>OX377618.1:124028474-124616728 GCA_947397865.1 Polietes domitor | reverse complement strand
ATGGGTATTTTCTACACACTTCTTGTTGTAAACGCATAACAAAATTCTGTGGCTCGTATGCTAAAAAGCCTGTGCCAGTCATGCTAAAAGGTCTGCCAAAAGAAGGCAGTGGCGAAGGTGTTCGCTTCGATTAAGGTCGTGTGTTTCTATAAACTTTTAGACACCAACAGACAATAAAGTTCTGTAGTTTATTAGGTGGCACTTCCGATTAACAATGCGAAGATCATGGGTTCAAATTCCAGCCAAGGCAAATAAAAATGTTGAAAGATTTAAATTGAAAATAAATATGCTGCCAATAACAAGGCCAGAAATATTGAAAAAAATGCTGGTCCATTGCTTCGTCATATTTTTTATACCCTACACCACTTCGTGGACTAAGGTATTATAAGTTAGTTTCGCGCCAAATGTTTGTAACACCAAGAAATAATCGAGCTAGACCCACCTTTAAGTATACCGATCACAAGCTGAGTCGATTTAACGATGTCTGTCTGTCCGTCCGCCCGTCTGCTGTCCATCTAAGCTTGTTCGCACTCTACAGGTCGCATTTGTTGTCCGATTGTCATGAAACTAGGCAGAAGTTATTTTTTCTGGCCAAGAACCATTGGTATTGAATTTGGAGGAAGTCGGTTCCGATTCACTTTTTCTGCTGTAGAAACCTCATATTGTTCCCGATTTTCTTTAAAATTGGTACAACATTTTATAATTGAACTAGAAACACCTATGCTGAAAATGAGGAAAGATAGGTTCAGATTTAGATATAGTCCCCATACAAATGTCGCTCCCGATTTGACCATTTCCGCTCTAGAAACCGCATACTGATCTCGATTTTCTTTAAAATTGCCACAACATCTTATAATTGAACTAGAAACACCTATGCTGAAAATGAGGAAAGATCGGTTCAGATTTAGATATAGCCCCCATACAAATGTCGCTCCCGATTTGACTTTTTCCGCTCAGAAACCAAATATTGTACCCGATTTTCTTTAACCATACTTAGGTATAACCCATTCTTCTCTATTACAGCTCTGGAAACTACATCTTACATCGGATCTTCATCAAGTTTTGCAGATCATTCTATGTTTTAACTAGGAATGCCTACCGTGAATGAGAAATATATTGGCGCATGTTTTGGCACAGGCCTCAAGTGTTGTTATAGGCCCCTTCAAATGTCCGTCCGATTCATCCTTTTACCACTGTATAAACTGTATTTGTCTTTGGATCTTGATCAATTTTTCCAGATCATGTTATATTTACTTTACTCGGAATATTTGCTGGATCAATTACTTTATTATTTACCATACTCATTAACTTTGACTAAAGATGAATTTATAGTAATTGAATAATTTATATGAACTACATAAAATTGCGTCCATGAAATACCTGGGTTTAGTAATCAAAGCAAGGATATACGCAGGGAGTGGTGTAGGGTATTATATAGTCGGCCCCGTCCGACTTTAGCTTTTCCTTACTTGTTCAATTTTGCGCCCTATTTTTTGACCTTCTGGAAGGGCTTTGGTTGCAGGCCTTCCAGAAGGTCTTTAGTAGGAGGCCTTCTAGATGGCCTTTTGTCAGAGCCCTTCTAGAAGGCCTGCGAATAGAAGCGAGAGGGAAGGCATTACTTTCCAATCTAACCCTGTCTTAATTTTAAATGAGTATAGAATGCAGCAAGCATGCCTTACGCCTCCCTGCCATTGAGAAAGCCTTGCTTACGCCTTCTTTTTCCCACTGCGTGCGTATTAGTGGAATGCATGGTGACATGGATAAAAGTTTGTCAAAGTAAAATTGTTCCAATAGGCGAAACGCTATTAAAGGGAAATTGCTACATCTCTCAAAACATAGATAGATTTACTTCTTTAAGTGGGACAACAGACAAATTACATCGATAAACTGGGTTAGTGGGAAACCTTGAGCTCCCACTTATCCAGGATCTACTGTATAATAAATTTAGTTTATCGATAGTTTACGAGACCTACTAATTCGGTATTTTTGCTGTCCCTCTTAAACTAATTTAACTAAAATGAAAATTTTCTCACATTCTCCCACGTTCTGTAATTGTAAATAATGACGACGACCCTAAACAAACACCTGTTTTCTAAAAAACCGCTCAAAACATATCAGAATACCAAAAAATTCCCTTCGTATTTTGTGCAAAATCCGGACAAATTTAATATTTCAGATCTTTTATGTTCGGAAACCAAGCTATTGTTTTTTTCCTTTTACTTTATTTGAAAAAAAATCGAACAAACTGACAAAACTTAAGTGCGACCCTCTCTCGAAATCGTGTGCAACTTATCACACGATCTGTCATTTTTTGACAGATCGTACGACTCAATCGCTTTATTAAAATGCTACTTAGCGATCATTCGCTAAGAACTCGCTGTGTAGTTCAACACTCCCAGTCAGCCCATTGCCTGAGCGTATGAGTACTATTATATTTCAGGAATATAAAGTATACGTAGAGTGAACAAATCCGAAATCAAAAACCGACGAAAAAGGTTTTGAGCTAGGACTATATTTGAGTGCAAATAAAAGATTTTTTAAAAATATAGCCCATTAGGCTGGGTCGCGGTCTATACAAATTGAAAAACAGTTTCCAGTCACCATTATCATGATTTTCAAAATATTTCGGTGCCTAGATCAAGTCGTCTGTGAGCTAAACGCTACTGAAAATACCCCTAAAAATTATGTTTTTTCCCGTTTAATTTTTTTGATTTGCATTTTTGTCCTAATCTTTTTTCGGAAATAATAGACCCTTGAAAGCACTTTAAATATAAATTTTGATTCTTGTCTTAGAGTAACTTATTGGTCGAATTATTGGACGTTTATAGTATTTTTTTTGCAGATTCTCACAGTGACAACTGGAAACTTTTTCGTAGTTGGTGGTAGTATTTTATAAAAAAATAAATAGCTGCAGTCAATACCTTTCGAATGATGCTTAAATGATGAACATCGGAATGAAATTGACGCCGCACAGTGGTTCGGAATCAAAATCCATCGGCCAAAATTCAATAACTTTCGTTCTAGTACATATTTTTGAGTTCTCTAAGTTCCAAAGTTGACTACTTTTCGTATTTTTCGATTTTAAAGAAAATTATTTTTTTTAGTTTTTTAACATATTTTTACGTATTTGTTGATAATGCGAAGAAAAAATTGTAATTTTTTTGTATTACAGATTTTCACGTTTTTTTTCAGATTTTGATAATTGAAAAACGTAATTTACTTTGTCGAAGTGTTTCTCATACATATTAGGAGGTTTTGCACTCAATTTTTTTTATTAGAAATTGTGGTTTCTTAGCTTTATTATGTTTGTGCCAAATATAGTTTGGTTGTAATGAATATTGTAAAAAATATCGTTTTTGAACATATGTTTGACTTCGGAACGACACAACTGTTTTTCCTTCAAAAGCCTTTAACGAAATGTATATAATGTATGTTTTTGTAGGGTAACTTTTGCCTGCA
The DNA here is from genome assembly GCA_947397865.1 of Polietes domitor. Taxonomy (NCBI): domain Eukaryota; kingdom Metazoa; phylum Arthropoda; class Insecta; order Diptera; family Muscidae; genus Polietes; species Polietes domitor. The sequence goes on along the minus strand of OX377618.1, from coordinate 124,613,269 downwards.
CGAAATTGCACCCTTGGAAAATAGGATACATTTAGTGCAAAAAGTCAGATTTTTTAGTTCCAAAACGCAATTTACTCATTATCATCTAAAAAGTAGGTTTTTGAAGGAAGAAAGTTGTGTTGGTTCAAAGTCAGACATTTGTTCAAATAGCCTATTTTTTAATATTTATTACAAACAAACTATATTTGGCACAAACATAGTCAAAATAAAATAGTCATAATAGTCGAATAAAGAAACCACAATTTCTAATAAAAAATATCTGAGTGCAAAATCTCTTAAAATGTGTGAGAAACACTTCGACAAAGTCAAAAAAAGAAATTTTCAAGATCTAAAAATCGTAAAAATCTGTAATACAAAAAAAAATATTTTTTTCTTCGCTTTGTGAACAAATACGTAAAATTGTGTTAAAAACATAAACACAAAAAAATAAAAATTTTAATTTTCTTTGAAATCGAAAAATACGAAAAGTAGTCAACTTTGGGCCGATTTCTAAAATATATCCGATTTCCCTATTTCTAATGTTACCCCTTGTTTTTAGCTGTCACCCTGGAAAACCATAAAAAATCAGTATAAACGTCAAATTATACGACTAATGAGTTATTCTAAGACAAGAATAAAGGATCTATCAAATCAGAAAAAAAATTGGACAAAAATGCAACATAAAAAAGTTACTCGGGAAAAAACATGATTTGTATACACTCCACGAGAGTATTATGTCTTTGTGCATTTGTTTGTAACACCCAAAAGGAAGGGAGATAGAGCCATTGTTAATTATACCGATCGGCTTAGAATCACTTTCTGAGTCGATTTAGCAATGTCCGTCTGTCTGTCCGTCTGTCCATCTATTGTTGTAATCACGATACAGGTCGCAATTGTAGCCAGAACCAAACGAAACTTTGCACAACGAAGTTTCTTGGGACAAGGACGAACGCTATTTAATTTGAAGAAAATCGGTTCAGATTTAGATATAGCCCCCATACGAATTTCACTCCCGATTTGACCCTTTTAACTCTAGATACCACATATTTCAACAGATTTTCTTCAAAATTGGATACTAGAAACACCTGTGGTAAAAATGTGTTAGATCGGTTCAGATTTATAAGTAGCTACCATACAAATTTCGTTCCCAATTTTTCCGCTCTAGAGTCCACATATTTTAACAGATTTCCCCTTAAATTCGCAAAACACCTTATATTTCAACTGGAAACAATTTTCCCGTTTTCACTTTTTTACGATAAAGTGGAGTGTATCATATAGTCGGCCCCGCCCGACTTTTGCCTTCCTTACTAGTTAGAGGTGTTTTTAGGAGCGTTTAGCTCAAAGATGTCTTGGCCCAGTGACGAAATAAGTTTTAGGTCAATCTTTATTTCTGTGGGGTAACCGCAGCAATTCATTTTCGTCACCCATCCTATAGCCCATGTGCTCATATACTATTGCTTTTATTGCATATTTAAAATCTCCATAATTTATTCCATGTCTGGCCAACATTTGGTCAAATTCTTGTCATTGGGAAAAATTAGTCGGAGACTGGGTTATATCAAATTATGGACCGAAGAGATTTGAATTCCTGAGGTGCTCTTTATTGAAATATATCATGTTGTAGCAAATTTGACAGAAATCGGCATTAACAATGTGACTTCAGTGTGGTGTGACATTTGTTTGAGGCGATATCAAAGCTTTATCCCATATGCGACACTGTCACTGTGATGTGATAATGTGATGATCTAAATTTTAACAGGATCTGTGCATTCTGGAGCAAGTCAAATGGGTAGTGTAGTTCATTTAACTCAATTAGTTCTAAGTGTTACAAATATGGGCATGAAACTAATTTATAATACCTTATTCCACAGAGTAGTGTAGGGAAGAGTTATTGAAAAATTCAAGTTAAACTCTAAAGAGTTTATTGAATCTACTAGCAAATACCCGCTACTTCGTACGCGGAAAATGGTATGGTATTGACAGTACTTTGTATCGGTATTCAAACTGTTTTTTTATATATTTTGAAATTGCCTTAGTGTAAGGATATTACTTTCAGCGTTTATACGTAGTCAATAAATTAATTTATAGGCACAAAATGAAAACAATTTTTCTACAAAAAATCATATAAAGTAGAAAATTATTTGCACGTTTCTTTCTTAAGCTGTAAAAATTATACTCTCACTACAGAGTAGGAGCGTATATATCATTAGGGATAGAAAAAAGTGTAACGCATTGAATGTTAGATTTAAAACCATAAGTATGTCCCAAGTACCGGTCACGTCTGTCTGGCTCGCTGGTATACACGATAACTCTGGAAGGGACTTAATGAATTTATTCAAACTCTGCACATAGTACTATTTTCACAAACTTAGTTTAAATTCGGAAATTGATATACATATTTTCAAACGACCCGTACGTAAAATTAAACCTAATATAACTTCTATACTTTCCACTCAAATTGACATAAGCTTTGGTCAAAATAAAACTGATATTAATTCCATACGTATTGTTGAAATTAGTTGCAATTCGAGATTTTAAAATGTTTTTATAATCACTTTAAACCTACAAAATATGTATGCTTTTCCGCGTCCCTTTTGTAGTCCCTATCCAAGTGAAAATTAAAACCATAACTTCTATACAGGTGCGTGACTTGAAATCTGAAATTATAAATGGAACAAACATTTTGTTATTTCTGTTATTTTGCCGGGGATAATGACTATAATGTTCACACATAATTCTTTCTGTGCCGCTTGTACTCTTAAACATACAAATTGCGAAAAATTAATTTATGTACTCGGAGAAATGTACACACCGAATTTCTTTTCATATTCTAACTGAAAACTTTGTTTGGTACCAATTGCACCACTTTTGATCCGCTTCCCCCTTTAAAGTATACATTTGTACAATCCAATTGTATTGCAGTATCCATTTTAATCGATTTTTTCCAAGTTCAACTTAAAAGTATAAATATTGAAAATCAGTTAATGTTTCGCGTCTACACTGTCAGAGGAATATACACACCGTGTTTCACGATTCTAGTTTCAGTCGTGGTACCATAGGAATATAAAAAGGTACGAATTTCGAAAAATATATTAATTGTGTGTTTCTATGCATTTACAAACCGAATTTCATGATTGGTACCGCTGTTATCCGTTTTTACCCAATTTCACAATTATAAAAGTACGAATTTCGAAAAATTCTTTCAATTTGCATTTTCAGGGAATTTTATAATTCCAGCTCCGTCTGTTTGATTGGTACCATTTTGTTGCCCTTTCTACCCAATTTCACTCACAAAAAGTACGAATTTTGAAAAATATTTTCTTGTCGCATTCGTGCTGTAAAAGTAATTCCAGTTCTGAATTTCATGATTCTAGGCCCAGTTGTTTCGTCTGGGCTGTGGTACAATTTCTAACCCATTTAATCCCTTAAAAGTAAAAATTTCGGAAAAATCCTTGTTATCATCAATCTACACTGTAAGACGAATATACCCACCGAATTTCATTATTGTATCGTTATCCGTGCTGTTGGTACCTTTTTATTCCCTTTTCGCGTCTACCTATTAAATGTACGAATTTAAAAAAAATCTGTCATTTTGCGTTTTTAAGGATTTTGAGGTATGTACACATTGAATTTTATTATTCCAGCTCCATCCGTTTGATTGGTACCATTTTTATCCCTTTTTACCCGATATCACCCACAAAAAGTATGTATTTAAGAATATTTTCTTGGTCGCATTCGTGCTATAAGGTAATGTCCGTTCCAAATTTCAAGATTCTAGGCCCTGCCGTTTGGTCAGGGTGGTGGTACAATTTTTATCCCATTTAATCCCTTAAAAGTACAAATTTCGAAAAATGATTTCTTATTAGTGATCTGCGCTGTAAAACGAATATACACACCGAATTTCATTATTGTAGCGTCATCCGTGTTGTTGGTACCTTTTTTATCCCTTTTACAAAAATTCCTTCATTTTGCGATTCTAAACATGTACACACCGAATTTTATGGTTTCAGCTCCATCCATTTTATTGGTACTATTTTTATCCCTTTTTACCCGATTTCACACCCAAAAAGTACGAATTTTGAAAAATATTTTCTTTGGCGCTTTGAAGCTATAAGAGCAATTTTTTTTATCAAATTTTCTAGATTCTAGTCCCAGCCGTTTGGTTATTGCGGTGGTACAATTTTTATCCCTCTTTAACCCTTAAAAGTACGAATTACGAAAAACTCAATTCAAATCTGTTATCTTCGCTGTAAGAGAAATGTACATAACAAATTTCATGATTCTAGCTTCAGCCATGTTGTAGATACCATTTTTGTCCCTTTTTGTACCATTTAACCCCCCAAAAGTACGAATTTTTAAAATGTCACTTTTTGGGATGTCTTCATGCCGCAAGAGGAATATCCATACCAAATTTCAAGATTCTAGGAACAGCCGTTTGGTCATTGCGTTGGTACCATTTTTATCCCTTTTTACCCCTTAAAGGTACGAATTTCGAAAAATCCCGTCTTATCACACCTCTACACTGTAAGAGAAATGTGCACACCAAATTTCATGATTCTAGCTCTAACCGTTTGGTCTGGTCAGTCACTCAATCACGCAACTCTTTTATGGGTCCGCCATCTAACGTTTTTTTTTTCAACTATTCAACCGTTGGACTATTATTTGTGGGGTGCCCTCAGAGATAAGTGTTACGCCGACAAGCCAGAGACAATTGACGCTTTAAAGGACAATATTCGTGAAGCCATTGGTGAAATACAGCTGCATACAAGCGATAATGTGCTTACAAATTGGACCGATCGTGTAGGATACTGCATGGCCAGCCGAGGCAGCCATTTGAATGAAATTATTTTCCATTATTAACCGGAAGGATTGTACTTTCAAATAAAAAAAGAAATTTGAGAAAATATTCAGTAAACAGACAATGTAAATAGAATAGCTAAAGATACTGTCTTAGATTGTTTGTTGGTCGGGTAGTTCTGGAACCACCCTCGTTGTTAAGAACACGTATAACTGATAAACAACGGATAACGACCCGATTCGATTTCAGTGATCATGCATGCTTATAACTCTAGCTGATGTGTTCATATATATAGATCCTCGTCACTTCATTCGAATGAGTACCAAGAACAAATGAATGAATGTTCGATACTTAAAAAAGGTTCCTAAGAATGAATGGCAACGCACATTGAATGATTTTCATGGAAGGGACCGTTCGCATTGCTTCGAGTTATTTACGAATAATCAAGTCACTAAGCGGGGAACGATAACAATTTCCAATTTTAATCACATTATTTGCTCTAGTAGCTTACGTATATCCTATATTACTTTTATACAAGCTTTACACTTTACAAAAAAACATTTCTATGACAATGGTTTAGATACATATAGGTCATTCCATGTCAACCGGTACGGTTTGTGACCTCGATAGCTGCGATTGTTTTGAAAGTTTGTGTATGTATTCTTCTCATAATACAATATACGTATTTAAAAAAAATTGAATCTTTTTCACGAATTATGACCAATTTAACAGTGAAAAAATACTACTTTTTTTCAAAAAGGTGTGTTCATTAAATCGCATATAAATTCTGATGAATTAATTGAAGTGGTGTGTTATGGAAGGGTTGTGTTATTAAAGTTTTTGCAATTTTAATTCTTTTATTTAGAATTTCGAAATGATTACATTATCCATTTCTTTTTGCAATTTTAAAGTAGTGTGCTTAGGTCTATAAGCGAATGTGTGAGTTTGAAATGGTGAAATTATGGCTTCTAATTTTTACGTTTTTTTTTACAAAATCAACAGTGAAAATCATCAAAATTATAATATTTTCATTAGTTCATAAACACAAGTTATAAAAACAATGAAATATCCAGAAAGAAATAAGTTATAAAAAATATATTTTTTCAGATGATGCAATCTCACACTACAAAAAATGGAAAAAAAATAAATTTTTCCATAATCTTTTTTTTGATTTTTCATTGTTTTTATACCTTGTGTATATGAACTAATGACAAAATTTTTGTTTTGATGGTTTTTCTCTGTAATTCTGGTTGATTAAAAAAAATACGTAAAAAATAGAAGTCATCATTTCAGCACTTTCAAACTCACACAGTCGCTTAAAAAAAGGCCTAAACCAGAGCTGTTAAATTTCGATTACGATTAGTAATCAATTACATTACTTTTTAAAAAGAATCGTAATGATTATATAATCCACTATTCAACAATTTCTGATTACTAATTGATTACGATTACAAATAATCAAAAAATAATCAGGATTACTTGTGATTACCGTTACCTTTCGGTTTTAGCTGGCAAAAGAACGAAAACAGAAAAAATCAAAACTGACATATATTGAAAAGTCAAAAGTTTTGACAAACAGACTACTATGACTCTCATACCGATTTCGCGAGAATCAAAAGTAATCACAAAAAATCAAAAGTAATCAAAAGTAATCTAAAATAGTCAAAAGTAATCAAAAGTAATCTTTTAAAGTAGTCGAACTCATTTTTGATTACTTTTGATTATTTTTCAGTAATCGCAAGTAATCCTGATTATTTTTTGATTACTTGTAATCGTAATCAATTACTAATCGTATAAAACTGAATGTAATCGTATTGTAATCATTACGTCTACTTTCAAAAAAAAAAGTAATCTAATTACTATTGATTACGATTACTAATCATTACTTAACAGCTCTGGCCTAAACACACTACTTTAAAATTTCAATAAAATGGATTAATGTAATCATTTCAAAAATCTAAATAAAAGAATTAAAATTGCAAAAACTTTAAAAAATCTAACCCTGCTATAACACACCTTATCAATATTTTAAAAGCAATTGAAATTACCTTCAAAACATGTTATAAAATATTAAAATCAGTATAGTATTTTACAGTAACAATACACCTTTTGAAAAAGTAGTATTTTTTCACTCTTAAATTGGTCATAACTCGTGAAATTTTTTTTTTTCCAAAAATACATATAAAATAATTTTATGAAAAGAATACATGCACAATCTTTCAAAACAATCGCAGCTATCGAGGTCAAAAACAGTACCGCTTGACATGGAATGACTCATATGTACCTTTTTGTGTATGGAAGTACTTGGCAACCGAGCTTTGTATTTTTTTAAAACTCGCAAATGTCACAAAATTGTCAATATTTGGGGTATAGAATTAATTTTTGAAGTGAGATAATTATCTGGCCTACTTGCGCTACCCAAAACAACTTTAATTATTTCATTATTTGCAAGTCACAGAACCTTTTTATTTTCTTCAATAACTGTTTAAAATCATCCTCCCGTTTGCAATCTGTAGGGAGGAAAAATAGGTATTATTCATGCTCAAAAGGAAGTGAGCCCAATGAAGATTTAAATTAAACTAAATGTTGGAAAATTGAACTTCGTATAGCACTAACGCAATTTTCTTCACATCAAGTTCAAGTTTTTCTTGAAATTAGTACGTGCCTTGAACGTGATTCATTTCAGTTGAACATCAATCCTAGTATATATTTCCGCACAGCGAGTAAATCCCATAGACATTCATTACATCAGAAGAGATAGACTATGGGCAGTTCGAAAACGTTTCTGAATAAATCATTGCGCGACGGGAAAATATTTTTTATTGTTGTACAGCTTTCCTTTCCCCACGTTTGATCTTCTCTCGCTCTCTTTATAAGCGTATAAACATATTTTTGAAAATGTTCGTCAGCGAAGAAATATTTGAATTTTTCTCAGCGCACCTAAGCTTTTGTAGGTTAAATTGTTGATTTATTCAGTGCCGTGATTTTTTAAAGGTGTACCCTAAAAGACTTAGAGACCCCAAACATATTTATTTAGGCTTGGAACTATAATCTATGCTAAGCTGCACACACGGGAGTTCATTGTTAGAAGATGAATAATGAAGAAATGGTCAGAATCTTTAAAGAAATGCATGATGAATTCAAATTTTGGAGAATTAATTTATTACAGCAAAGAAATATTGTTGTTGTTGTTTTGGGATGTTATATCGAAAAGAAAGTCATGTTTAATTGGAAAATCTAAGTTTTTGGACGAAGAACAAGAAATATGACGAAGAAAAATATTCAGTTTTATTCATAAATCTTTAATATATTTGTTTTCGATTTGGGAGACCGAAATATGCAGTATCCATGTTTCTTCACGGCCGACGGGAGCGTAACTATGAATGGCGTCCGTTATCACGATAATGCACAATTTGTTCCCTGAATTCGAAGGCGCTGACCACGACGACATTTGGTTCCATCTACCTGCGACACACCCACAGCCCGAGAACCATGTTATTATTGTGAGAATAAATCGAAGGGTAGTAACAGTATAAAGTCCAAAGAATCGGCAAGGAAGTCAACATTACCCATGTCATTCCACTGCAAAGCTCGAACGCTTCCAACATTTGAAAGAAATATTAAAAAAAAATAAATGTAAATTTTTTTATTATTTGATTTGAACTGGGATATTGTCCTGGCTCAAGACCATTTGCTTCTATATTTAATAGAATGCAAATTTATTTACAAATGGCATGGTGACATTTATTACTTGGCTGCAGACTACCACGATCATGATTTCGGCCATGTCAAAAGTCTTTTCAAGTGGCTTCGCAGCGACTTTTCAACATCAAACCCGGCCTCTATAAGGAGATGATTCTCACAAACGAACGAGAAGCACAACTCACTTGCCGAATTTGCGTTTAAAAAATCGCACCAAGTAATAAAGCACACATGCCATCTTACAAGCATCTCATTGAGTTGCATATGTAAGTATGTGTACATATATGCAGGTATAGTTACCCAGCAATACTTCTGCCGTGCCAACGCTCATTTGTTTTAGTTTTTTCGTTTGCATTTTTTTGGTCTGTAATCAATATTTGATTTGAACTATGATATTGTCCTGGCTCAAGACCATTTGCTTTTATATTTAATAGAATGCAAATTTATTTTCAAATATTATTTTAAAAAAGTAGGGGATCATCAATGTGATTCATCTGTATTCAGAATTCTATTTATTTATAAGTGTCATTATGATTGCTTGTGCTATTTTAACAGGGAAATAAATATTATGTAGCCGGACTCGTGCTGTTCTTCCAATGTGGGTATCGAAATGATCCAACCGCAATCGTCATGTTATATCAGCACGGGGCGATTAATTCGAATAGATTTCTTGCTATTTTAAAAATATTTCAATTCAAATAGATTTCTTGTTAGTTTAAAATTAAAAGTGTTTGGGTGGAATGCACTTCATGACGCAAAACCTCAAACATTTTTTCCAATATTTCCCCTTGTGGGTGTATAAATCTTATAGATAAGAGATCAATTAAGAGAAAATAATATTTTATGCGTAAAGTCGGTTTATTTAGTAGAACACCAATTTAACACTTTCCTATAATCGCATGATATCCCAGTGTTCTGTCAAATTCACAAAGAGCAGCCATGCCTAACCTACCAAAATAATGATAGATATTCTGCTGTTGTCATACAACATTTCCGAAAAATTCAAGATGACCTCGAAAAACTCGTGACTGTGAATATTCGATGTATATTTGTCATCCGCACAAAATAAGAGATATGAGAATATCGTGGATTTAATTATTAGGAAATATTTGTTCATGATCAAGGCAAATAATCGAAATTCTGAAAATTAAAAGGTTAATATTTTGCCTTAAAAGTGGAATAAGGCACAAACAATTTACTTCTCATAATTTATTACTTCAATAACTGACTCAACGGGTGCTAGAGCAACAGAAACAGTTGAGTTTGTCAAAGATTAGAAAAGCCAAACAACTATTGAATCCCTTGTATGGATTTATCCACCCATAAGTTTGACTTATTAGCATAAATCTGGAAAAAATAAATAAAATTAAAATGCAATTTTATTTTCTTAAATTTCAATATATTTCGACTTGAAAAGAAGATAATTCAAAGAAGCAAATACACATGAGTATTTACACGAAATGGTTGTCCCATTAGGAACCTATGGGAGAATAGAATTTATATATATGTATATTAGAATGGGTCATGAAAATAAATTGCTGCGGTCACCCCCAGAATTGAAAAGATTGGATTGTTTATTGATGATCTGCAAAATATTTCGTCGCCTGGCCATGCCGTCTGTGAGCCAAACGCTCCTGAAAACACCTCTAAAACGCATGTTTCCCCGTGTATTCTTTACATTTTACATTTTCGTCCAATATTTTTCTTTAAATTTATAGACCATTGGAAGCAATTTAAATACAAATTTTTATTCTTGTCTTAGAATAACACATTGGACGGTTAGATTGATTTTTTGGGTTTTTTCGAAGTGACATCTAGAGTGATCAAACACGAACCCGAAAACCGGATCAATCGGGTTTTTTCATTTGAGACCGACCGTCGCATTTTTTTAAATCGCGGTTTTTGGAAACCCGGTTTTGTTATGTTGGTCTCAACCGGTTTTTCATATCGTAAAACAGTCTCTATTTCGGTGCTAATTTCTTTATAATATGACACTTTTTATATTATCACAAGCATCATAGAATGTTTTTTATTAGGGAGCGTAAATTAAATGGGTGATGTTCGTCCTAGATTCCACATACATTTCTTATGGGCTGTAGAAAAATCGACGCCGTTGGCCGTTGCGGATGTCGATCAGCCATACATCAGGAGCGTTTAGCTCACAGACTGTTTGACCCAAGGACGAAATATTTTGCAGATCGTCATTAAATAAACCAGTATTCATTTCTGGGAGTGACCGCAGCAGTTTTTTTCGCGATCCAGCCGTATGCGTATATTACTCGTCCTTGTAGGTAATATGAGTCCAAGAATATACATAATCCTTGACTTCAATGTCAAACTTATGATATGACAAAATGATCCTAATTCTGGCTGAAATGTTTGGAGTCATTTTCCAAAGATATCAGTGAATCTGATTATGCATCAGAATTGTCTTTCCCCATTTTTTTGTTTCAAGAAAAGCCCGAAAAACCACGTCCGACCGGGTTTTTTGAAATCACGGTTTTCGAAAAACCCTAAGACCTGACATTGCAGAAAAACCGGGTATTTAATCACTCTGTGAAATCTAAAAATTCATATTTGCTGGAAAAATTTTGTAAAATGTGCCATGAAAAATATATATTTATGTAAAGGGTGGTTAAATTTTAAGGGCCGATGTTGATTTTGAATAAAACACAAATTATTTAGGAAATTATTATCGTTTCTTTTTATTATGATAATATTGGTATGGTTCAATTATGTATGGAACAAAATATCGCCCAAATGACCGCCGCGACCTCGGCGGCACACCTCCATCCGATGGTCCAAATTTTCGATGACGCTGAGGCATAATTCAGGTTCTATGCCGTTAATGTGAAAGAAGTTCAACGGTGTCAATTCACATGATCTTGGCGGCCAATTGACATCGCCACCACGTGAGATAACACGGCCATTGAATTTGTCGCGCAAAAGAGCCATTGTTTCGTTAGCTGTGTAGCAAGTGGCACCACCTCCATATCTTCCAATTCGGGCCATAAAAAGTTCTTTATCATCTCACGATAGCGAAGACCATTCACAGTAACTGCCTGACCGGCCTCATTTTGGAAAAAATACGGCCCGATGATGTCGCCAGCCTATAAACCGCACCAAACAGTACTGTTTGTCCCTCTTGCATTGGTTTTTCGACATTCACTCTTGGATTATCATTCGCCCACTGAGGTGAAAATGTGCCTCGTCACTGAAAATGTGGCTCGTTGCTCGATTGTGTATCTTTCCATGGCTCAAATTGAGTTAGTCTGAAATTGAGAAATGTCAAATGAAATACAGAAAAAAACTTGACTTACTCTAAGATAAAAACCAGTAAGGAAAGGCTAAAGTCGGGCGGGGCCGACTCTATGATACACTCCACTTTCAATCCGAATACAATTCAATTCGGTGAAAAAGTGAAAACGGGAAGGTTTTTTGTATCCTGTAAATGTATGTGTTTGACAAAAAATTTATATCGGAAAGGACATTTGTATGAGAATATATTGAAACCTGGAATGAAATAGGTGAAATATAAAATGTATAGTGTGGCCAAAATCGGTTAAACTTATGGGAGCAACATTTGAATTTGGGCTATATTTAAATCTGAACCGATCTTACCCACTTTCACCATAGTTTTGTTTAGTTAGATTATAAGATGTTGTGCGAAATTTAAAGAAAATCAAGCACAATATGTGGCTTTTAAAGCGGTAAAAGTCAAATCGGGAGCGACATTTATATGGGGGCTATATCTAAATCTGAACCGATCTTACCCAATTTCTGCATAGGTGTTTCTAGCAAGATTATAAGATGGTGTGCCAAATTTTAAGAAAATCGAGTACAATATGTGGTTTCTACAGGGGAAAATGTCAAATCGGGAACGACATTTGTATGGGGGCTATATCTAAATCTGAACCGATTTGACCTATTTTCACCATAGATGTTCTTAGTTTAAATATCAGATGTTTTGCCAAATCTGAAGACAATCTGATACATTATGTGGTTTCTAGAGCGGAAAAAGTCAAATCGGGAGCGAAATTTGTATGGGAGCTATATATAAATCTGAACCGATCTGTCCGATATTCACCATGTGAGTTTCTAGTGGGAATATAAGATGTTTTACCAAATCTGAAGACAATCTGATACATTATGTGGTTTCTAGAGCGGAAAAAGTCAAATCGGGAGCGAAATTTGTATGGGAGCTATATATAAATCTGAACCGATCTGTCCGATATTCACCATGGGAGTTTCTAGTGGGAATATAAGATGTTTTACCAAATCTGAAGACAATCTGATACATTATGTGGTTTCTAGAGCGGAAAAAGTCAAATCGGGAGCGAAATTTGTATGGGAGCTATATATAAATCTGAACCGATCTGTCCGATATTCACCATGGGAGTTTCTAGTGGGAATATAAGATGTTTTACCAAATCTGAAGACAATCTGATACATTATGTGGTTTCTAGAGCGGAAAAAGTCAAATCGGGAGCGAAATTTGTATGGGAGCTATATATAAATCTGAACCGATCTGTCCGATATTCACCATGGGAGTTTCTAGTGGGAATATAAGATGTTTTACCAAATCTGAAGACAATCTGATACATTATGTGGTTTCTAGAGCGGAAAAAGTCAAATCGGGAGCGAACTTTGTATGGGAGCTATATATAAATCTGAACCGATCTGTCCGATATTCACCATGTGAGTTTCTAGTGGGAATATAAGATGTTTTACCAAATCTGAAGACAATCTGATACATTATGTGGTTTCTAGAGCGGAAAAAGTCAAATCGGGGGCGAAATTTGTATGGGAGCTATACATAACTCTGAACCGATCTGACCGATATTCACCATGGGTGTTTCTAGTGGAAATACAAGATGTTTTACCAAATCTGAAGACAATCTGATACATTATGTGGTCTCTACATCGAAAAAGTTCAAATCGGGGGCGAAATTTGTATGGGAGCTATATATAAATCTGAACCGATCTGACCGATATTCACCATGGGTGTTTCTGGTGGAAATATAAGATGTTTTACCAAATCTGAAGACAATCTGATACATTATGTGATCTCTACAGCGAAAAAGGTCAAATCGGGGGCGAAATTTGTATGGGATCTATATATAAATCTGAACCGATCTGACCGATATTCACCATGGGTATTTCTAGTGGAAATATAAGATGTTTTACCAAATCTGAAGACAATCTGATACATTATGTGGTCTCTAGAGCGGAAAAAGTCAAATCGGGAGAGAAATTTGTATGGCAGCTATATATAAATCTGAACCGATCTAACACATTTTTACCACAGGTGTTTCTAGTTACAATATAAGATGTTTTGCCAATTTTAAAGAAAATCTGTTGTAATATGTGGTATCTAGAGTGAAAAGAGTCAAATCAGGAGTGAAATTCGTATGGGGGCTATATCTAAATCTGAACCGATTTTCTTCAAATTAAACAGCGTTCGTCCTTATCCCGAAAAACATCGTTGTGCAAAGTTTCATTTGGTTCTGTCTACAATTGCGACCTGTATCGTGATTACAAGAATAGATGGACGGACAGACAGACGGACGGACATTGATAAATCGACTCAGAAAGTGATTCTAAGACGATCGGTATAATTAACAATGGGTCTATCTCGTTTCCTTTTGGGTGTTACAAACAAATGCACAAAGACATAATACTCTCGTGGAGTGTATAATCAAAATTTATATTTTGAATTACTTTAAAGGGTCTCTTGTTTCAGAGGAAAAACATAATTTTAATCTATGTAACCAAATATTTTGCAAATCATCATTAAACAATCCAAACTTTATTTTCATGTGAATTGGATTTTTTCAGTCCGTCGCTTTGGATATTGTGCTTCCAAGATAGCAAAGTTATTAATGCTGAATATGTGATGTATTCTCAAATTTTATTTGATATACATAGCTTTTGCTTCCAAAAAATTTACAGAAACGTAAATGTTTTTTAATGTTAATTTAATATGAAAACGTTTTCGCCAAATCAAAATTGTCAAAACACCGGATTTATAGATTTTTATACCCTACACCACTTCGTGGTCTAGGGTATTATAAGTTAGTTTCGCGCCAAATGTTTGTAACACCAAGAAATAATCGAGCTAGACCCACCTTTAAGTATACCGATCGGCTTAGAATCACTAGCTGAGTCGATTTAACGATGTCTGTCTGTCCGTCCGTCCGTCCGTCTGCTGACCATCTAAGCTTGTTCGCACTCTACAGGTCGCAATTGTTGTCCGATTGTCATGAAACTTGGCAGAAGTTATTTTTTCTGGCCAAGGACCATCGGTACTGAATTTGGAGGAAATCGGTTCAAATTTAGATATAGCTCCAAATACAAATGTCGCTCCCGATTTGACATTTTCCGCTCTAGAAACCACATATTGTACCCGAGTTTCTTTAAAATTGGCACAACATCTTACAATCCAACTAGAAATACCTATGGAAAAATTGGGTAAGATCGGTTCAGATTTAGATATAGCCCCCATACAAATGTCGCTCCCGATTTGACATTTTCCGCTCTAGAAACCACATATTATACCCGAGTTTCTTTAAAATTGGCACAACATCTTATAATCCAACTAGAAATACCTATGCAAAAATTGGGTAAATCGGTTCAGATTTAGATATAGCCCCCATACAAATGTCGCTCCCGATTTGACATTTTCCGCTCTAGAAACCACATATTGTACTCGAGTTTCTTTAAAATTGGCACAACATCTTATAATCCAACTAGAAATACCTATGCAAAAATATCGTAAGATCGGTTCAGATTTAGATATAGCCCCCATACAAATGTAGCTCCCGATTTGACATTTTCCGCTCTAGAAACGACATATTGTACCCGACTTTCTTTAAATTTTGCAGAACATCTTATAATCGAACTAGAAACACGTATGCAAAAATTGGGAAAGATCGGTTCAGAGTTAGATATATCCCCCATAAAAATGTCGCTCCCGATTTGACATTTTCCGATCTAGAAACGACATATTGTACCCGACTTTCTTTAAATTTTGCAGAACATCTTATAATCGAACTAGAAACACGTATGCAAAAATTGGGTAAGGTCGGTTCAGATTTAGATATAGCCCCCATACTAATGTCGTTCCCGATTTGACATTTTCCGCTGTAGAAACGACATATTATACCCGATTTTGTTTAAATTTGGCACAACATCTTATAATCGAACTATAAACACCTATGCAGAAAGTGGGTAAGATCGGTTCAGATTTAGATATAGCCCCCATACAAATGTCGCTCCCGATTTGACATTTTCCGCTCTAGAAACCACATATTATACCCGAGTTTCTTTAAAATTGGCACAACATCTTATAATCCAAGTAGAAATACCTATGCAAAAATTGGGTAAGATCGGTTCAGATTTAGATATAGCCCCCATACAAATGTCGCTCCCGATTTGACATTTTCCGCTCTAGAAACCACATATTGTACCCGAGTTTCTTTAAAATTGGCACAACATCTTATAATCCAGCTAGAAATACATATGCAAAAATTGGGTAAGATCGGTTCAGATATAGATATATCCCCCATACAAATGTCGCTCCCGACTTGACATTTTCCGCTCTAGAAACGACATATTGTACCCGACTTTCTTTATATTTGGCACAACATCTTATAATCGAACTAGAAACACGTATGCAAAAATTGGGTAAGATCGGTTCAGATTTAGATATATCCCCCATACAAATGTCGCTCCCGATTTGACATTTTCCGCTCTAGAAACGACATATTGTACCCGACTTTCTTTAAATTTTGCAGAACATCTTATAATCGAACTAGAAACACGTATGCAAAAATTGGGTAAGATCGGTTCAGATTTAGATATAGCCCCCATACTAATGTCGCTCCCGATTTGACATTTTCCGCTGTAGAAACGACATATTGTACCCGATTTTCTTTAAATTTGGCACAACGTCTTATAATCAAACTAAAAACATCTGTGCAGAAATTGGGTAAGATCGGTTCAGATTTAGATATAGCCCCCATACTAATGTCGTTCCCGATTTGACATTTTCAGCTGTAGAAACGACATATTGTACCCGATTTTGTTTAAATTTGGCACAACATCTTATAATCGAACTAGAAACACCTATGCAGAAAGTGGGTAAGATCGGTTCAGATTTAGATATAGCCCCCATATTTGTTTGTCGCTTTAAATCACATATTGTACTCGATTTTCTTTAAATTTGGCACAACAGCTTATAATCCAATTAGAAACACATACAGGGCCGTGCGCAGGGGGGGTTTTGAGGGTTCAAACCCCCCCCAGAGAGGTTTCGAACATATACTTTTTAAAACCTTCTAGACTTTCTGAAGCAATAGAATATAGAATTTTTAAGGTCTTTTTAAAATAACTCGTCTGAAATAGTAATTTTGCAGTAAAATTACGAAAATTATATAAAAAATCATGGACACTTTTTGAATTTCGGACAAAGCTTATGAAAAATACAAACAAACTAAACGAATTGTGCCAATTTCAAGATTGTGTAGTGCTAATTTCGCTAATGGATACCAAATTGTTCGGAAAATTTTCATTTTTATTAACCGATACCACTTCTTGACATTCGACTAGAGCAATATCTTATGAACTTTTAATTGTGTACTGCAATAAAAGTTTGGAAATTTCATAACAAAATATTTTAGTAGTTTTAAAAAAATGTAGATAAGAATCACTATGAAATTTAAAATATTCTTAATAAAAGCAAATAATTTGCTTGATGTAACATTTGCTATTGGACATTTTTATGGAGCTGTATCTAAATCTGAACCGATGTGTCCTATTTTCACCACAGATGCAACAACAACGGTTTCTGTTACTTCCAATGTTTTGGGAGTTTGCAATTATAATACAAATCCATTTCGAAAAACGAAGAAATCTGTTTGATATACATAAACTTATTTCTCTTTGTTCATTTCCAACAACTGATGACATGTTTACCGCAAACAAACTAATTTTTCCCACAAAAGAAACTCAAAACTATTTTCACGTGTTTAAAATTTCGTTTCTACGACTTTTTCTCTGCGTGTAGGTCTCTATTTTAAAATCTACTTTAAAGTTGCAAAACTATAAGAAATGAGTTTTAACTTACTAACATGTTTGTTATATTTATCACTTATGTCAAATATTAGTTAGTATTAATTAGAGTTAGTATTAGTTAGAGTTAGTTTTTTTTTTGTACATATATTACAAGTATTATCCAAAAGAGAAACAACAAATTCAGTAACTTGGATCTACGAGGGAAAACGAAACTCTAAAATACCAATTATTTGGTTTTTTGGAATTAAAATTTCTAGTTGTTTCTTCTTGCATTTCACCGAATACAAAAAAAAACTGTATTTGTTATTCGAATTTATACATATTTAAGATTATAAAAATGTAGAAACATTTCCAAATATTTTTTATTTAATCGGAATATGCGTATAAAGATTTTGAGTAAACATCCTGTTACTCATGTCCTATATAAATTAAAAACCCCAAAACTATTTAGACATCCTATTTAGACCCATACTTTGTCAAAAAGCATATCCAATTTTCTGCATTTATCATAAAAAATGCGGGACTGAAGGTTTTATCGCCTAGGAATTTGATCGTTTTTTGTAATTATTCTTTAAAATACATATCGAGGGCTTATATTGAAAAGTGGCTATAAACCATTTTCTCGATAATGAGTTTTTGATGCCAAAGAAAAGATTTTTTTCTAAAGCCATTTTTTTAATTTTCTGATTTGGCTATCCCCTCGCACGTTAGTTTGTGACTGCATAAGTGGCTATGAACATAAAAATAATAGAAATAAAATAGTTCAACAATGGAGCAGCATAAAACCGAAGGCTATAATTCGCTACAGCGATTTTGCATAAAACATTTTTCTAGATTTAGTGCATATTGTACTATCAAATTACATCATTTCGCGTTAATAGCATTTTGATCAGAATTATGAATGAAGAAAGTTAAAATATAAGGATTTGCAACGGCGAATTTTGGATTTTTCAACAATTGGAGCGATTTTCTCGACTGGCTACATATGTGTTACAAGCGACCAATCTGACGGATGAAGCAGGAATCTTTAAATTCGCTGCTTTCTATGTAACATTGCCAAGATTTCATGAAAAAAGTTATGGAGTTTACAATAAATCTTATTTATATATTTGGGCATAAATGGCTATGTGCTTATTTCAACATTCATAGTATAGTGCTCAATTTTAAACATACAAAAGTGGCTATGAACCACGAAACCGCGAATAATAGGATATTTCGAAACCTTTTTAATAGTAGCAATTAGTAACCCTTTTTGGATTAAACTGTAGAAGAATGATTAATAATTTCTCTTCAAATTAAGGAGAAAATCAGTTTTTTCGCTCTCCTGCAAAATTTATGTTTTTGTTCATAGCCACTTATGAATATAAGCCCTCGATGCTGTCTATCAACAGACACTTTTCTGCTATTACAGCTGTTTTTTTGGCATAACAACAGTTTTCTGCAATCTTACATCACTATTCACATTGCTAAAGAGTTTGCAGTCTGCTAAAATTGGTTGTTGTTAATTAAAATATAAAAATAGATAAGCGTTCATAAGAGAGTTTAGCTCGAATTTTCTTTTATATTAGCAAGGGTCAATGTGCGTACCATATATATTGCTAAAAACAGCAAACAGCTGTTTACCATCTCAGCAGATACAAATCTGCTGTCTCTTTTTAACAGCAGTAGACTTTCTGCTTTATTTTACTGACATATTCCTTTGAGTGTACTGATAGATAGATTACTGAAATGCAATTTTGCCGACAGTGTCTGTCGGACGAATGTATCAAAATATTTCTCGAAGATCCTGGCAATAAAATATGAGTGGTTTTCAAACGCTCCAGTAAAAATTTCCTTAAAAGTTGGAAAATTAACTAAGTATGAATAAAGTTTCCTTCTTTCAAAGCCATAGTAAATAGTTCATTTACTAGAAAAAGGGTAGTAAATTTACTTTAGATCCTTTGGATCTAATAAAAAATTCTTACAATTGAGTAAATTCAAACTTATGTGGAAGAATATTTTCAAGGTTTTAAGTGAGAAAAAATTCCATTTAAGAAATTTTAACTTAAAAATGTGTTTTTCCAAAAATTAAGTTAAAATGTTTACTGAAATTTATGCCGAGTTCTTCATACATTTAAGTATTAATGAACTTATAAAAAAATTTGAAATTGTAAAAAAAAAATTCTTGAATATTAATCTAAGAAGCAATTCTCGTTCGTTTGCAAGACTTATTTCATAAATACTTTATGAATTATTCTAAACAAGCACTGCGAAGGCTCCTATCTTGTCTTCGCAACAATCATGGAGTAATAGCTCAACTCATTATTGCAGATGTACATGAAACTCTGAAGCAAAACTATTAGTTTGATTTTTTAGTTAAATTGAACTTATTTTAATTTCGCCTTTTTTCCTTGTATAAAATAAAATTTTCCTCAGTTTATGTAAAAATTTACTCGTTTTGAGGAAAAAAATCAGCAAAATAGTCCTCAGTTTGAGTAAATATTTACTTGATTTGAGTAAACATTTACCTAGATTTAGGAAATTTTCAGCAATTTTTTCTAAGATTTAGTAAAAATTTACTTAGTTTTAGGAAAATTTGGCTTAAATTTAGTAAAAAAATACTATGTTTTAGGAAAAAAATACTTAGATTTAGGAAAATTTCAGCAAAATTCTACTTATATTTAGTAAAAATGTACTTGGTTTCCTAAATTTTAGTTCATTTTAACTCATTATAGGGTTATCTTTTTTGTGAGTGTAGATGAAAACCCCCCCCAGGGGAAAATCCTGCGCACGGGCCTGAACACATATGCAGAAATTAGGTAAGATCGGTTCAGATTTAGATATAGCACAAATACAAATGTTGCTCCCAAATGCTTAACCGATTTTGGCCAAACTAGACATATTATATTTCACCTATTTCGTTCCAGATGTCAATATACCCCCATACAAATGTCCTTTCCGATTTAACATTTTTTGTCAAACACATACATTTAAAGGATACAAAAATCCTTCCCGTTTTCACTTTTTCATCGAATTAAATTGTATTCGGATATAAAGTGGAGTGTATCATAGAGTCGGCCCCGCCCGACTTTAGCCTTTCCTTACTTGGTATGTAATAATAGCAAAATCTCCAGTTAATGTTATTATTTTTTTTTGTGTAAACATTTTTTTTAATTTTACGTTCCATTATTACAAAAAATATTTATAATTATTATTAAAATCCAAATATTAATTTTTTTAATAAATAAAAAATAATAAACTCATATTTCACCCTAAAAGTTAGAAAAAATCTAAAGTTCAACTTTGACCAAGATGTAATTAAAACTGGCTCAAGCTGAACTAAATATCTATCCAGTAAAAAATTACTTAAATATTTCCATCGGTTCAAAAGTTAC
This sequence comes from Polietes domitor, assembly GCA_947397865.1. Classification (NCBI taxonomy): domain Eukaryota; kingdom Metazoa; phylum Arthropoda; class Insecta; order Diptera; family Muscidae; genus Polietes; species Polietes domitor. The sequence goes on along the minus strand of OX377618.1, from coordinate 124,592,341 downwards.
AGATTTTTGGCCAATATAAAATAGCCACTTTGCACCGGTTCAACCAATGTCCAGATGTCGTTGAAGGATGTCATGAGCGGTTGCTCAATCTTCAACGAAACGTGTCAGGAGGTCTTTGGAAAATATTTCCTCGCCTCTGGAATGAGGCCCCGGCAGTACGCTGCTGAGTTCAACGCCTTAGTCGACAAGGCAGATAAAGCTAGCGTCCTTGGCGTGTTTACAGCATTATTTCTGAATGTATAATTCCTTGAATATATCTGATTTGGTGTACACCACCAATCAATAACTCTCTAGACTTTAAAAATTGTAAATAGTTCATTTAGTTAAGTGTTAGTTGTAAGTTAGAACCAAAAATGTTAAGAAACTCCCTTTTTCTTACTCCTTTTTTATATATGTATATCTATAAAAATGTATTATGGATATGTTGCAGCACGCTGTAGTATAAGTATTAGTTTCATAGTTCTTGAAATGTATTAGTATATTCGCTAGAAATTAAGTACAAATGTTAGTCGTAAGATTATATGTTTCAGTTTATTAGAATTAATAAAATCTGAATCTGAATTTCAATGAAATATTCATCTGTATCTAGCATATCAAGAAGTTGTTTTAATCATCTTTAGAAATATCATTATTATTATTCTTCCATTTCATCTGTGTTGTTGTCAGAGAAGTATCACAGGACAAGAGTAGATAATGGAGGCGATCCTGGCTTAGAGACACTCTAGTACATTTCCTGTCATGACGACATTTTCATACAAGTATAGCAAAAATCAGCCAGACCGGATGATTGACACTTCCCTTATCTAGTCGTTGACGGTCACATGAGCGATAATGTCATCGCATTATTGTTGACGAACATATAATCAGAATGCCGTCGACGTCTATATTTTCGATAATGATCCCACTCTGATGTTTACAAAAAAAAAATACAAAAGTTTCAATTTAGGCGTTTTGAGGCATAAACTTGTCTTGTCGTCAGTTAAGTTTGATATACATATGATACTCATTAACCCGGTTTCCAAAGCTAACCTATTGGATGAAAAAAGGAATTCATCAGAAATCAACCACTCCCTTTGATCGAGAATGTTTCTAGTTCCATGCCTCAGATATTTTTTAGATCACGTGAAGCTAAAAGGGTTCTTGCAAATCTCGACGTAAATAAATCTCTGGGCCCTGATGGCATATCAGCACTTGTCCCATGTAAGTGCTCTTGGACGCTTGTCCGTCCACTTCCCAAACTTTTAAACCTTGCATACTGTGGAAAGGTCTTCCCAGCGCGTTGGAAGATTGCGAATATACAGCCTATACCCAATAACCCTACTAACTACCGCCCGATCGTGATATATTCTGCGAATGTTATGAAGAGCATGGTTAACCACCGTCTTGTGAGGTATCTAGAGATCAGTGACTTACTTAATTATCGACAGTATGGCTTCCGTAGGAATCGATCTACGGGAGACCTTATGACGAAAAGTGGAACCGATTCATCCACTTGTTTGGTTAGAGTAAGGTTGTAACGTGACGAATTTCTCCTCAGAAAATCTCCGTACATAGTACAGCTGTGCCAGTGACGTCACCAACAAGTCAAGCTGTACATACAACCATACAAATAAACATCATAATCCCACCACTGTCATCACCCACGACAGACGAAGAAGAATTACACACAAATATACTACGATCGATCAATCAAGAAACCCGCGTGTCCAACGGTCAGCTTGACTTTTCATAAATCATATATTTCATATATCATATTTCATATCACACGGACTTCGGTTCACTGTTCCAACACACGGACTTCGGTCCACTGTTCCAACACAGAGACTTCGGTCCACTGTTCAAGCACAGGTACTTCGGTCCACTACTCAAAAACAGGAGCTTCGGTTCACTGTTCCAACACGGGGACTTCGGTTCACTGTTCCAACACAGGGACTTCGGTCCACTGTTCAAACACAGGAACTTTGGTTCAATCCGAACCTGAAGTAGCCGATTATATCCCCGAACTCAAAGCAGCCGAGTCAACTATCGAACCCAATAGAGCCGAGTCTATCACCGGACCTGAAGTAGCCGAGTCTATAGCCGAAATAGCCACGTTTACTACCGAAACTCGGCTATATATATAAACTGCTACCGAATCCGTTTCCAATATTCTGCGCCGAGACTGCTAACGAGACTCCCACATAAGTTACTAGAGTTCCCGATCAACTTAAATCGACTGTTAGCTCAGCCCATAGAGGCGAGCCAATATCCAACACGAATCTCTTTCAATGAAATATTTTTATATATTAATAGTTGCATTTTCACAAGTAGATTGTAACATAGTTTTACATCGATAAACATCCGAATTGTATTATTGCCCCAAGAAGGGATAACGACTTGTGTGGTTTGTGGGTCCTAACGACGACCCTGGATACAATTGAACTTACCTCAGCCAACGAGAAAACCACGTTACAAGATCCTAGCTCTATATATCTCCAAGGTCTTTGACAGAGTCTGGCACGGCGCACTCATCGTTTAGTGACTTATCTCGATTTATGTCGAGCTTCCTAATAAGTCGCACTATACGTGCTGTTGTAGATGGATTCTCATCCGACGACCATAGGTTAACCGCAGGAGTACCACTACACTTCGTCTGATCTTCTCTATATCTACACTACCTATATTAGACCAAAGATGGAATACACCTCCCATATATGGTCGTGTGCTCCAGGATCTTCCCTGTAGCTTATTGACCGTGTCCAGAGGAGGGCGATGGTGTTGATAGGTGACAGTATGATATCCAATTCTATTGTTTCCCTTGAACTTCGTCATAATATTGGATGTGTGTCGCTGTTTTATAGATATTTTTGTTGTGTTTGTTCTTCGGATATTCAGAGATTCGTGATACGCGACTTTCCAGGAATTCTCACCCGTTTGTTGTCGATTGGACAACCGGCCGCACTGCACATTACAGAATGAATTCGTTCTTTGTCCATACTAACCGTATGTGAAATCGACATCCGGCAAATATCTTTCCCACCAATTATGATACCCAGAGATTCAAAACAGACGTCAGCAAATACTTCTCCCTCTTTCCTCCTTCCAAATCTTTATCTTCCTTTAACCAACGCAATGCACTGCATTTATAGGGAACATCCCCTGAGTGTTGGTTAAGTAAAAAAATGTTCTCCTCAGACTGTATATTTTCCACTTAGGGATCATGAGTTTTAGATATTATGTAAAATCGCTCTAGCTATGCGAAGCCAATAGATATAGCCGAAATATTTTGTGGTTAGCCTTAAAACAAACCAAGCTTACGGGTTCCACTTTAGAACTGCTTTGGTTATGTCGTCATTTCTTCGGAGAATATGGTCAATCCATGTCCACTTCCGTTTTTTAATTTCGTCTTCAATTATGATTTTGTTTGTGATGTGCAAAAGATCGATGTTGGATATCGTACTAGGCCAGCAAATACATAATATTCCCACCAGACATCGGTTAACAAATGTTTGTATTTTCTTTATGTTTGCTTGTGTAAGTTGCCAAGTTGTTGCTCCATATAATAGAACCAATTTGACGCTGCAATCGAAGATTCGAAGTTTTGTGTTTCTGCTCATGGTACTATTACTCTATATTTTCTGTAGCGAACGAAAGGCACACATAGCTTTGTTTATTCGGGAATTTATATCGGCAACTGCACCACCATCCTTGATGATCACGCTCCCCAAATAGCTAAATGAATCGGTTTTTCCAATGGTGATGTCGTTTAGTTTGAGCGGGATCGACGATATGGTGTTAATTGGTGTTAAAGTTGGGGAGTCCGTATAGATTTCACGTATAAGTTTCACGATTTTGTCTGGGATTCCATTTGCAACTAGGGTGTCCCAGAGGTCATCTCCCCAGACTGTGTCGAAGGCTCGCTAAAAATCGACAAACAACAGATATAGGTTGGTGTTGTATTCCTTCGAATGTTCGATGATAATTCGCTGCTGTTAATGTGATCTGCACACGATCTGCCTAACCTAAAACCGGACTGCTCCTTGCGTAGTAATGAATCCACTACGGAGTTCCATTGAGTTATTCCTCTCCTTAGATCCCTTTTTTGGAATTTTTATTATAACACCTTCTTTGCACTCTTCAGGGATTTTGTTTGAAGTCCATACTTTTTGAATTACCGGTGTGAGTATGGAGGCTAAGAGTTTCGTAGGAATGCCGTCTGGTCCGACTGATTTGTCATTTCCCAGTTTTGAAAGAGGTGATATTATTTCTCTGTTGATATGTCAAGAGTTTGATGAAGTCATACCGGTTGTAGAAGATATTTCAGTATTTTCTGGCATTTGTGTATGATCTGCAAAATATTCGCACCATATCTATTTTTAATCACAGCTGTGTTTATTGGTGGAAGCGTACACCTTACGCATATTGTCAGATTTGGCTGCATGCTCGATTTCGTCGTTGATGCTTTCATAGTAGTTTTGCTTGTCATGATGTACTAGTTTCTTCACGGTTAACGCTGGCCTTTTGTACTCTACTCTTGTAGCAAGTTTTGCTGTAGGGTTTTTTGGTCCTAAGTGTTTTATTTTTATTTTTAAGTTTCTTTCTGTTCAGTATTTCAATCCATGTGTTGTCACCTATCCATGGTTTGCGCCGGTTGACTTTTAGTCCGAGTATTTCCTTTGCGCTTTTTTTGCATACATCAGCTATATTCTGCCAGTTTTCTCCGATTTCGTCTTCGTGGATGTGCGAGGAAAGATTATTGTTGTATAGCACCGCGGTGTTTGGGTCCTGCAGGAGGGAGACATTGTATTTCACTACTCTCTTGGGTGTTTCAATCGAAGCAGGTCTAAGTTGGCAAGCTCCTACAAGTAGTAGGTGGTCGCTATCAATATCAGCAATTCGTCGAGTCCTTACATCTTCCAGGGAGTCAGAGAAAAGTTTGTTTATTATGATGTGATCTACATGGTTTCTGGTCCGTCCATTTGTTAATATCCTTGTGGATATATCGGATACCTCCTATAAAGGGGTTGTGACGAGAGCAGAAATCAATGAGCCTCTCACCGTTGTCATTTCGTATTGTCCCAAGTCCTTCTCTACCCCTGACTGTTATATGTTTGCATTGTTGTTTGCTACTTTAGCATTTAAATCTCCTGTTATTATCTTTATATCGCCGCCGGACAGACAGCATGTTGTGGAGTCTAGTTGGGAGTAGAATTCATTTTTTGAAGTGTCATCGTCGGGTTCCGTTGGAGCGTAGCACTGTATAACCGATAATTAAATCTTGCTACCATTTTGCGATCAGATATAGGTTTGAGGTCCAACCTATTTTGTGTTCTTTATTGTCGGAGTAAAGGAAGAGGTTTCATTTTAGGTGCGGAAAACCACAGCTTTTCCTTCCCATAGTTCCTAAAAGGAACATAGGGCCATAACAAAATCATTCCACTTAAGTCTATGTATCTAAGGCTAGGTTCTCTGCAGCTTCTGCGTCTCCTCCTCTTTGCTATGGACTCCGGTCGAAGGCTCCTCAAAGTCTACTTTCATTTCCCCCTTGAACCTCTTCGTTATCTCTTTTCTCTCGTAGGGATTGGAAACTCATCAGATTTCTAAGAGGTGCTCTATGCTTCACGCATCCATAATTTGCTAGACCATATTATAAAACGATGATATAATAAAACGCAATTGCTCTCCTTAATCATACACACGACACACTCGCACACGCATCAAGAAGGGTGACTGTTTTGTATCCACTCTCTGAGTTGCGAACGCATCTGGCCACCCTGCTCAGTCACTCTGGGTTAAATAGTAAAAACTCGAGCGAGCACAAGCAGGCACTGTTGCTTGCTTTTGGCGGTGTCAACTTTAGTTGTGCGTGGGAAATCAAACAAGTCGGTTGGTTGTTGTTCATTCGCTATTCGGCTATTCGCTTCGTGTCCGCGTCGTCCGTAGTTCGTGGTGGTTGGTGTTCGCGCGCCAACGTTACTTTTTTCCCGTCGAACCGAACCCCCGCACGTTTGTGTCTGCTGCGACGACACACATTCGAATTTGTTGTAGTGACTATATCTTTGTTTGTTGTCGAGATACTCGGACTCGTGCAATGCCATCATACAACATCTATGTGCGAGTACATACATATGTTGTTGGTTCATACATAATACGATAGATGGCCATTGATTGGGTCGGTGGCAGACGGTAAAACACACGTTTTATTCCGCCTTTGTGGTTATCGTAAAAAATATGTTTATTTTCAAATACAACATAGATAGAGAGGGAGAGAAAAATCTTTTATTCAAACAACACCAACAACAACAAATAGTAATAATAATAATGATGATGAATAATGAATAAAAAACCGAATGTGGATTACAGTGTGACTGGGTTAAAGTTCGATTAAAGAAACCGAAAACAAGAAAGAAACAGAACACTCTCTATTATTGCGTCGTAGTTGTGGAGTTGTTGCTATTGTTGTACCATACATCTATTCATACACTCGTGATCATAACAATAAGTACATCGCGGAGTTATATGTGAGATTAAAGTTGTGAAATCTTCAAATATTGAAATTGTGGAAAATTCTAAAACGAGCACCGGTCCGGAATAGAACGAAGAGAACAAAGAAAAGGTAAATAAACGATGTCTGACTTGTATTTATATATCTGGGTTGTAGTTATTCATAATTTATTATACCCATAGTGATACACTGAAAGAAAGAGAGGTTAATGTAATAAAATCATTCACGTGTATATTCATTAACCCTCAAATTCCCAATGTGAAAATTTTAGGCAATAGAATGAGAGAATATATTTTTGACTGGATGTGCCACTATTTTGTTAACCATCGAAGGTCCATGTGGGTCGCCTGTGCCTAATAAATTGAGTGGTGTAAAAAATACCAAAAAATCAGAAACTACAAAAAATGAAAAAAAAAAAACTGCATGGTTTGAAGGTTAAGTTAAAAAACTGAAAAATACTTCGATAACTTTTTTCGTTACCTATAACTACATAAGTAATCCATAATTTCCATAGTTATCGAAAACAACGTTTTAAATTACACAGAAATTCAATAACAAAAATTATTATTACATGATCTTCAAGAAAAGTAAAATGGAAAAATAATTAAAAAACGCGCATGCGGCGATTATTTGTGGTTTCAAAATTATTTTACGAAAAAAAATATTTTTAAAAACCGGGCGATTTTTTTCTTCTTCATGTTCACGGTGGATCTAAATTTTTCCGGGAACATTGTACAATGACTCGATAGCTACGGCAGTTATCGAAATTTATACTGTATTTTTTCTGCCTATTTCTGAGTCTGATTTTTCGGTATTTTTGATTTCAATTACTCGACGAGTTATCGAGAATTATTGTTTGTATGTATAGTTGGTCTGTTGTGTTGTCATTTATTCAGGTTTAAGACTAGAGGTTGTGCCGAAGTCTTCAGTGTGTCGTCACACTCTTATATGCGAGTCATGGAATGCAATAATTAATGACATAAAGGCTTTAGAGGAGTTCACAAAAGTCGAACATACTCCCATCAAACCGGAAGAAGAAAATGGAGATCCTTTGGGCATACGTTGGCGAAATCACCAAAACCCAAAGGAAGCTGTAGGAAAATTCGACCGGCCGACACATGACGAAGGCAGATAGATAACGAAGCTGCCATACTAAACATAATCTAGAATCAATACTAATGGCATTAGTTAGAACTGAATGGAAACATCTGATCGACTTTTTTCGTTGCCGGGTGTATTATTGTTACGTCAGTTTACACGTGAAAACTTTTTTATACCATACGTGATTGGATGGGGATTGATTAGTAGCTTAGACTATCCACGTTGTCTGGAAGGATGCATATTGCACGAAACTCCTTCAACCGGATTTGGTGACATTCAAATCCCTACGCGATCAAAATAGTCTTGCATATCGACCGTGAGCGTCCAAGAGGAGAATCACTCCAATTCCATCGTTTCATGAGAGTGGTACTTTAATGGGCGATTTATATAGCACGTTCGCTCAAACAAACACGATTTTGAGCAACGTTTGGGAGAACGTACTAACAAATATCTAAATATAATGCAGCATTCGCAATATCAAAACCATTTTTTCTATAGCGAATGTCCGGCAATAGTTTTGAAAATACTCCAGATTGGCCGTTCCACAACACATGCTTCTAGAGATTGACGTGGAATCACCAGTAATGTAAAGCGAATATTACCTTAGATCGGTTTGAGCGCAGAGCTTATTGTGCATCATAGTACACTCCTCCGGACCGATCAAAACGTTGGCCCTCTCAGATCTTTGAAAGGTTGCACGATAGAGTTTCCTTAATTTCCATATTCATCGCAACCTGAGTGCTTTTCGGCAGTCTTACAAGAACGCAGTTGAAATTCATGATGAAGCAAGAATCACTTTAATTTTGCGAAAATTATTACAAAAATGTTTTTCCGATACCACCGGGAGCGTCCAAGAAGAAAATCACAATAGTTCAATCGTTCATAAGCTGCATGCATGATCCGTAAGCATATTTTTGTTGCCGATTCAACAGCAGATCGATCGTTAGAACTTATTCTCGCAATGCATCGTAATCACATTGTTTTGCATTGCATACCAACTTTTGATTAAATGCATCGTGGATCGGATAGGATTGGGCATTCCTAGTTGAGCTAATATTAATCGCAGGTCTTCATTCATTCCGCATTGTGAATTTTCAGACATGTCATTGAATTTGATTGAAATCATTCGGTTACGAGTGGCAACATTTTTAGATACCCAGAAGTGCTACGGAAGTACTTCCAATTGCAAATTGCCCACCCAATGTGCATATTTCCTGCTTTTGAGGAAGTTCTTTTAAACAACTTCCACAAAGTCGATAATATGTTAATATCACGTAATATTATACGAATAGTATCTTCACAAGTGCATTTTTAGTATGGGGTCACAGAGGTAAGGTGTATGATTTGCACGCCGAAAGTCTTGGATTAAAATCGTGCCGCGGAAAATATTTCTCTTATAAATAAACAGTGTTTAATTGTATAATTTTTATCAATTTAAACATTTTTAAAAATATACAAATTTATTGTTTTATTAATGAAATTGAAATATTTCATTTCTTTTATTAATTATTAATGCTACAAAGTAAATTTAAATAGTGGTAATTTATTTAATACAAACTTAATTTAATACTTATTTACCTTATACAATAGTATATTTATTTATATTATATACGTTATCATATTAAATAAATATTTTGTTAAGTTTCCTATGGTTTGCTTTAGTTATTCACCGCGCACAGCAAGGGAGAGAGAGATGGTTAGAGTGCCGTAGTAGCAACCAGAAGATCCGCTGTTGGGAAAAAATAATTTATTTTAGGTATGTTAAATATGCTTCAAAATATCAATATTTAGTACCTGGTGCCCACCGTACACGTCCATGTACACTATTTCAAGCTTTCAGTACTTTTCAATATGAATGCCATTTCTGATTTTTTTAGGGGGAAATATTCTAATTTTATTCATATTAGATTTCTCTTGAAAGTTTTCAGGTGAACAGTTTTAATTTTATCCCCATTTTTAGACATTTTCAGTAAATTCTTCTTTAAGAAGATTTCTACGTTTTATTTTGTTGATTTTTCTTGGAAAACAAGAAATTTAATGTTAAAGCAGATAGCTCGAGCAAACCATAGCGTTATAAGTATAGTATTGTCATATTTGTTTCACAATAAAAATCCTGCAAATATCCTCACAAAAGATTGTATTCCCTTGCTGAAATGGTCATTATTATTGTCAGTGGAAATATATCTACATGTTCCCATTTATATAATAAATCTAAATTAATAATCAAAATAATCAATTAGATAATAATTTAATATTTCCCGTATTCCCGGGAAATATAAAATCTTTTCCCGGGAATTCCCGTCTAATTTTTTCCCGGAATTCCCGGACCCCAAACCCTATTCATAACTCATATGACAATGTATGTTTGTATGACAGTGAAGTAGAAAACTCTTGGAAGTGATACTATTTTTCTTGTATGTATAGTCGAGTAGAACAAGAATCTGTATTTGAAATTTTCCAGACATCTTCAGTTACTGGTAAAAACCCGGTTCTTCGCACCTTTGCGAACTTATAAGTCTGTAACATAGTTGGTTGTCAAACGATTTTCACTTTCTCTTCGGACTTGAAAAGAAGAAACCTGGAGATTTCGATAGACATATAGCTTATTTAAGAAAACTTAAGAAATCTGTGTGGTTTTGCCCAGCAAACATAATTTTTTAAGCAATTTTTAACCATTTTCCAACTTTGGCAATGGTTGGTACATTATTTCGTTTGGTAACCGCAACACTTGTAAATTTATTTTAATAAAATATTGAATGAAACGCCACTTTATTTTTAAAAATTCGTCAGTAATTGACTGTGTTATTGAAGTTTTTATTAATACTAATTTTTTGCAAAAACACAAGTAACATAAAAGAATTTCGCATATATAGGGTCCGCCAAATAACTTTTTTTTTTAAAATGCTATAAAAAAACTACTGAATATCTTCTCTAATTTCTTTTTTTATTTGAAAGTACAATCCTTCCGGTTAATAATGGCAAAATAATTTCATTCAAATGGCTGCCTCGGGCACCCCACAAATAATATTCCAACGGTTGAATAGTTGAAAAAAACGTTAGATGGCGGACCCTATACATTGTCTGAATTGAGACTTACAGCCTTGAGTTCATTCAAAAATTCTATACAAACAGACATTATCAGTTTTTTTAATTTTCCAATTTAGCGTTCAACTCTCCAAAAGTTTTTTCATATTTAAACCTAGTTCGGACTACTACGAACAGTTTGCAACAAAAATCAGCTAAATCGGTTCAGCCGTTCTCAAGTGATGTGATTACCAAAGAACATCATTTTATTATACCTCCACCACTTCGTGGACTAGAGTAATATAAGTAAGTTTCCCGACAAAGAAATTAAGTATAGGGATCGGCTTAGAATCAACAGCTGAAACGATTTAACGATGTCTGTCTGTCCGTCTGCTGTCCATCTAAGCTTGTTTTTATTATATAGAAGATCAAGAGTAGATGGAGATTATAATGGCATGCTGTACTTATTTTTATGATCATGTGTGTACTTATGTAGTGTCGGTGCTGTGCAAAACAGTGGTTATCAAACGAGTATTGTGTATTGCGTATTGCAAAAAAAAACTATTATTTTGTTTTGATGATAGCTGCTAAGGACTGTATCTCAACATACCGGCCAAAACTAAAAAAATGTTTTTCACGTACTGGAGGTAGAAGACAAAAATTATGGAGATAAATGCACATATATATTACTGACCACGAGAATGATATGTTAAAAAAACTGAAAGTGCCTTTTTCTATAGAATTTTTGATTGAACCCAAGGCTATAAGTCTCAATTCAAACAATGGATATGCGAAATTCTTTTCTGTTATGTTCGTTACTATTCTGCGAAAGTTTTCGGAAGACAAAAATTCTGAAAATTATAAAAAAAATCCGAAAATTCGGACAATGCAAAAAAATCTTTATAATTTAGGCACTTTTTGTCAGAGCTGACGATAGGAACGACATATTTTGTGGATTCATTTTTGTTTTGTTTATAATTCCAGTTCGTAATCAGTCATAAAAATAAACTGGGAAATCCAGTTACACGCATTTTCACCGATTCGTGAACCAAATACAAAGAGGACATTTCTGAAAATTCACAATGAGACAGTGAATAAAGACATGCGGCTAATATTAGCCCAACTAGGAATGACAGCGTCACACTATCCGCTGCACTAAGCATTTAATCAAGAGTTGGAATGCAATTCAAAAACAATGTGAATATGATGCATTGCGATAATAAGACGCTTACTCAACGATTGAACTATATTGATTTTCTTCATTGACGCTCTCTGTGGAACCGGAATATATTTTTCGATCGTACCAAATTTGGCAAAAATTCGCTAGCAAAATTAAAGTTATGCCTGCTTCATCAGGAATTTAAGCTTCGTTCTTTGAAGACTGCCAAAATGCAATCAGGTTGCGATGGATATAGAAATTAACGAAACTCCATCGTGCAACCTTTCAAAGGTCTGAGGTGGCCAAGGTTTGGTCGGTTCGGAGGATTGTACTATGGTACACTGTTGGTTCAATTATTCTGTTGAAAGGTGATTTTCGATTTACATTACGGGCAATTCCACGGCAATCTCTAGCTGACGAACAGAATCATGTTTGTGAATCGGCCGATCTGGAGTATTTTCAAAACAATTCCTAGACATTCGCACTAGAAAAATACTGTTGATATTGTGAATGTTGATATTTAGATTTTTTCAGTTTGTGTTCTCATATGTTGCTCCAAATCGTGAGTCGTTAAACGAACAAGCTGTTTTGGCTGCAAAAAACATTGAATTGGAGGATTCTGCTTCTAGCGAAAATTATGTTGACAACCGAATTTTTAAATTCACTGTACTTCCGCAGACTATCGCCTCAGAATCTTCAGTTAATACCAGATTATTTTTTGCAATGATACTGGGAATTAACGAATAGCATATTGAAGAAACGCTTCTTAAAGGAAAGCACGAAGCACAGTGCCGGTGATCATGGTGGTGCAGCAACGTAAATTAATAGCTCGGAATGAATATATATGAACTCGTCAATATTAAAGAATCGATATAACCAATATTATGTTAGCATATGTTGCATAGATTAAAAATGCAAAGATAAAAAATATAATTTGCAAACAAATCCGCTGATTGATTTGAATGATTTTTTGGAAATTTTTACCAAACACTTCCAGAATGCTCGAATACGTCCTTTCTGTGGAAAACATCACGAATTTTAAATTAAGTATTATCAAGCGTTTCGAGTTGCAGAATAACGAATCTGGACAATTATATTCGAAACACTTGCTTGAAAGTGCCAATGGCAAATTCGTCGTTGAAATGTCGACCTTCTGCATTATATTCCCCGTAGATTTTTTCATTTCACCGTATGAAAAATCAAATTCATGCGAAAGTTGTTCCTAAAAATTGTTCAAAATCCACTGAAGCGAAAGTGCAGACACTTCCATTGGCGTAATCTGAATTAGATCGTGTCAATATATTGAATGTCTACGCCAGCAAACGTTAATCGATACAATAATCACTGAGAACAACATTTTTCTTATTCCAGGATTGCTTGAACATTTGAAAAAGCTTTTCAAAATTTCAAACGACGATCAAATTCAAATATGGACAGGGAAATTTTTGTCGGGTCAGCTAGTTGGATATATAGTTGGATACTTGGAATTACGACTTCTTCAATGTCATATTTTTAATTTAATTTTTTTTGAACAAACTTATTTAAAACAAGTAAAAAGGTTAATCTTGGTTAATGTATTTTCCTTTATAAATTCAACACGTAATATCCAAATCAATATTCCACTGATACATCTTTCTGTGTATGAACAGTTCTTTTTAGTTAGAGTCTGTCGTTGTTGGAACTATCTACCAAATTTATTGAAACTTTTTTCTTACTCCTATTCTACTTACAAGAAAAAACTTACTGATTACTTCAATGGTTCTTCGCTATAAATCCTGTTTTGTCGCAACTAATTTCTCTTCTTTCTTGTGGTGTTCTTATTGCTATAGGATCCTATTTAATTGTTCCAATTTTGTATTTTGAGCAACGTTCATATGGCTGGGGAGCCATTTAATCATATATTTTTGTATATATAGATTATATTAATTTCTTTTATAAATCTGCTAATTATAATTTTACTTAAAACATAGATGATTATCTTACAATACATGTATACTTGGCTTATAGGCTTTCTTTGTATTGATGTTGAATAAATAAAAAAAAGGTGTTAAGTTCGGTCGGGCCGAATCTTATATACCCTCCACCACGGAGTGCATTCTACAGTATTACCGACTGATTAGAGGCTGTCGACTTTACATAGAAATTCAGAACCATACTTGGAAAATTGTGATATTTTGTTTGTACATTGCGATATTTGTTAACTATTACAAGGCACAGTTATGCGCACTATTTTAAATAAACTGTGGTGCTTCACTATTACAATATTACTTGTCCTGTACTATATACTAAGATGGGTCACGAAAATTTTTTCGGGTTTTCCGAAGTGACAGCTAAGATTTAATATTTCTTGGAAAATTCTTGTAAAATAAGTTCGGAATAAAATATAGAAGGAATGAACGCCTTATAATTAATTTAATACACGAGAGCCAACATTTTCAAACTCGTTACACAAAATGAGCGCTGCATTTATTTATCATCATTTAGGCGTCATTCGAAAGGTATTGACTGCAGCTAAGCAGCAAATTTTGAGTTGTCATATGCAAAACACAGAAACTACTATAAATATCCAATAATTCGACCAATGAGTTACAATAATAATACAAGAATCAAAATTTATATTTAAATTGCTTTAAAGGGTCTATTATTTTAGAAAAAAAGAAAAAATAATGACAGAAATGTAACACAAAACTATTTACACGGGAAAATAGGTTTTTTATGGATGTTTTCAGGAGCGTTTAGCTCACAGACAGTTTGATTTAGGTACGAAACATTTTGCTAATCATCATTAAACAGCCCAAACTTTATTTTCAAGGGGTGACTGGAAATGGATTTTCCATTTGTAAGGACTACGACCTACTAGCCTACGGTATATTACTTGTATATCGTATAATACTTCAAGTGTAATCAAGAAGTGAATATTATGCAGCAATTTTCAAAAATGTGCCAAAAATATTAGGTTATTTTCAGTCGTCATTAGAGAGAAACATTTTCCCTCAGGGCCGATTTCGCCTATTTGCATTTTTTTATTCCAGCTACAGACCAATTGTTTCGCGTCATAGTGGGTTTCATGCACATGATTTCATGTTTTTAGCTACACCTGTTTCCTTGGTACCAGATTTAGTTTATTTTCATTTCGACCTTAAAAGTACGCAGTCAGACGACTTTAAACAAAGAATTCCGTTTGCTTGATACCAATTTCATACCGAATATCGAAAGATAACTTTATTTTTCGCATCTACTCTGTCTGAACAATGCACACACCGAATTTCACTATTCACTAACTGCAGCCGTCTGGTTGGTACCATTTTTATCCCCTTTCGCCCCATTTCCTCCTGAAAGTAAAAATTTCTAAAAATTGCTTTATGTTTCGCGTCTACACAGTCAGGTGAATGCACTTACTGAATTTCGTGATTTCAACTTCAGCGGTTCGGATGGTACCATTTTTATCCCTCTTTTCAAATTTATCCCTTAAAAGTACGAATTTTGAAAAATCCATTTAATTTACGTGTGTACGCAATTCGAGAGAAATGCATTCCAAATTTCATTTTTCTAGCTGTTATCGTATCATTGGTACCATTTTTATCCCTTTTCGTCCCATTTGGCCCGCTAAAATGTTTATTTACTTTTTGGTGTTTTTACACTACAAGAGGAATGTACGCAAGAAATTTCAAGTGCATTTAAAACAGAAAATTAAATATTAAGGGGGTATTTTCAGTCCTTGTTAGAGAAAATGTTTTCCATCTGGGCCGATTTCACCCACTTTCAATCCCCACCGACCTGTAACCATAGGACACATTTAGGAGAAATTTGAAGCTTGAAGCTAGCTCACTTCATTCGGAAGCTAGAGTGCTTTCAACAGACAGACGGACATGGCTAAATCGTCTTAGAATTTTACCACGACCCAGAGTATATATACTCCGTTGAATATTTCAATGTGTTACCCCAATCCTTGGGTGGAGGTTAAAAAATAAATTTTAAATATACGGTCATTTGGTTGAGAGTTAAAAACATGAAATAATTGTTCAAAATCTCATTTGTCCAAATATGACATTATTTTGAATTAATAACACAAAAATAAAATATGAAATAAAATGGTAATTGTTCGTTGAATTAGTTTCTAGTTTCGGTGTGATTGTTGTTGCTATTGCTATTATTATTTTGCACAACACTGTACGTACGTTCACGTACATGTGTGAGTGGGGATTATTTCATAGTTTTATTTGCGTGACGATCGGCTTTATAAATCGTAAAGTGTAGCGAAGAGAATGAAACAAAAACAAAACGAAATTCGCGCGCGCCTTTGTTACTATTTATTCCAATAATTTTATTGTTGCTGTCTGTTGTCGCCGTCACCGTCGTCGTCGACGTTTAGATTTCGTTTAATGTTGTTGTGAATTTTGCAATTGTTGCCATGTGTTTTGGGCATTTATTTTTGTGTTTTGATAAAAACAGATAACATTTTAAATATTCGTTGGAGTTTTGAATTTAATTAAATCAATTCTCAATTGTGCCCCACAGTAAGATTGTCGATGTCGATTGTCTGCCCGTTCAGGCAATCAATTCAATCGAGTGCTGAGGGTGTCACACCACATGTGTCTGTGCGTTCGGTGTTATGTAAGTATGTAGTCCTAAAACTGAATAAATTTGACTTAATTTGAAAAGTAGGGGAGGAGAAAGTGATAGAGAGTTGTCTTAAATCAGGGAAATATGTCATCTTGGAGAGGTCAGTGAGGTCTGGCTATATTTATATTTCAATTATTATTTGAATATCCATCAATAAGTAGCCGGCAATGGTTACAGGGCAGTGATCGCCTTTTTTTTCTTATTATTGTCGTATTGCCGCACGTATACAACGCGAACATGTGCGAGAATCATAACAAAGAGCACGCAATAAAGCCAAAATTGTATCTTCAGCGTACAATAAAGAACCCAGCGAACAATTACATCCAAATTTGGTCAGAAGTCGGAAAAGGCCGATTCCGATACCGGTATCCGTTAGGCATCTTACCCAAAGATGACATGTATTTCTGGGGAAATTCGAAATAGATTTGTCTGAATTCGGTGGGGAACTCTGATATTGTTTTCGACCAGTCGTATCATTGACAAAAAAGCCGAAAATTCTCAGATTTTCTTAAATAGCCCCAGTAAAAAGAGAGCACCCAAAGAAGTGAAGAAGTGTGATTTGGAATCAGTGAAAATTGGGATCTTCACCAATGAATTTAACATGGTGTTGTCATAGGAGGGATGTCCTTTATTTTGTAAGACTTAAAAGTTACTTTAAAGTTTTGCAAAGGAACCACTTTTTCACTAGATTCCATTTCTGTTTTAAAAATCAGTCGCCGCAGGTGCTATCCTCTGTTGTGAGTGGTTAATAACTAAAACAAACCATTTTGTTCATTAGAACTGACAATTTTAAACATAATAAAATATTTATTTAGTATGAATTAATATAAAGGGTGATTTTTTTAGCTATTATCTTTTTGGCAACACTGGTTTAAACAGCTGACGCACGTTTCGTGTTTTGTTTCACAGTCAAACATCTTCAGTTTGGTCTATAGTTTAACCATGAATCGTCTTACAAACGAACAACGCTTGCAAATTATTGAATTTTATTATCAAAATGCGTGCTCTGTTAAGAAAGTTCATCGCGCGCTTCCATTTTATGGTCAGTTTAATCGACCCACTGAAGCGGTTTTTTGGGCTATTGTGACTAAATTTCGCACCAAATTTACATTGTTGGACATTAAACCACCAACACGCTTACGTAGAGTGCGAACTGAAGAAAATATCGCAGCTGTATCGGCCAGTGTTAATGATGACCACCAATTTTCGATTCGTCGCCGTTCGCACCAATTGGGTCTCTGTTACTCAAAAACGTGGAAATGCCAAAATTGGATGGACCATTTGAGGCGCAATCAAGGTCAACATTTGCATGAAATAATCTTCAAACATTAAATTATATGGACCGTACTATCGATTCAAATAAAAACTTCATTTTTCTGAATTTTTTGTGTTTTTTTTTTTTTTTGAAAAACTTTCCTATAGCTTTTAAAAAATCACGCTTTATAAATAGTCTAAATATTTGGGGTATTTTCAGTCCTTGTTAGGGAATTTTTTTCCCTCTGGGCCGATTTCGCCCACTTTCTTTCCCAAGCGATCTGCAACCATAAAACTCATTTTACCACGACCCAGAATATATATACTTTATGGGTCTCCGATGATTATTTCATTGTATTTATTTGTTGCATGGTGCTACTTTCGACCATTATGTTTTCAATGTCGGAAAGTGTACAATTTTAGAAACTATATATTTAAAGCCAATTTCAAAAAAGACGAAAATCATATTTGATGTTTACTTTGAGAGTGTATTTGCGTGGATAATTTTTTGTAGTCGGTGTATGTCGAAGTGTGGCATTTGAAGCCTATAATCCGTTTTTGTTTCGCTATCAAATATATTAAACTACTGTATCTTCAGGACAAAAGGACTTAAATCATATTTGTTTACTTTGAGATTGTATCTTCGCGGAGAATTTTATATAATGCCTTTAATCCTTTTTTGTTTGGCTTTCGAGTATATTAAACTACTATATCTTCAGGACAAAAGGACTATACAATATCGTACATAATCTGTTTACTTTGAGATCGTATCTGTGTAGAGACTTTCTGCAGGCAGTGTATGTGTGTCCAAGTGTATTTCAAATGTCTATAATCCGTTTTTTGTTTGGCTTTGAGACGTCATAGACCAGCAGCATATGATTATTTCTTTATTTGGTTTCCTTTTATTGTTGCTTCTTTTCGTTTCGTTTTTGTTTTGCTTTTGATTTTTTATCACAACAAGATTGACTAGTTTCATCATCATCATAATCATCACGTTGCATTCTTTGTGCCTCATGCGGTGCGGTTGTTTGTTTGTCATCTTTTTGAAAATCAAAACAATGGCATTTATCTATGAATGCACGAGTACGAGCAGGTATTTGAACAGACATACCCCCATGACTGTATGTACAGACAATGTTAAGCCACTGGAAGACCGTCATAACTCAAATAAACCTGTTTGTTTTTTGGCAAAACTATTTGGACATTCACAATGCACTGAAGCCGAACATGCCGAAGAGTATTGTTTGAAGTAAATTTAACGAATGAAAGATCTACCACCAACGAGTGTTTGATTTTATTCTGCTCAAAGTATGAAATTTGAAATGTTTGTTTGGTTTTTTGTTGAAGTAAAACGTATGCTGGCGGAAGTTTAGTTGCTGGAACATTTGCAATTCAAATCTTTGTTACTGAGATTTTTAATTTTTAACACGATTTTTTCATACAGTATCGATCGGTTTTTATTTATTTCGTATCGGCTTTTTATTTATTTTTTTAATTTCGCCGGTTTACCGGAAATATTGATCTTTTACTCCAGCAAATTATCATGAATAGATTCAGACGTGAACAACGCTACCAAATAATCCAAATTTACATTGAAAAATCAGAAAATGCCTCTTATAGTCGTAGATCGGTTGGGATTGAAACTGGGTGAAATCGGCCTAAAGGGAAAAATGTTTCCCTAAAAATACCCATAATAACCCCTTATATTTTTCCAAAATGTCTGCTTGTTCTTACTTGATGTTGGGTATGCGCATTCCCCCTATAACAAAAACGTGTACCATAAAGCGATTTTTATTCGCAGGGGGTGAAATGGGACAAATAGGGTTAAAAATGGTACATATTAAAAGACAATAGCTAATTGACTAGATAAAAAATATAAAAATATTTTTTCCAAATTCGTACTTTTAAGGGGTAAAATGGGAATAAAGAGATAAAAATGGTACAAACGGCTGCACCTAGAATAATGCAATTCGGTATATACATTCCTCTGTTTGCGTAGACACGTAGAATAAACGGATTTTTCGAAAATCTTACTTTTTTTAGGTTTAAAATGGAAAAGGGGATAAAAATAGTACCAACCAAATGACCGCAGCTAAAGTCATGAAATTCGTCCAAACGGCTACACCTAGAGTAATGAAATTCGATGTATACATTGCTCTGACAAGGTAGATGCGAAAAATAGAAGTTTTTTATCCAATTTAGTACTTTCAAGAGATACAACGGGTACAGAGGCTTAAAAATAGTACCTACTAAATGACTACAGCTAGAATGATGAAATTCGGTGTGTAGACACTTAAAATAAAGAGATTTTAGAAGGTCGTACTCTTAAGGGGGTAAAATAGGAAAATGGGGATAAAAATGGTACCAACCAAATGGCCGCAGCTAGAATCATGAAATTCGGTGCATACATTCCTCTGAGTGCATAGACACGCAAAATAAAAAGATTTTTCCAAATTCGTACTTTTTACTTTACGGCAAAAATTTGTTGAATAATGAAGTTAGGTTATCGTGCATTGTGTACGTGATAATAGATTTTCAAATTATGTACTTTTGGTACTCTATCCCAATATTTATGGTATTTAAGCTTTTTGAAAGTATAAATACAAGAATATTTATTTTTTGAATTGACTTGAAGTATTATTTCGAAATATTGTACAAATATTGAAATAATAAAAATATTATATTTATTTATAAAATTATTTCTGCAAATTTTGTATTTGTTTTGCTTTGGTTATATTAAAAAATTTATATTTTCCTTTAATACTACTGCACTTCTACGAAAATCGACAGCTTCTGTGGAATGCAATCCATGATGGAGGGTATACAATTTTCGGCCCGGCCGAACTTAACGCCGTTTATACTTGTTTTTTTCATAACACCTTTCACAAAATGAAAGAATCCCAAAAATCAATCTAAACGTCCAATAATACGACCAAGAATCAAAGATTATATTTAAAATGCTTCGATATGCAACATGAACAAATTACACGGGATTTTGGTGGTGGTGTTTTAATGAGCGTTTAGCTCACAGACGGCTTGACCCAGCGTCGAAATGGTTTGCAGATCATCATTAAATAATCCAATCTTCACTTCTGAGGGTGAACGCAGCAATTTATTTTTGTAACCCATCCTAATGTACATGCATTGAAGAGTTGGAGATTTTAACCTCGTAATAAATACTGCTTTTCTTATTTACACATCCTATTCCTTTAAATTTAAGGATAAATTGGTTTACTATGTCATATGAATGTTCAAAAAGGGATAACATGAAATTTAGATAGGCTAATTCATAATATTTTTTGGGCCCACCGTGTCAGATAGTTGGTCATCCTCAGTTATAGAATCTGAAGGTCTGTAATCAGTTTTTAGATTGAGTTTACTTTGTACTTGTTGCAACAGTGCTAATAAATCGCAATACCTTTTTGCTTTCACTGTTCATAAAATATTAATTAAATATTCATAAACCATTTTTGTTTAGTTCATTGTGGAAACACCAGTTAAGCACGAAATATTGTATATTTTTATTATTGGAATGTTTTTTAATTGGAATGATTTCTATCACTTTAGTTCACATTTGTTTACATTAGTGGATTTTAAATATTTTTTTTTCTGAAAAAAAAAATAATTAACAGCGAAACAACGTACGATTTTAATGTATGTATATGCATATTAAATACGTGTATTTACTTATATTAAATAATTTATATTATTTTTTATTTGATTGTTTAATATTAAGTATTTTCTATATATACATATAAACCTATACATTTCCCAAATAGTAATAGACCATAGAATCGAAATGAGTGTTACAATAAAAAACGTGGGGTGGCAGTATTTTACACATGGATGTAAATCGATATTTTTATTTTTCGTGCTAAATTGGTTTTTGGAGCCCACAGTGCATTGGTGGTATTAATCAGAAAATATATATTCTTTTATTTGGGGCACGAGAATCATTTGTATCTTCCTTATTAGGCTGGGTCGAGGTCCTTACAAATGAAAAATACCGCCAAAATAAGCACATTCTTGTGTACTTCGAATAACATATGTATGTATATATTAGATTGCGCAACCAAACTGGCTTTTAATGCAATATAAATAAATCCATTCACTTTTTTGTGTGGCTACCTTGTATATTCTCATGATTTTAAACATGTTTGTATATTTCATTGCAATGATTATACAGTCTGCTCACGGAGTTTATAAGATGTTGTGTTTAGACTTAGTTACTTTTTGTACTATTTTGCAGAGACTATTTTACAAAAGTTATTTTTTAAACGAATAAGATATTTAAACCAAAGGAAATACATCAAAATCTACAATTGGATTGTAAATTTGGCTATAATTAATGACAGTATCCCTAGGAAATTAAATTAAAACTTAATACTCGTAATTGAGTATAAACACAATTGAGGCATAGGAGTCAACTTCCAAAAATGTTTTCTTGATAAAAACAGAATCCGTGGTGACGACAAACACAATATGTGGTGCAAAATATTACCCAAAGAGTGAGCAAAATTACGCCAAAAAAATAGAAAATGTTATAATTTTATAGTTTTGACGCTAGCATCGACGAACGTCGATAACTACATTTCTCTCATTCTTTTCCATAAGAATAGATACAAAACTTGTTTGATGTGGACTCCTACGCCACGGTTGTGGTTATCCACATAGTCCCCTTTTAAATAGACATTGTTTTCTTGCTAGCAAAAAATATTCCTATTTTTATTTTTTTTATCTATTTTATTTTTCTTTTTTTTTTGTAAAAAAAACTTTTCAAAAAATGTTCTCAATTTTTTTGCGACTGTTTTTATACAGCACTAATAATTACCTTTAATTTAACGGTGAGATGGGACTTCAATTCCAAAAATTACAGTACAAGTACTAAATTTAGCTTCGATGAGAATTTGAAAGTTAATAAAACAATAAATTAATTTAAAATGTGTAATCTCATTTTGGAAAAATTAGTCCGTTTAACACCATGTTTTATGTTCAATTAAAAAAATGTCTATAAAAATAGAAAAACGGATGTCGATTTTTGTGGAAGTGCAGTAATATTACAGGAAAATATATTTTTTTAATATAGTCAAACCAAAACAAATACAAATATTGACAAAATAATTTTATAAATAAATATAATATTTTTATTATTTCAAACCACGCTTTTAAGGCAAGGCCAATACGTTTACACTATATATATATCGAAATAATACTTCAAGTCAATTCAAAAAATAAATATTCTTACATATATTTAAATTTTCAAAAGAGCTTAAATACCACAAATACTGGTAGATAGTGGGTGCTACAGTTGGTTGTATTTCCATTCTATTTTAATTCCAAAAGTACAAATTTTGAAAATCCAATATCTCACGTACATAGTGCAAAATAACCTAACTTCATGATTCAACCAATCATTTGCCGTAAAAAGTACGAATTTGGAAATATATTTTTATTTTGCGTGTCTATGCAGTCAGAGGAATGTATACGCCGAATTTCTAGCTGCGGCCATTTGGTTGGTACCATTTTTATCCCCTTTTTCCTATTTTACCCCCTTAATAGTACGACTTTCGAAGTATTTACAAACCGAATTTCATTATCCTAGCTGTAGCCGTTTAGTTAGTACTATGTTTATCCCTCTCTACCCATTGTATCCCTTGAAAGTACTAATTTGGAAAAAAAAAAAATTATTTTTCGTGTCTACGTAGTCAGAGGAATGTATACTCCGAATTTCATTTGGCTGGTACCATTTGTATACCCTTTTTCCATTTTAACACTAAAAAGTACGAATTTCGAAAAATCCGGCCTTCTGGTAACTACGTAACCAGAAGAAGGCCGAATTGCATTATTCTTGGTGCAGCCGTTTGGTTGGTACCATTTTTGCAGAGTTACAAGTAGGGTTTGGGGTTTCCCGGATTTTTTCATCCCGGGAATGAAACTTTTCATTTTAATCCATTAGTTTTATTTAAATAAATCATAGACAAAAATCTGGCACCACCTTACTCGGTAACTAAGAGAGTAGTAAGCTACTTTCTTGTTAAGCGAGTAAATTCCATACAAACATTAAGCTAGTAAGCCCAATTGCCTAATAATAATCTAAACGGGCGTAATAATAATCTAAAAATAAATATTTATTTATTTTTAAGTAATAAATAAATTGGGCATTAATAGGGTAGAATATTGACATATTCAACATATTTTACATTTTTTCATTTTACAAATAGTTTACTCTATACTAATCGTCAGAATTAAAGGCGTCATAAAATTGGACATTTAAATCCCAGATACAAGTGACTTACACATACACTACATTCGAAATTAAAAAATGATTAAGTAAACAAATTACTCGGAGAATGTTATGACGTAATTTATTTAGAAGATTCATATAAACAAATTTACAGAAACAAAGTAAAATATTCTAAAATGTAAAAGCAATATAAAAAATTTAATATTAAGTAAATAAATTTACAAAAATAAGAACATTGAAATAGTCCAGTCATTAATTCTTACAAAGGTAGTATATATTTCTATTCATATTTGATTTCTCTTGAAAGTATCTAGGTAAAAAAATTAATTGTATCCAATTTTTAACAATTTCTTACTGGTTTCAGCTTTTATAGCTTCGATTCTTCTAGGAAAACAAGAAATTTAAAGTTTAACCAGCACGAGGGTTTCAGTATTGACATTATGTCAGCCATAGTATTGTCGGTATGATATTTGTTTCACAATAGTGGTAATGAAAATATACTCACAAAAAGTTTGTATTACACTAGCTGGGTTTCGCAAAAAATGGCTACTTAGCGAATTTAAAAAGTTCTGTTTGTAGTAATAACCAAATACCGATTGTTATTGTCAGTAATGTAAATATATGAATTTGAAATATATCTAAAATTTCCATTTCCATTTTAACTACTTTACTATTCGTTAATAATATCCGATATTAGCCAATGTTCCCATAATTTGATATTGTTTCCCATCCAATTATAATATGGATGATTTTAATAATTTGTTTGCAATTACAGATTTTCATGTGAGGCATATTTGACCAGACGTCTTGAATATCATAATTCATAATACTTCCAAAGAATGGCAAAGCTCTAGCTACTTTGACGCACTAACTAAGCACAATAGTAAGGTTCATATTCCAAAAGTGTTCGAACAGAGCAAATGGTATCTTTTATATAGGAACACATGACCACGCATACTGGAATTTAATAGAGACCAGGGATGAAAAAGTCAGTACTTTATTAATTTTTTCAGTACTTTTCACCACCAAAAATACCGCTGAACCCCCACAACATTCTCAGTACTTTTCGACACAATGCCAACTTAATTACAAATTTTCATCTGAATGTGAACCGTAAATGACAATTGAAAAATATCTTAATATCGCAAAGATCACTTCTAAATAAAATCTAAAGTACATCTCCTGATAGATTCGGAGTCATTGATTTCACAAGCTCTCTCTAGATTCTGCAATAATTTATATTAGGGCTGTTTTTCTTTAAGCCGGGATAACAAGCTGCAATAACAAAAACGCAAAGAGTTAATTTTTTACTCAAATGAAATATTTCCAAATTTAAAATTTAAGACTGACTTTTTGCTTAACTTTGTTCCAATATAAATTTTAAAATTCTACAAGTGACAAGTCAAATACTCATCAAAATTTCCGTGTCGAGTCCGTCTGAAAATAAACTTAATTATTGCTTAACCCAAAAATATTTTGAAATACGTATGTATGTGTGATTCCTTTCTATTTTTAACGGAATAATAATAATATTATTATTAATATGAAATATGGAAGTGGTATGCCTTAATTTCTAGTTTCATGTTTTTGTATGAAATGAATAAAAACACAAATTTAGTACCATTTGGTGTAAAAAGTACTATTTCAATAGATCTTCAGTACCATTTCACAATACCCATTTTCATCCTTGCTATAAATGACGTCCATATATATATTGGGATACCAAATTCAAAGAAAGATCCATTTATTTCACAGCAGTAGGGTTTTCTAAGTCAACAGTTATATTTTCTTTTTTAAATTTACTGCAACATTGCTGATACTCATCCAGATCATGTGTTTACTAAGAAATCCCCAAATCTTTTGGTGAGGTAAAATGGAAGAAGGGGATAGAAAATGTACCAACGAAATGGCTGAAACTTGAATCAAGAAATTTAGCGTATACATTCCTCTGACTGCGTAGACACGTAATATAAAGGTATTTTTGAAAGTCTTGCGTTTAAGGGGGTTAAATGTAAAAAGGGGATATAAATGGTACCAATAAAATTACCGCAGCTAGAATCATGGAATTCGGTGTATACATTCCTTTGGCTGCATAGCTGCACAAAATAAATAGATTTTTCCAAAATCGTAATATACTTTTTACTTTAATGTCGAAATGGGAAAAACTGATAAAACTGGTAGCGAGCAACTGGATAGTATCATTAATCCATGGAGGAGGGAATATAAAAATACAAACGAAAAAACTAGTTCCATTTCATTTGATGTAAAGAGGAAAAACCGGTTTCACTACGATCATCTGCAAATTTGTAGCTTTCTAGGACATTTGACGGTTTCGGAAACTAGTGGAAAGGGAAAACAAAAAACCCAAAACTACGATATATGTGGATGTGTCGTTCAGTCCATTCAGTAATATATTTATTGAAATTTGGCAACGTGCCAATGTACATTGGCAGACAAAGTTTCTGTTTTATATGAATTAATAAAAATGTTGCCCCGCCACTCCGCCCAAAGACTGAAATTAAAAAATCCGACCCTGCAGTTATCATTCTCATGAAAATGTGCAATTTTACACACATTTATCATAATTTTGTTTGCAATTGATAAAATTGTTTTTGGTTAATTTTTTTATTATTATTTTATAAACATTCCCTATATCTCATTTAAGTCAGAAAAGTTGCGATGGCAACAATGGGATCATTATGTCTAAATGTTAAAAAAAATATTTTTTTTACTCCAACTTAAAACGACAATTACTGAAAGAATATAAAGTTGCCTTGCGTTCGCACAGGGTCAGTTAGTTAGTCCGTCCCTGTGTAGTCAACATACATTCTAATGAAGAACAGAGCAGAGGGAAATGCGCATTTATTTGATGTTTTTTTCCTCATGACACTCTAACAAAAAACAATAGAAAACTTGGTATTTACTGTTCCTACTACGAAATAACATAAACAAAACACTCATGTACAATGAATATACATTCATGCACATTAGGGTGAATCATGAGATATATTTTTTATATTTCAACGGACACTGTGGAAAAGTCGGTGTGAAATGGGGTTTGAAGATTTGCAATTTTTCGAAATTAAAAAAAAAAATAAAATAAAAAATTATAGAGCGAAAATTTTCGGAAAAATCACAGTTTGCGAAATTATCAATTCATTTATTTTCATAAAAACACACAACATTGAAGGCATTTGCTGGGGTAATTATTATTGGAAATAATTTTATTTTTTTATCAGAAAAAAATTATATTCTTAACGAAATCATCCGATTGATAGGCAATTTATGTTCTTGTTAGAAAATATGTTTACCATTTGATAGAGAAATTACCTTCCTATCGTTGTTGTTGCCATGTTGACAGTGCTATTCGAAAATCTCCCATCTAGGCGATCCACCCTAATGCAAACACATGCTGGTAAGCATGCAAGCACACTTAACAACAACAATTGGCAATAGCTTTAGCTATAGCTATAGTGCAAACAACAACAATAAAATTAATCAAACGCTTATAACTGGCTTGCCTTGAATTAAATTTAGACCAACTTTGTCCAAAAGTGTTGGTGGGTAATAAAGTTAATTTCAAATATGTACACACACATATACACATAGATTAATACATACGTACATAAGTATATTTACATTTATGTATGGATATATTTACTGCCCGAGTTGGGATGTTGTTTCTCTTAATAATGCATGTTCGAATATAATGAATGCACAGTGTCTGTTAACCAACTAAAGTGTGTTAATATTTTTTATTTTCAGAAAGAACTCAAGATTGTAGAGCCCATCTAAAGAGGTAAGTAAGTCGTAAGAAAGGATTTCATAAAAGTCTTCCTAATATCATTAAGGCGAAATTTGATCTCTATTGTGGCGTACTTCGATACCAGCAATTCCCATTTCTACTATGTTGAATTCTGACATAATTGTCTGGCCTGATTTAGGCAAGAACTCAGTACAGAGATTCTGGCGTTGTTGGGGTGTACCGAAGCTGGCCAGCCACATATTTGCAGCATTTGGTCGCTTATTTGTTTCTACTGATTTGACTATTTTTGTTAATTGATAGACTATTTTTATATCCTACACCATTTCGTGGACTAGGGTATTATAAGTTACTTTTCCGCCAAATGTTTGTAATACCAAGAACCTAGACGCACCTTTAAGTATACAGATCGGCTTAGAATCACCAGCTGAATCGATTTAACGATGTCTGTTGTTCGCAATCTACAGGTCGCAATTGTTGTACGATTGTCGTGAAATTTGGCAGAAGTTATTTTTTTTTTGACCCAAGAACCATCTGTATTGAATTTGGAGGAAATCGGTTCAGATTTAGATATTGCCTCCATACAATTATCCTTATAATTTACACTCTTACTGCTCTAGAAAACACCGTTTACATGGGATCATGTCAAAATTTTCAGGATTGTCTTATATTTGAACTAGAAACAGTTAACGGGAATGTGGACCATATGGGTCCATGTTTTCATATAGCCCCCATACAAATGTACCTCCGATTTACAATATTATTGCTCTAAAATGCACATTTTACATCGGATCTTGATCAAATTTCGCACACAATGTTACATTTAGACTAGAAACACCTATTTTGAAAACCAGCTATATAGGTCAATGTTTTGGTATAGCCCCCATACAAATGAAAGTCAAATATAGTCCCCCCATTTTACACTATTACCGCTTCAGAACCTATATCTTACAACGGATCTTTATACATTTTGCAGATCATGACTCATTTCCACTTGGAATGCCTAAAGGGAATTATAATGACCCATGTACATGTACAACTCCCAAGTGTTGTTATAGGCCCCCTACAAATGTCCGTCCAATTTATCCTATTAGCGCTGTAAAATCGGCTTTTGTCATCGGATCTTGGTCAAATTTTCCAGATCATTATATATTTACTCTGGATATACCTACCGGAAAATTGGACAATATGGGTCAATATTTCCAAATACAACTGTCTCACCAATTTTCAATATTATCGTTTTAAATCCTTCATATTATATTGGATCTGTATTAAATTTTCCAGTTCATGGATTATTTCACATCGGAACACTTACTGATAAAGTGGACCACGGATCCCGATTTAAGACGTATATTTCAGTTAGGAACACTTACAGCAAAGGTGGAGCATTACGCAAAGAAATTGCCATCGCTCATTATCAGTTTCTGATTTGTTTACAACTAGTTAATTTTGTCATATTCGTTAAATTTGACTGTAT
The DNA here is from genome assembly GCA_947397865.1 of Polietes domitor. Lineage (NCBI taxonomy): Eukaryota > Metazoa > Arthropoda > Insecta > Diptera > Muscidae > Polietes > Polietes domitor. Next base: position 124,563,212 of record OX377618.1, on the reverse strand, counting down.
AATTTATCGCCCCCACAGGAATAAAATGATTTTTGAGAGACTTTTTGTCCATTTTAGGACATTTTTGTAATGAACGTGAATTTACAAGAATATGAAATAAATATGAATGCGGCCACTTTTTCATAAAAAAAATAGTTTCACATTTCATAAATGTTACTCCACAAAAAAGTTGAAAGAAAACAAAAACAAGAACTAAATCCCGACAGGTGCAAAATGTGTGGGAGTTGTTTTACATTATTCGCCCTTTACATCATATCATCCATCCATTCATCCATAAACACACCACGCCGGTCTAAACACTGCACGACCATTAACAAAAGCAGCGACAATCGTTTCTGCGTTAAAATACATAATATGTTCTCTAACACGTTGCTGCGAGCACTAGAAGGCACGGAATTACGTCCAGGCGTGATAGAAGGACGTGAAACAAGACGAGCCAGCCCGCCTACCTTCCCGCAGATTGTGTTGCATCTGATGCCAACAAATTGCTGCAATCGCCCTTATGTATTTTTATAACAATTTTCCACGATTTTTTTAAAGGACGGCGGACGTCCTCAAATTGATTTAACGGACACTTTTCAAAATAAGTCGCAGTTGCACCTTTTGTTGAGCAAATGTATTTAAAATTGAAGTATTTTAGTATCCTGTAAATGTCAATTTGGAAGAAATGTTAATATTTGGATGGCGGGTACAATACACAGTTGTAGGTTGGGGGATGATCAAATTGAATACCTACACGCTGACAAGATTGCGACAAGCATAATGTGATTACAGCTAAGGCAATTGAAGGGCATCATAGTACGGTTGAAAATTATGATTGTGGATAATCATAACATTGTTGTAAACTAAACTTGAAATCCCCATCACAATGTGATGCAGCCTATGTGTGTGATAGTTTTTTTCTTGCCGGTTTCTAGTTTTGTAACTGGCTTTCTAAACTAAAAACGCCTATTAACTCCATTTTGCCTATAGTTTTATATGTAAATTATCCAGTTCAATTGTAGCGATTGCTCCTGGGCACCATTGAATGGAATGCATAGGAAGAATTCAACGATTTTATGGAATACCTTGTAGTCTTCCCTGGGCTATTCAATTGAGCAAAATGAGACATGATCTAAATTTGGATTTGAAGTGGTACTTTGACTGCGACTCTATCCTATTCTATGTTAGGACTGTATGGTATGTCTTTAAACCAGGAAAGAGACTACCAGTAACCGGTAGAAATATTGCATAAATTACATGTTGTCAATGACACTACCCAGAGAGGAGATAAATTAATAGTTAAATTTTATAAAAAATTGTAGGGGATAGATGTGTTTAAGAAAATTGTTGAGGAGGGAAAATAAATGGGGGTCGTCTTACATTTAATCGCTTTGGGGGCGACTCCGAGGAAGTTTTGGGGCTTTTTGTGTATTTTTACCCTTTTTCCTTCACCTTTGACCTGGGTGAGGAACCGCATTTTTTACGTTGAAAATATTCATATTATTCAGCAGTTTTCAAATATGTTTTCTTCTTGGTTGAATTGTATTACTTTTCAATAGGATTGTACGTAGCAAATAGATGGAATTTTTGACTTAAGAAAATTTAATTTCCCTTGGCAAAAAAAGTTCATTTTTGTTTCGCTCTACGTAGTGAGATGAATGTACACACCGAATTTCATGATTTCAACTTCAGCGGTTTGGGTGGTACCATTCTTTTCCAATTTTATCCCTTAAAAGTAAGAATTTTGAAAAATCCATCTATTTTACGAATCTACGCAATTAGAGGGATGTGCTTCCAAATTTCATGATTCTAGCTGTTATCGTATCATTGGTACCATTTTTATCCCTTTGTCCCATTTCACCGCTAACTCTTGTTGGTGTTTTCAAGGTACGAGAGGAATGTACGCAACAAATTTAAGTAATGTACGCAACAAGTACATATAAAATAGAAATTTACCAAAAAATGCTTAAATAATCTAAATATTAGTGGGTATTTTCAGTCCTTGTTAGGGAACATTTTTTCGCTCTGGGCCGATTTCGCACACTTTCAATCCCAACCGATCTGCAACCATAAGACAAATTTAGGGAAAATTTGAACCTCCTAGCTCATTTCGTTCGACCGCTATCGTGGTTTCAACAGACAGACAGACATGGCTAAATTGTCTTAAAATTTTACCAGGATACGGAATATGTATACTTTGTGGGGTGTCCGTTGAATATTTCAAGGTGGCAGCTTTTACAAATTGAATTCAAATATTCTGTTATCTAATTTAAACAAAAATTAAGATTTAAAAAATATTTTGCGTCTACAAAGAGTATCATAACTTCTATATTTATCCAGAGATTTTTAGCATATAAACATTGTTTTTTTGCGTTAGAATGCTAGCTAGCTATTAAAAATTAAAACAAAATACCTTTTTCCGCCTTTTTCCTATTTTTTATGATTTTTTTCTATTCAATAATTTTTTCTCAAAATTTTGAAGACTGTTCCTAAACCACTTTTTCTATGCGAATGTATAATTTGCAATGTTTGTAGCCATCATGAGTTTATAGTATAATTTAACTTATAAACGGGTGTTATCGGATTTATATTTCCGTCGTACCGGTACCGTCGACGAAAATTGGAATTTTAGTAAAAATTTAAAATAAAACAAATAAGGAAAGGCTAAAGTCGGGCGGGGCCGACTATATGATACACTCCACTTTCTATCCGAATACAATTCAATTCGGTAAAGAAGTGAAAACGGGAGGAATTTTTGTATGTTTCCTAATCATAGGCTAATATGACTTGGTCCAATTTGTCAAATCGAAAATAATGTTTGTATCGGGGCTATATCCAAACATGGAATAAAGCGACTAACTTTCGCTATAAGTTCTTCCAGTTCAAGTATAACGTGTTATGATCACTTTGAAGAAATTCGGTGAAAATTCGTGGTTTCTGGGGCGGAAAAAGTCTATCCGGGAGCGAAATTTGTATGGGACCTATATGTAAATCTGAACCGATCCCATTATCACCATGGGTGTTTCTAGTTTAAATATAAGATGTTTGGCCAAATATGAAGATATGCTGATATAATATGTGGTTTATAGAGCGGAAAAAGTCAAATCGGGAGAGAAATTTGTGCTATATATAAATCTGAATCGATCTGACCCATTTTTACCATGGCTGTTTATATTACAAATATAAGATATTTCGCCTAATTTGAAGAGGACCTGTTAAAATATGTGGTTTCTAGAGCAGAAAAAGTCAAATCGGCAGCGAATATCATTATTCCATACCAGACTGAAATAGCATTTGTGCCAAATTTTATTCAGATTGTTGTGAACTTTACTTAAAATATATTATGTATATAAATATATTATGTATATATTTTAAGTGAATTGATAGACAGGCAGGTATCCAGTTCGATTGCAAGTCTACCATTTTCGGTGCACAAATGCAAAATAAAAAACATAATACTTTGTACCACATCGTGGTGAATGGTATAATAATGACATTACATATTTATTTTACAAATAACCTCATTTTTTGTAACTTATGACGCACGGCCAATTCACCAAGACTTTGCTAGACAATTATGCGATTACTACAATCCAACGAGGCAATTATCTTTATTACTTGTTTGTTACTAGCATTACTAGCATTCCGTTGGTTAATTGAACTAATTTTTCAGTTAAATTGCAAAAAAATGAGCGAAATATTATGACACCTCGTAAAATACCGCTTGTGTGTCTGTGGCACAGCAATAGCCTCCAAACCAATTCATGGAATTCGGTAGAAAAAAACCTTCCAATTAAACGAATAAACAAAGATTCCGTAGAAATATTACTGTGGAAGCATTAAAAGTTCGTTAATTACTTTAAATTCCAATATGTATCTCTGAAGCAATGAAATGATTTGGATGGATAGCACAATATAAACGGATAATTCATGGAATACGCGATCTATTTAAATGTTCTTTTGTTTTTGGCAAGTTTTAATTTTGTTGTATTTTAAATAGAGATTATTTACGTTGAAGGTTGTTGAAGTTCAATCCAGTTCATTATACCCTACACCACTTCGTGGACTAGGGCATTATAAGTTAGTTTTCCGCCAAATGTTTGTAACACCAAGAAATAATTGAGCTAGGCCCACCTTTAAGTATACGGATCGGCTTAGAATCACCAGCTGAACGATGTCTGTCTGTCCGTCTGCTGTCCATCTAAGCTTGTTCGCACTCTACAGATCGCAATTTCTGTCCGATTATAGCAATTTGGCAGAAGTTACTTTTTTGGCCAAGGACGATCGATATTGAATTTGGAGGAAATCGGTTCAGATTTAGATATAGCCCCCATACAAATGTAGCTCCCGATTTGACTTTTCCGCCCTATAAAGCACATACAGTACCCGATTTTCTTCAAATTTTGCATAACACCTTATAATCTAACTAGAAATACCTGTGATGAAAGCGGGTTAGATCGGTTCAGATTTAGATATAGCCCCCATACAAATGTCGCTCCCTATTTCACTTTTTCCGCTTTAGAAACCACATATTGTACCCGATTTTCTTTAAAATTGGCACAGCATTTTATAATCGAAATAGAAACACCTATGCTGAAAGTGGGTAAGATCGGTTCAGATTTAGATATAGCCCCCATATAAATGTCGCTCCCGATTTCACCTTTTCGCTTTAGGAACCACATGTTGTACACGATTTTCTTTAAAATTGGCACAACATTTTATAATCGAACTAAAAGCTCCAGTGGTGAAAGTGGGTAAGATCGGTTCAGATTTAGATATAGTCCCCATACAAATGTTGCTCTCGAATTTTTAACCGATTTTGGCCAAACTTTACATATTATATTTCACCAATAAACATACATGGTGAAAGCGGGTCACATCGTTCCAGGTTTCAATATACCCCCATACAAATGTCCTTTCCGATTTAACATTTTTTGTCAAACACATACATGTGTAGGATGCAAAAATCCTTCCCGATTTCACTTTTTTACCGAATTGAATTGTAATGAGATAGAAAGTCCGTCCGTCTTTAGCCTTTCCTTACTTGTTTGAGAGATGCCCATATGTCCATACTTTGGTATAACCCAAATAGGGCCCCATTCTGATCTATTACAGCTCTAGAAACTACATCTTACATCGGATCTTCATCAAATTTTGCAGATCATTATATTTTTCAGCCGTGAATGACACATATATAGGCCCATGTTTTGGAGCAGGCCCAAAATGTTTTTATTCATTCCGATTCATCCTATTACTACTGTATAATTTGTATTTGTCTGTCGGATAATTGGATGAATTACCATATTATTAACCATATACGTTAAATATGACTAAAGACGAATTTATAGTAAATGTATAATTTATATGAACTACATAAAATTGCTCCCATGGGTTTAGTAATCAAAGCGAGGTACATATGCAGGGAGTGGTGTAGGGTATTTGTTTTTGTTTTTGACTATTTCAATAGTAATAGAGTACGTCCTGAGTTAATGTTAATTAAAATTTTGCGAGAAGTGAATTTAGAACAGCAACTTTGGTAAAATTGATTTCTCTCATCTGTAATGATAGAAAATTGACAAAAAAACACGCAACTACGTCTTCTGAATAAACGAGAAATCAATGCCATTACCTCGTAAAATGTCGCATGAAACTTCCTTCCTTACCCTTTTGACAGCTCTTACATTTGCCTTTCCTTGAAGTTCTAGTAATGTTCCCCATTGCAGATAAATGTGGTAAAAAAAGCATGGCGACCATTTTAATAACAAAAATCCCAATTTTGGAAAACATTTTCGCCACTTTGGGTATTCGGTTTTTTGGAGTTTATTTTTATCTGTTGTCGAATTATAAGCATTTTATTGGACTTCAATTCATAAAATTATGAGAATTTGAAATGAAATGTCCAAAACTTGTGTTTTTGCAACAATTTACTTTTAGCGAAAACTTCAATAACTCAGTCAATTACTAACGGATTTTTAAAAACAAAACGGCGTTATTTAAATTATTTTATTAAAGCTAAATTTTTGAACAAATACAAGTTTTGGCCAGTTCACATATCTACGATGTATTCACATCTACAGTTCACATATTAACGAATTGAAGTCCAATAAAATTACTAGATTTTCATTTTTTTAATAAAATACAAAATTAATCAACAGCATGAGTAAATAAATTATTGTGATATGAAATGAAATTATATATTTTGCTTAGACGCATAATTGGGTCAATTTTAGCTTCATTGAAAATATGCTAATTTATATTTAAAGTGATAATTAAATTAATTTTTACCAGTAGTTAAAAGCGTTTGAAATTTTTAAATAACAACAACAGAAAAGTATTTTGACATGCAATTTAGGGGTGGGATAGTGTTGTATGGGAATTTTAGGAGTTCGATTTGGAACCACTTATTTTGTGAGGTTTGGAAAAACAAATTCGTGGGCCAAAAAATGGGGTGGTGGGGTGAGTGTAAGAGGGCGCTCATCCGGGTCAAATGTGAGGGAAAAGGGGTAAAAATACACAAAAAGTCCCAAAACTGCCTCGACGTTGCCCCATGAGGGCTTAAATGTAAGACCGACCCCCATTAATTTTCCATCTCCATTTTTTTTTTTCAAATAGACCCACCCCCTATCTGCAATCGTTTGGGGAGCTCCCATACAAAAATTATTTGTTTAAAAAATTTGTTCCCACCACTGTAACTGCCTCAAGGAGGCCTCTAGTGGTGTTAAATGTATGACCAACCCCCTAATACTTTCTCAGAACCCTCCAACAGCAACCCTTAAGGTGATCCCCACATATTTTTTTCCATTTTTTATAATTTGATTTGAACTAGGATATTGTCCTGGCTCAAGACCATTTTGCTTCTATATTTAATAGAATGCAAATTTATTTACAAATGGCATGGTGACATTTATTACTTGGCTGCAGACTACCACGATCATGATTTCGACCATGTCAAAAGTCTTTTCAAGTGGCTTCGCAGCGACTTTTCAACATCAAACCCGGCCTCTATAAGGAGATGATTCTCACAAACGAACGAGAATCACAACTCACTTGCCGAATTTGCGTTTAAAAAATCGCACCAAGTAATAAAGCACACATGCCATCTTACAAGCATCTCATTGAGTTGCATATGTAAGTATGTGTATATGCATACATTATTAATTATTTATTATTAATTATTATTAGTCACCCCTAGAGGGAAGACATGTAAGGCTGGCCCCCATTAATTTTCTCCCCAATATTTTCCCCAAACTTACCTGTCCCCTATCTAAACTCCATAATGGAGTTGATGACTCTAGAGGAGTCAAATGTATGACTAACCCCCAATATTTTTTCAGCCCCAAAATTTTCTCAGTACTCACCTACCCTCCAACTGCAGCCATTAATACTTACTTGTTGTAAGGACAATTTTAGTCAGGCTGAGTACAAATTACTTGAATAAAGGAAAATTTTGCGAAAAAATTCCTCAGATTGAGTAGAAATTTACTTGGTTTGAGTAACAATAAATTTACTTAGCTTTAGTAACAATTTACTTAAATTGAAGAAAAAATTAGGAAAATTTTCCTCAGATTGAGTAAAAATTTACTTGATTTGAGTAAATTTTCTTAAAAGTTTTCCTCAGATTAAGTAAACATTTACTTGGTTTGAAGAAAACTGTTCCTCAATTTGAGTATGTTTTACTTGCTTTGAGGAAAAGTTGAACTGTAATCAAGTTCACAGCATGTCCTATTTTCGAGGAAAAGTTTGTACTTGATGTGAGAAATTATTGCCTCAATTCAATTTTCCTCAGATTTAGTACATATTTACTTAATCCGAGGCATACTTTTTCTGAGTATATAATTCTGACAGATCATGTTGAGCAGATAATTTTTGTAGAATAAACTTATAGCCCATCTGGCCTGAGTTTCTATTTACAGTGGGTCGAAGTGTTCATTTCTTGGTCGTCGGGAACAGTATACTAAGTGAAACAAGTAAGGAAAGGCTAAAGTCGGGCGGGGCCGACTATATAATACCCTACACCACTCCCTGCATATATACATCGCTTTTATTACTAAACCCAGGTGTTTCATGGGAGCAATTTTATGTAGTTCATATAAATTATACAGTATAAATTCATCTTTAGTCATATTTAACGAATATGGTAAATAATTGATCTAATTTTCCGGCAGACAAATACAAATTATACAGTAGTAAAAGGATAAATCGGACCGACATTTGAAAGGAGGCCTATAACAACACCGGCTCAAAACATGGGCCTATATATATATAGGTATTCATAGTTGAAATATATCATGATCCGATGTATGTAGAGCTGTATTAGAGTAGAATGGGTTATTGGGTTATTCCAAAGTGTGGACACATATATTTGACTTTGTATTCTGAAATATAATATAATCTGCAAAATTTGAAAAAAAAAATCCGATGTAAAATTTGCGTTCTTGAGGGGTAAAAATTAAAATGTAAGTGCTCTACATTTAAATGAGGTTTCATATAGATCACTTTCAAAGTAGGCATTCTTAGTTGAAATATGACATGATATGCAAAATTATATCGAGATCTAATGCACGATGTGGGTTCTAGAGATGTAATAGAGTGGAATGGGGGCCCAATTTGTATGGGGGTTATACCAAAATATGGACCCATATATTTGACTTTCATAATATGTCTTCTTAGTTGAAATATATGAGGGCTATATCTAAATCTGAACCGATCTTACCCAATTTCACCATAGGTTTTTTAGTTGGATTATAAGATGTTCTGCAAAATTTAAAGAAAATCGGGTACAATATGTCGTTTCTAGAGCGGAAAATGTCAAATCGGGAGCTACATTTGTATGTGGGCTATATCTAAATCTGAACCGATCTTACCCACTTTCAGCATAGGTGTTTCTAGTTCAATTATAAAATGTTGTGCCAATTTTAAAGAAAATCGGGTACAATATGTTGTTTCTAAAGCGGAGAAATCGAAATCGGGAGCGACATTTGTATGGGGGCTATATCTAAATCTGAAGCGATCTTACCCAATTTTTTCATACGTGTTTCTAGTTGGATTATAAGATGTTCTGCAAAATTTAAAGAAAATCGGGTACAATATGTCGTTTCTAGAGCGGAAAATGTCAAATCGGGAGCTAGATTTGTATGGGGGCTATATCTAAATCTGAACCGATCTTACCCAATTTTTGCATACGTGTTTCTAGTTCGATTATAAGATCTTCTGCAAAATTTAAAGAAAATCGGGTACAATATGTCGTTTCTAGAGCGGAAAATGTCAAATCGGGAGCGACATTTGTATGGGGGCTATATCTAAATCTGAACCGATCTTACCCAATTTTTGCATACGTGTTTCTAGTTCGATTATAAGATGTTGTGCCAAATTTAACGAAAATCGGGTACAAGATGTGGTTTCTAGAGCGGAAATTGTCAAATCGGGAGCGACATTTGCATGGGGGCTATATCTAAATCTGAACCGATTTCCTCCAAATTCAATACCGATGGTCCTTGGTCAGAAAAAAAATTTTCTGCCAAGTTTCATGACAATCGGACAACAATTGCGACCTGTAGAGTGCGAACAAGCATAGATGGACAGCAGACGGACGGACGGACAGACAGACATCGTTAAATCGACTCAGCTGGTGATTCTAAGCCGATCGGTATACTTAAAGGTGGGTCTAGCTCGATTATTTCTTGGTGTTACAAACATTTGGCGCGAAACTAACTTATAATACCCTAGACCACGAAGTGGTGTAGGGTATAAAAAGCGTTGTAAGTTAATGTCTGAGAGTATCATTTTTGTAGGAGATCGTAACCCAGTAGTTCCTCTCTTTATGGATCAATTTGACCATTTTCTGGAGAAAATCCAGAAAAGTCCTATCAAAAACGATATTTAAGTATTAAAATATTCTACGAAAAAATTGCCGGAGAATTAAATTTAGGAACTTATACAGCGAAATTACTAGGGTTAATATACGGCCATGTTTTTTTGGAAGATCGACCTTCTTCGACAAAATATTTGGGTAGTTCGGTAGAGCACGCTTAAAAAATACAATATTTTTGCAAAATTTTCATTTTCTCTGGAGATAATGCTAAAACTGTTTTGTGATTTTCTTGCGATTTATCCAGCGGATGCATATAGAATGGCCCATTTAACATTTTAAACTAGAATCGGCTATAAAAAAGTACTGATTATTTTTTAAAATTTCTGGTTTTTCAGTGACTCGTTGTGGATGCATTGGCCTCTCAATAGTCACGTGTGGGTTTTCTTAATGCGGCAATTTTGGTTATTGACATAGTCACCATAGAAAATGAAATTCCAGAAGACAGAACTGAAGGCCGATCTCTTCTCGAAAATTTTCACAAGTTAAAGACTCACAACTTTGGAAGTAAGTTTTCTACCTTTCAAAGTCAAAGTTCAAATTTAAAGTTTTAAAAATATCTGCAATTGTTGCAAAAATCCACAATTCGCGGTTGCAATTGCATTTATTCCAACTTTCTCTATCTGGGATTCTGAAACAATTCTGTCACAAATATTCCCTATTTTGTCAGCAATCACATGGCAAAACATATATTGGTATTCTCTATATGATAACGAGTTACGCGGGTTTTCCAAAGACATTTTTCACAATTTTTGACTCTACAGCCAATATTTATCGTATTTCATTCTTTTAGACATTTAGCTCACAAATGTCGCGAATCCCAAATCTTGAGTGAGTTCAATGTGAAATTCTGAACACTTAATTAGAATTTTCGAAATTGAACAAAATCCGTCCTCCCACCACTGTGCACATCCCCGAACACTGTGCCTATGTAAATACACTTAGTTCCGTGTGATTTAGTATAGACAACCGCGCACAGTACAATGAACCCGCTGATAAAATCGCTGCCGCAACAGACTAGTCACAATGACACCGCCAGCGAGCCAACAAGTCAACGAGCCTGTGCTCTGTTCTGTTGGGAGAATGTGTAAATACTCGAATACGACGAGTAATTTCGTTGCATGTGAATGGATGGTGAAATTTGTTGTGCATCGCATCATGTGGGCTTCCCATCTCTGGCAATTTACGAGTATGATTTTTAATACTTTCTTGCACCTACTGCCTCGCCTGTTATCGCGTAATTAAATGTCAGCATTTGCACAGCGGATAAGAACAAATTATGTTTCAATGTCAAACGACAATGGCGACATTCTTTTGTTCTTATCGGAGAGAGAGAGAGAGAGGAATTTCCAATAAGCGTCGTAGTGTTATTCCAAATTTGATCTGGCGAAATAATCAATAATAAAGAGTGATTTTTTTGAGGTTAGGATTTTCATGCATTAGTAGTAGGGATTTCAGACATGGTGTCAAAGAGAAAGATGCTCAGTATGCTTTGACATTTCATCATGAATCGTCTTACAAACGAACAACGCTTGCAAATTATTGAATTTTATTATCAAAATGCGTGCTCTGTTAAGAAAGTTCATTGCGCGCTTCCATTTTATGGTCAGTTTAATCGACCCACTGAAGCGGCTATTCGGGCTATTGTGACTAAATTTCGCACCAAATTTACATTGTTGGACATTAAACCACCAACACGCTTACGTAGAGTGCGAACTGAAGAAAATATCGCAGCTGTATCGGCCAGTGTTAATGATGACCACCAATTTTCGATTCGTCGCCGTTCGCACCAATTGGGTCTCTGTTACTCAAAAACGTGGAAATGCCAAAATTGGACTAAGCGGATGGACCACCTAAGACGCAGCCGCGGTCAACATTTAAATGAAATTATCTTCAAAAAGTAAATGTCATGGACCAATCTAACGTTTCCAATAAAGAACCGATGAGATTTTACAAATTTTATGCGTTTTTTTTTTAAAAAAAGTTATCAAGCTCTTAAAAAATCACCCTTTACGACGTTCGTCGGATAAGTTTTGCCAAGTTCAGATTTGAAAATAATGAATTTGTTTGCAGAAAATGATATGATTCTGAGCACATTAAATGCAAGTAAACTTGGAGTTGTGTCTGGACGGTCCTAATATTCTATAGACTGTGAAGTGTCATCGAGTGTATCATTGGAGAAACACCCAATCACTTCTGATAATTCCATAACTACTGATATATTTAGTTAAGATATTGCGTTGCGAAATTGCCAGGCCCCTTCAGATACCTTCCACACAAATGACCCATATTCCTATGTTAAATTAAAACTAATGTAACTTCCACATGGATATTCGGAATCAGCTATATTTTGGTATCTGATAATGTTTTTACTCACTTTAAGTGTACCAAATATGGCGGGTTTCGCCACGCCCCTTCCTGTACCTCCCACACAGAGTGGCATAAACTTTGGAAATGAAATTTTATGACATTCTTCTTTGGCGACTAATTAAAACATTATTAACAAACTACTAATATGTGCTGCTGAGATTCGTCCCAGCCGACCAGTTATTACGCGAAGAATGATGAGTTGGAGAAACATTTTTGCACTGCTGCCAGTTTGACCATTATTTGACCACATATCCCCTGTTTGATTTGTACCAAACTTATCATGCCACTCTCATTGCGTTGCGGCTGTTTGCTTTTGTTCTTTGACAACTTATATTAGCTAACTAGTTAGTTGGCATCCGCTAAAGCGTTAATATACGGCACTCTGTGGTGGCTTTAATCGGATTTTGCTTTGCACTCGGGCCGTATCGAACATCGTCGTCGTCGTCGTCCTCATCCGATTAAATGAAAAAGTGAATATAAACTTAATAATTATGTGTATAAAGTAATAATTACCGTTATTTTACTTTTGATAACTCAACGCTACACAGTGGTTCAAAAATGATATTTTTGAAAAATAAAAATACTAAACAAAAAATCATATCACTGGTGATGTGACAAAATTTTGAGCCCTAGTTGGTGTGGCCAACCCTCCAAAGAAAAAAAGCGCGGCGCGGTAAAACTTATGATATTTACATACATACCTGCATATAATACACACACTTACATATGCAACTCAATGTGATGCTTGTAAGATTACAATGTGTCCGCTTTGTTACTTGGTGTGATTGTTTTTGCTTGAAATTCGGAAAGTGAGTTGTAATTCTCAATCGTTTGGGAGAATCATTCAGCAATCTGGGTAGTTTATTGAAATCAACTCTTCCAAATCATGGTAAAGGTAGTTTGCAGCAAAGTGATAAACGTCACCATGTCATTTTTAATTAAATTTGCATTCTATAAAATATGGATGCAAAGAGGTCATGAGCCAAGACAATTCCCAGCTCACTATGAAACAAAAAATTGTATTCAAGCCGAAAAAAGTTAATTTTTTGTGCACATTAAGGCTTGCTGATTATAAAACAAAAACAATTTTTATGGATAATTTTTTTTTAATTTACTAAAATTAAAATTTTGGATGTATTGTCTAGAAATGTTGCGAATTACACTTTCACATAGAAACATTGGTTTAGGAACAGCCTTCAAAAAATTTGGGAAAAAAAATATTTTTTTTTTATAAAAATCTATTTTTCTGGCACGAAAAATCATAAAAAAAACACTTAGTAGACGCAATCGAATTAAAAATACATATTTTTTTATTTTTTATTAATTTTTTAAATACAATATACAATAATTTTATATATACAATAATATATTGTTCTAGTTTGGCATATCAAGGAAGAAAACAAGGTTTTTTTTTTAAAGAAAATCTATGAATAAATTTTTTTCTAATTTTTCGTGCCGGCAAAAATAGATTTTTTCCAAATAAAAATAAATTTTTCCCAAATTTTTGAAGACTGTCCTAAACCACTGTTTCTATGGGAAAGTGTAATTTGAAATATTGGTAGCCATCATGAGTACCCTTAATTTAACATATAAACGGGTGTTATCAAACTTATAAAGGGTGTTTTTTATTGGGGTACAGAACTTTAAGTTGACATCACTTTTATAACTGGCGGCCATTTTGTCAGCTGTCAAGTGATTAATATTTACTTTGGTTTGCCATTTCATCATGAACAGGTTGACAAAAGAACAACGCTTGCAAATCGTGCAAATTTATTTCGAAAGTAATGGTTCAGTTCGCGAAGTTCACCGCAAGCTCCGTCCATTTTATGGTCGACATAATCGTCCATCAGAGCAGTTAATTCGGTTAACCATGGATCGTTTTCGCACTACGTTTACTCTATGTGATAATACGCATCCGCAGAGACGTCGAACAGTGCGCACCGAAGAAACAATTGCCGCTGTAGAGCAACGTGTTGAAGAGGACCCGAATGAATCGATTCGCCACCGTGCACAGCAATTGGAGCTTTGTCCATCAACTTTATGCTCGAAAAAGTGGTTGAAAATTGGACCTGTAGAATTGGCTATATTCGAGTCAGCCGCGGCGGCCACATGCCCAAAATCATATTTAAACATTAATGGCATAAAATTATCCTTCCAATAAAGCCAAATTGATGGACATGAAAACGATTTTCTTGTGTTTTATTTCAATTCGAAGTTCTATACCTCAATAAAAAACACCCTTTATTTAAAAAATGAGAGTACAAATGTGCCAGTTAGAATGATAGTGGTCTCAGTCATATTTTATTCGTTCTGAGATATGCACTGGTTTATGTTTGAGTCAATTGAAAAATATTTTTCCAACGAAGTACAAAATTTTTTTCTTAGAATATCCTACTACTATATCGAACTTTTATAAAAAAAAATTGACAACGTTGGAAACTCTAAGGGAACCACTACTTTCAGAGGATAAACTTTTTCGCAAAAGTAATATTTTCTTACCAAAACTGAGAGAAAACACAAAATATTTTATTTCAAATTTGAAAATATATATATAAATATTTATAAATAAAAAACGTTTGTTTACATTACCACACATCAATGTCAGTGGATATATAGTGAGTTAGACTACTTTCAAACTAACACTAAAGACAATTTTGGGGTGCATAAAATGAGAAATGTCATTGTAAGGGTACATTTTTTATAAATGCCAAAAATAAAAGTTCTTAAATTAGAGATCTGCTCAAATTAAAGAGAAAAATTGGGCATCTCATTTTTTTTTTATTTTTGACTTCGACCACTACCATGCTAACTGGCACAAATATATGAGTTACCTTCGCTGAAAATTGAATTTTAGTTAAAAATTAAATAAAGAAATACCCCAAAAAAAATATTAATGTCATTTTTCATTTTAGAAAGCCAAAAGACGTCAGAAAATGTTATACATGACCATTCGAGAAACATTTTTGTTGCATAGACAGACTTTTTTGAAAAGAATCGATTTGTAACTACTGTGCACTATTAAATTACCATTTTCTTGGGCAATAGTACGTGTGGATGTTTTGCTACAACGAACGACAACAAGTTTTCAATATCAATTAGCTTTTAGTTGTTGTTGTTGCTGCTGTTGTTGGTGGTGGTGATGGTGTTGGCGTCGCTGTAATGACATTCATTTTCTATTCAAAACTCGAGTCTGGCGTCGTTTTGTTGTACCTGAACATGAAATAGAGTAATTAATATATCGTCAGTGTTATATATATATAAATAAACAAAAGAATGCATGTTTATATACTGCTCTGCCATAGTTTTTTTTACATTGTCTAATTCATGGAAAGTGTGTTTTGTGGTCAGACAGACTACTGTGACGTTTAAACTTTGCTTTGATTCCCAATTAATGGATTAAGTACGATTGAATATCTTATCGAATAGGTACTACATACATATGTACACATGTATTTACATATGATTTGCCAAACAGCTCAAGTGAGTAAAAAGGTTGTGCAAATTCAAAAGGTGAAATTCATTTATAAACTTTTATTGCTACATTTTAGCGTGGAATGTTTTTTCTTTATTTCTATTTCAATCATTTTCCTATAACACGTTCATTGTAGTATTTTTGCCATTTCTGCCTTCTTTGAAACGCTTTGTATATAGTTTGTACGGCTGTATGAATAATCATCCAAAATAGGAAAATGAAAGAGAGCCCAAAAGTTGTTGTAAAAAAATGAGCAATTGTTCACTCATATTTGGGCATTTGAAGTATTGCCCAAATTTATAAATAAATGTCAATTGTGAAAATATTTGTTATTCTCTTTTATTCATTACACGCTACCACGACATAATATGTATGTTCTGATCAAAATCTGTTAAAATATGAGTTTTCTAAAGCAAGAAATTCAAATCAGGAGCGACATTTGTATGGAGGCTGTATTTAAATCTGAACCAATTTGCTTCAAATCAAATACCAACTTTAAGTATTAGAATCACTTTCCGTCCGTCCGCCTGTCCATCTAATACTGTGCACACAGTACAGTTTTTTTTTGTCAGGGAGGTCGATATTGAATATGAAGAAAATCAGATCAGACTTAGATATAGCCCCCACACAAATATTTCTTTGAATTACATTATTGCTGCTGGAGAATTTATATTTTACGTTGAACCTTGTATTTCAACTAGAGATATCTACTGTGAGATTGAGATATCTGGGTCCATGTTCTGGCAAATGGACCCCCATCTAGAACCCACTTCTAACACTTTTGGTTACATTAAGACCGACCGACTGAAATTTTATTATTTATATTATGGGCTAACGTAAATTGTTTCATTAAACTAGCAATCAATCAAAAATGCTTCATTAGTGTTAGATTCGAATATAAAGTGACATTACTACTCTCTACATTTATTTTTCCAAAATACCTACGTCCACCGACCCGCCAAATGAATAAGAATTACATCATACGTTTTGAATACCACCCACAAACAATGACACCAGTTACATCTCCATTAATGAAATGTTACATTCGTGTGGAGAACGATTTTCATTATTTCTTTGGGACAGAAAAACTAAAAAAAAAACTTAATAAAATCTGCAAATCAATTTATACAAATACAGATTCCATCAAATAAACTTCAATGATGCATTTTTTGCTGTACTAATATTAGCCCAAGTGAAAGTGACTTTTTTCGCTCTAGCTACCACATATTTTAACCGATATTGGCACACATTATCAATTGTAAATATTTGTGGTGAAAGTGGATCGGTTCAGATTTAGGCATTGCTCACATACAAATGTCGCTCCCGATTTGACTTTTCCGCTTTAGAAGCAATTTTTTTTACCCAATTTTGTTCACATCTGCCACATCATGTTGCATTGCACCCATAAACATCTGTATATAAATTCTATCACATCGGTCCATTGTTTGATATAGCCCCCATACAAATGTACCACCAGATTCCGTGTGACATTTGCTCATAAAGAATAACGTTTCGAATTTGTCCGGCATTAAACTTTCACATACATATTTTAAATTAATCTAGAATTGGTAGTAAATTACTTGTAATAGAGTAGAAAGTTCAGGGTATCATATAGCCGGCGTACAGTGGTTCAGAATCAAAATCCATCGGCCAAAATTCAATAACTTTTATTCTAGTAGACATTCGTGAGTTCTGTAAAAAACAAAATTAGATAATTAGAACTAAAAAAATCTGACTTTTTACACTAAATGTATCCTATATTCCGGGCTGGCAAAAGTTACCCTGAAAAAACGTGGAACACTTCAACCTTTCCAAATATGTATATATTTCATTAAACTCTTTGAAAAAAAAAGTTGTGTTGGTTCAAAATCAGACATTTGTTAAAAAAGGATATTTTTAAAAATATTTATTACAAACACACCATATTTGGCACAAACATAGTTTTGACGTCATTATAAAGCTAAGACACAACAATTTCTAATAAAAAATTGAGTGCAAAATCTCTTAAAATATGTGAGAAACAGTTCAATTTTCAAAATCTGAAAACCGTGAAAATCTGGAATACAAAAAAAAATAAAATTTTGTCTTCACATTATGAACAAATACGTAAAAATATGTCAAAAAAACGTAAAAACAAAAAATAAAAATTTTAATTTTCTTTAAAATCGAAAAATACAAAAAGTAGTCAACTTTGGACCGATTTCTAAAATATATCTTATTTCCCGATTTTTAAAATTAATATCTCAAAATAAACCTTGGGTCCTTGTCTAATTTTGGTTTTTACAGAACTCAAAAATGTCTACTAGAACAAAAGTTATTGAATTTTGGCCGATGAATTTTGATTCTGAACCACTGTGCGTCGGGCCGATGCCATCTTAAGAATGTAAACACATAATATCATGATTCTAACTATTGTCTGGTCAGGATGATAGTTCCATTTTTATCCCGCCTTGTCCCATTTTACCTCCTAGAGGTACATATTTCGAAAAGTCCCTTTACGTCGTCCGACGTCATGATTCTGTAGTCTGAGAATAATGGTTCTTTCCCTTTTTGTACCATATTATCTCCTAAAAGTACTAATTTCGGGAAATACTTCCTTTGTAAGCCTCTCCGTTATAGTGGAAACCTACTCTCCTAGGATTCATGCTCATGCCTCCAGCCGTTTGGTCTGGGCGCAGATAAATGTTCCAATCCATTTTTATAGAAATGTGTATGTGGATGACATGCTGGGTAGAAGAAATGTTTTTTATTGACCGATCCACCCTAATCTGGAATAGAAAACATTTGAAAACATTTATTTTGAATTCATCTCAATGGCAAAAAATTGTGTTTTTCGAGTTTTCCATGTTTTGTTTAGCTAATAAAAGACTTCCGGTGTTTTCGTTCGGTTCGTGCTAACGTGCTAACGATGATACCGCTTTATGAGGCGGACCGGGCACCATTATCGCATGCCCCAGTTGATACATGACACAACGATAACGGGTATTATCGTTTTAGCCAAAACTTAATAGAAATTCATCCGCCATATATCCACGCCATTCATGAAGTCATATTTTTGCAAACGAAACAAAAAAATAAACAATTAATTAAAAATGAGTAAAACTCTCACACACACAGTCCCATGGAAGACAATTAACTAATCTATCTTATCACTATCACTACTCCACACAGGAAAAAAGAAAACAAAAACAGCGGAGTATTGTTCCCAGTGCGATGACAGATAAAGAAATCCATCGGGGAAAGGGGCGGGTGTGCATGGGTGGACCGACGTCAAGCCCTAAAAAAGCAAGTATCTCGCCGCACTCGACAAAACACAGAAAAATTAAAAAACCAAAAAAAAAACAAATCAAAGTGCTTTGTGGGGATGATAAGAAATTGAAATTGTTTTTTTTTTCATGTACAAACGAATATACATATGCTCACATATGCTTATTTAAAACTGGTTCTGCCACAACAAAGAGCTTGTAAAACTATGCTACAGTGCCGACGATTCGTTTAGGAATGAGTTAGTGGGGCGATCACATTCAACTCTGCTTCTGCGGACGGAGTACGAATATCAAATGTCTGTCTCAAGTGTTATTTTATTGTTCCATTTAATCAGTGTTTATAGAGAGCAGATCAAAAGCCACTGCCATATTTCCAAATAATGGGCATTTCCCACCGTATTCAATTTATTACCCCCCTGCCCCACTCCGTTACTAGGCTGCTAAGTTCATTCAACTGAATAATATTTTGCAATATTATTATTTTTTTTGTTATTTTACAATTATTTTACACAAACAATCGCTTTCACATGTATTGTTTTTGTATTTTGTTTCTGTCACTGACTCGTTCCATGGCCATAAATAGAAAATTATATTCGAAGCAATATTAGTCTACCACAAGTCGTAATGACTAGTTGTGGCTATTTTATATATCAACACGAACTTTAATTCAATTTGTTAGAAAGCCATTACCCTTTTCCGTTGAACATTGTAATTTATGTATTCAATATTTTTCAATTATTGGGAACATAGGAACAATAGCTAGAACACAAAATCAGAACAGCAAATATTACCACACTCAGAAACAAGTAAGGAAAGTCTAAAGTCTATACTATATATACTATATGATATACTCCACTTGCTATCCTATTATAATTTAATTCTGTAAAAAAGTGAAATCGGGAAAGATTTTTATCCTGTAAGTGTATGTGTTTGAAAAAAAATTTTAAATCGGAAAGGACACCCGCATTCACTATGTATGTTTATAGATGAAATATAATATGTAAAGTTTAGCCAAAATCGGATAAACATTTGGGAGCAAGATTTGTATATATATATATATAACAAATTTATATCTAAATCTGATACGATCTTACCCACATTCACTATGGGTGTTTTTAGTTAAATTATAAGATGTTGTGCCAAATTTAAAGGAAATCGAGTGAAATATGTGCTTTATAGAGCGGAAAAAGTCAAATCGGGAGCGACATTAGTATGGGGGCTATATCTAAATCTGAATCGATTTGACCGATTTTAAGCATAGCTATTTCCACTTTATTTATAGGGTACTATGCCAAATTTGAAGAAAATCGAGTGAAATATGTGGTTTCTAGAGCGGAAAAAGTCAACTCGGGAACGACATTTGTATGGGGGCTATATCTAAATCTGAACCGATCTGACCGATTTTCAGCATAGCTATTTCCACTTTAATCATAGAGTACTGTGACAAATTTGAAGCAGATCGAGTGAAATATGTGGTTTCTAGAGCGGAAAAAGTCAACTCGGGAACGACATTTGTATGGGGGCTATATCTAAATCTGAACCGATCTGACTGATTTTCAGCATAGCTATTTCCACTTTAATTATAGGGTACTGTGCCAAATTTGAAGCAAATCGAGTGAAATATGTGGTTTCTAGAGCGGAAAAAGTAAACTCGGGAACGACATTTGTATGGGGGCTATATCTAAATCTGAACCGATTTGCTTCAAATTAAATAGTGTTCGTCCTTGATCCACAAAACTTACTTGTGCCAATTTTTGTTAAGATCGGGCTATAATTGCGACTCAGAAAGAGATTCTAAGCCGATCTGTATAATAAACGATGGGTCTTGCTCGTTTCCTTTTGGGTTTTACAAACAAATGCATAAAGACATAATACTCTCGTGGAGTGTATAAAAAGTTAACCCTATAATGAGTTAACTTAAACTAAAATTTAGGAAAATTGAACTTCGTATAGCGCTAAAGCAATATTTCCTCATATCAAGATCATACTTTTCCTTGAAAATAGTACATGCTTTGAACTTTCCTCAAACCAAGTACATTTTTACTAAATCTAAATAAAATTTTGCTGAAAATTTTCCAAATCTAAGTAATTTTTTCTTAAAACCAAGTAAATTTTTACTAAATTTGAGTAAAATTTTCCTAAAACTAAGTAAATTTTTACTCAAACCAAGTAAATTTTTACTAAATCTTAGTAAAATTTTGCTAAAAATTTCCTAAAAGTAAGTAAATTTTAACTCAAATCAAGTAAATATTTAAATATTTATATTTATATTTTTTACTAAAACTGAGGAAAAAATTTAATTGTTACATGGAAAAAAGTGAACTTGAAATAAGTTCAATTTAACTAAAAAAATCAAACAAATTGTTTTGCTTCAGAGTATGCAAAACTGATACAAGAAATGACAACATGAAATATTTCTCAAAAGTTTCATGATAGCGCTGCCATAAAGATATTAGATTAATATTCAAGAATTTTCTAATCAATTTCAAGTGATTTTTTATAAGTTCATTAATACATAAATGTATGAAGAACTCGGCATAAATTTCAGAAAAATATTAACTTAATTTTAGGAAAAAGCACATTTTTAAGTTAAAATTTCCTAAATGGAATTTTTTCCATACAAGAAAAATTCTGAGTTTTTTTCTTACTTAAAACCTTGGAAATTTTCTTTCACACAAGTATGAATTTTTTCAATTGTAAGAATTTTTTATTAGACCCAATGAAATGTTTTGAAGTAAATTTACTAATTTGGAATAAGGAAACTTTACTCATACTTAGTTAATTTCCCTAACTTTAAGGAAATTTTTACTAAACTGGAGTAAAATTGTTGAACTAAATTGAAGTATGGATTTTACTCAGATTTAGGAATGCTATTTTTCTGAGTGCATAATCACGTAGATTTTTTATTCTGAAGTATGTCCAAAGCCGGCTAGGCAGAGTAAAGGTTTCCTGCTATGCAGGCCTTCGGTCGGACTTAAAGATTTTCTTCTTTGGATATATATATGCATATCGGGTGATGTCTTTTTGGATAAAAACGAATGTTTATAGAATTTGGAGCCTCATTAATTGTTCGCTTAATTTATAATATTTTTATTACTTATATTAAATAACACTGTCCATAAAATATGACTTTTTGATTGGAGCAGACTAGCTGCCACACAATTCTGAAAGGCTATGTTGAGTAGATAATTTTTGTAGAATAAACTTTAAATTTTGTGGTTGAAAAAAGAATTATACTAAGCGAAAAAAATGTTGAAAGTTAATGTCTGAGAGAATTCTTTTTGTCAGAACTATGTTGTGGAATTTCATGGGGAAGATCTTAAACCTCTACCTTCTCTGTTTATGTGTCAATTTACCCTTTTCTAGGCAAAAATTTGCCGGAAAATTTCAGTGGTGCCGCCAAAGACACCAAAGTTGTAAATAAAGCTTTTCACGCTTAAATAGAAAAATTATACAACAAAATTACTAGGGTAAAAATTCATCCATGTTTTTGGAAGATTGACCTTTTTCAACTAGAAAATGTTGATATTTCGGTAGAGCACGGAAAACAACAAATACAAATTGGATATTTTTTCAAAATTCCGGATCCGGCTGATTTGTTGCATGTGTATTAAGAACCAATCTCATTTGTAGTCAGTTGCAATTGTATTTATTTCGAATTTATCTATCTGGATTTCTGAAACAATTCTGTCACAAATATTAGTCAGCAATCATATACCAAAGAAATATTTTGGTATTCACTATATATATTGAGGATAAAATGTAAGGATCGCAAGATTTCCTATGCCGATTCATCATAAGAATGTGTTAAAGGGGGGTAATATTGACACCCTCTAAAATGATCCACATACGTAAACTTTCAAAACATCGATATACATAAGCATAGTCCCCTCTATCATAATTCCGTGTCGAACGTTGTTATTTTTTGTGTTCCACAATATTATTATACTCTTTATTTTATTTAATCAGTCTACGGTTTGAGAGATTTTTTAAAGTCAAATGTTTTTTTAAGGCGGTATCGTATTTTTACGATATTATAATCAAATATATGGTCTCAAACTCAACTTTCCAATCGTATTCCCAAATAATTATTAATGTACTTACATACTATCAAATCTGATTGATACAAAATATTTGTTTTAAACTTTTTACTTTAACAACAGTTAACCAGATGAGATGAGTAGATTGTATTTAGCCCCTATGACACTTATGTGGGGTAGGCAGGCCATACAAATGGAAAAACAATTCCCAGTAAATAAAATAAAGTTTGGATTGTTTAATGATGATCTGCAAAACATTTCATCACTGGGTCAAGCCATCTGTGAGCTAAACGATCCTGAAAACACCTCCAGAAATCATGTTTTTTCCGAGTAATTTTTTTACTTTGCATTTATGTCCAAAATTGCATTTATGTCAAAATTGCATTTATGTCAAAATTGATAGAATTATTGGACGTTTATATAAATTTTTCATAGTGGCAACTGAAATCTTTTTCGTATTCGGTGTAAGTAATTTATAAAAAACAAAGAGCTCAATAACTTTCGGATGATGCCGATGGAAGGAAATTGACGTCGCAGCGCTCATTTTTGTAAAAAAAGTTTGAAAATTTTGGCTCTGAAAATTCTTCTCCTGTATTAAGATTTTTATCCTTTTTGGACAGTATTACCTACACATGCCCCAAATTATGTTTGCTATTCCAAAGGGATTAAAAAATCTATACTCCACAATGAGCTGTTCTCTTTTACTGGACAAGTATTAAAATTTCCAATCGTAAACTTGAGAAATTCGATTTTCGAATCGGAAACTTGGGATATTCGATTAGTTACTTTTTTACTTACTTTAGTGCACACTTTTCTCCATTTCTAAAAATCTGATGTTCTTCGTGCTGGTCATTCGTGCATGCAAGTTACGCATGCATAGTTTGTGATGCCATGTAATGACTCAAATGACAATTCCAACCAACATCAATTACAATCAATTCCCGTAGATTTTTCTATGGAGTGGGCACATGCAGCATCTAAGACTGACTTACTTTGCATTCCGTGTTGTGGGTCTGTGGCTCGGATTGACTGTCTTGGGAGATGGGTACATATGTATATTAGGGTGATATTTTTTTTTCAATAGAAAATCCATATTAACTGGCTTGGTTTTTTGTTTCTGGCACCTAAAAAGTCTCCCCTTCGGAAAATAGGTTGAAATTTATATAGATTATAGTATGAAATCTCTGCTAAATCTCTACTTGGAGATTTGAAAATTTTCTAATGGAAGGCGATTAATATATTTTCTTTGGCCTAAATTTTTTCTTTAGAATGAACGTGTCTTTCAGCAAGAATTTTGGTTCAAATATAGTAAATTCAAATAATAAATATGTGAATACGATCACAGGAGCTATATAACGTTTCCAAAAGTCAGATTAAGTTGAGCGTTGCACTCCTTTCTCGAAACGAAACAGTTGTAAAAATCATCGCACGAAAATGTTAACGAGTTAATTACATTTTTTACTGAGATAAAATTTTCAAGTCAATAGAATTTTTAGTTTTTTTTTTTGAGCTCGAGTCCTTGATTATTTTATTTATTCAAATATAGTTTTCCAATATTTCGCAAGGGTGAACAAAAAAAGAAATTGACACGTAACTTAAAGCTACAGTCGTTTAACGACTTCAACCAAAAAAAGAATAATTTCTGTAAAATTTAAAAAGATCGAATGAACACACAAAAATAATATTTTGCAAGTCAATGTAAACCCAAGTTATGATCAAATGACAAAATTCCCAAAAGAAGGTTAAGGTTTAAAAGGTTAAACTTTTAATTGGTAACGTCAGATTGGCCGTAATCATATAGTATTGCCAAGGGCCAAAAAATAGTAAATTAAGTTTTTTGGAACCGCGATAATGTGAAGTTTAAATGGAATGTTTCATGACAAATCTACCACAGATATGGTGTTTTTATAAAGGGTATACATCAGTGGCTATCTGGTGGTACAGTGAGCCTAGAAACATCAAAATAAACTCACCCTAATGTTCACACATTACTGTCTGTCACGGTTCATTGGAGACATTGGTGAACGCGATGTTACGTGCACGGCGAGGGTCACGTGTCGCTGACATGCGATATTGCAATCATTCCGCAGACAATACTCACACACATCCAAACATACATAAATATGTAGCAATTTATGCACAATAAATTATATACCCAATATGTGAAGATATAGACGACATACATACTTAAATAAACACTTACAATAGTGCAGCTAATTCACACTCAGAAAAAGTGTACTCTTCAATTTCAGTGCAATACCACAATATAGTTAAAATTTCTTTAAAAGAGGGAAAATCCATAAGTAAATTTGATCGTTTGGTTCGTGAGGATTATTTCTTAAATTCGACCAAAGTTTATCTTTCTCAGCAGTCGTAGTATTCTACTCTTTCACGAAAGTGTTGAGAATTATATTATTTTGCGTGAGTTTTGCTTACTCTGAAAATCAAATTCATTTATTTCAAATATTTGAGGGAATGTAATATGAAAAGTTACTGAGGAAATTTTCAGCAAAATTTAACAAATTTTGAGTTCCCTTTTTCTTCTGAGTGTATACATGCATATGTATGCATGTACATAATATGTATGTATGTCTACATTGAGTATCGGATTTCTGTAGACACGACTAAGGAGCAGTTTAGTTTTTATGCAAATTAATTTCTATAAATTATTTATGACAGACATACAATTGACAGCGTCTTATATTGACTGGGTTTCCCTACATCTCTGTGAGAAGTTGTGCAAAACAGCTAATCATTATATTAGATCTACAAACGCGTAACTGAAAATTTTTTCGAATTTGCGTTTTTACAATAGAAAACGCTGGAATATATTGGAATATGTAAAAACGCGATTTCGAAAAAATGTCAGCTATTTCCTTTTAGAGAATTGGAACATAATACTTTTTTGAAACAAAATTCTGGTATTGATTAGAAGGATCACACAGTGCACACAACAAAGATTTTTTTAATATCGGACTTGATAGTTTTTATTGCTTATTATATATCATTTATATCATCATTTTGGACAGAAGAAAGTATAACACATTGAAGGAGTGACTTAAGTATGTTTGGTCCAAACCGTTTCAATTCAAACTTTGTCTGAAAATGTGGCGAAATTGCCACGCCGCCTCTGATACCTGCCACACAAATGGTTAATATTGCTAAATTAAAACCTTTCACACGGATCTTCGGAATCAGCTATATTTTGGTATTTGATAAAGCTTTTATAATCAATTTGAACATACAAATTGTGGCATTGTTTGTCATATCCCTTCTAATACCTCCCACACAGATAGCAATACTCTGAAATTTGACCTTTGGTAATGCTTTTATACACGTTTCATTCGCCTAAAATATGGGAGATATTGCCACACGGGTTCTGATACCTCCCATACAAATTGGCTAAGATTTACTCAAAATAAAACTTATAAACCTTCCAATTGGATTGTCGAAAATGAAGAAAATTATTTGCCCGTTTTTTTCTTAAGTTGTGATTATTATACCCTCACTGCAGATTAGGAGAGTATATATCATTTGGAACCGAAACAAGTAAAAACGGCGTTAAGTTCGGCCGGACCGAACTTTATATTTCCTCCACCATGGATTGCATTACACAGAGGCTGTCGATTTTCGTAGAAGTCCAGTAATATTACAGGAAAATATATTTTTTTAATATAGCCAAACTAAAACATATATTAAAAAAAATAATTTTATAAATAAATATAACAACTTGCAAGGCAAGACTACCAATACGTTAACATATCTAAATAATACTTCAAGTCAATTCAAAAAATACATTTTCTTATGTTTATATTTTGAAAAAGCTTAAATACCAATAATATTGGTAGATAGTGGGTGCTACGGTTGGTTGTATTTCCATTCTATTTTAATTGCAAATGTACAAATTTTGACAATCCATTATCTCACGTACATAGTGCAAAATAACCTAACTTCATGGTTCAACCAATTTCATTCTAGCTGTAGCCGTTTAGTTGGTACTATTTTTATCCCTCTGTTCCCATTGTATCCCTTGATAGTACGAATATGGAAAAAACTTTTATTTTTCGTGCCTACGCAGTCAGAGGAATGTATACTTCGAATTTCACGAATTTCTAGCTGCAGTCATTTGGTTGGTACTATTTTTATCCCCTTTTTCCATTTTAACCCCAAAAGGTACGAATATCGAAAAATCAGTTTATTTTACGTGTATACGCAATCAGATGAATGTATACACCGAATTTCATTGTCCTAGGTGCAGCCGTTTGGTTGGTACCATTTATATCCCTTTATTCCCATTTTACCCCTTAATAGTACGAATTTGGAAAAAATACTTATATATTATGTATCTACTCAATTAGAGGAATGTACACACCGAATTTCGTGTTTCTAGCTGTTGTCGTTTGATATGTACCATTTTTAACCCTTTTTGCCCCCTACTAATAAAAATCACTTTATGGTGCACGGTTTTGTTACAGGGGGAATGCACATACCCAATATTAACTAAGTACAAGCAGACATATTGAAAAAATATGCCTTGTGAGGGTAAAATTGTTCCCTTTGGGGCGATTTCAAACATAAACCCATGCCATTCAACCATTGCGCCCATAAACGTACAAAATTTAAAAAAAAATAATTCCGCTTCCCCCTTTAAAGTACGCATTCGAAACAATCCAATTGTACTGCAGTAATTATGTATATACCTAACTCGATACTTTGGTGAGCACCATTTTAATCGCTTTTTGTTCCAATTTCTAAAGTTGAATTTTGAAAAATCAGTTAATGTTTCCCGTCTACACGGTCAGAGGAATATACATACCGGATTCCACGATTCTAGCTTCAGCCGTGTTTTTGGGGTACAAAAAAGCATGAATTTCGAAAAATACATCAATTGTACATGTACAAACCGAATTTCATGACTGTTATCCCTTTTTAAACAATTTAACCCCAAATAGTACAAATTTTCTTGGTCGCATTTGTGCTAAAAGAGTAATGTGTATTCCAAATTTAAAGATTCTAGGCCCAGTCATTTGGTCAGGCCGGTAGTAAAATTTTTAACCCAAGGGATTACCCTTAAAAGTAAAAATTTCGGAAAAATCCTTGTTATCATCAATCTACACTGTAAGACGAATATACCCACCGAATTTGATTATTGTAGCGTCATCCGTGTTGTTGGTACCTTTTAAATCCCCCTTTCCCGGTTTACCCTTTAAAAGTACGAATTTCGAAAAATTCGTTTATGTTGGGTTTCTAAGCAGTTTGAGGGATGTACACACCGTTTGATTGGCACCATTTTTATCCCTTTTTACCCGATTTCAATACCAAAAATTACGAATTTTGAAAAAAATATTTTATTGGACGCGTTGAAGCTATAAGAGGAATTTGCGTACCAAATTTCAAGATTCTAGGCCCAAACGTTTGGTCATTGTGACGGTACCACTTTTATCCATTTCAAGATTCTAGGCCCAGTCATTTGGTCAGGGCGGTAGTACAATTTGTATCCCTTAAAATACCAATTACGAAAAAATCCATTCATATGTGATCTCTATGCTATAAGTATACACTGAATTTCATGATTCAAGCTTCAACCGTGGTGTTGGTACCATCTTTGGTACCTAAAGGTACGGTGGTACCATTTTTATCAGTGTTTACCCCATTTTACTCCTTAAAAGTACGAATTTCGCAAAATCCCTTCTTAACTGACATCTACAAAGTAAGAGAAATGTACACACCAAATTTCAAGATTCTAGCTCTAGCCGTTTGATCTGGGCGGTGATCAGCCACTCAATCACGCAACATATATATAGATTATCTTACAACCAATTCATATCTTCAATATCATCCAATTGAAATTAAAACAAGACCACTATTTTATTTTCAGGTGAAATTAAGTTCCAATTAAAATTGGTGAAATAAAACAAGCGTTATCTGTGCCTGATTGACTCCGGATATTTGAGTCTGACATCTATCGAGAGCTCTATTACAACCCATACAACGTGAATATACAGGAAGAAAGTGGCAAAGTGAGTAACTAACAAATAACAATTTAATTTTGGTCGGGCCGAATCATATATATCCTCCATCATAAAGTGTATTCCACAATACTACGGGCAGATTAGAGGCTGTGGACTTTATGTAGATGGTTTTGATAATTTTCTGAAAGAGAATTTTCATCTCGCACAAATATTACCAAAATAAGAATATTTTTTAACATTTCGGTTATTATATCTCAGCAAAACGAAACGCTAGATCAACTCTGATATCTTATTTAAATTCAGCACACTGAAGTCCTGGGTTTGACTTTTATTGACTACAAAGTTTCTGTCTAGCAATTGACTTGACCTGTGGAATGTTTTGCCTTGAACTGTGGAATATTTGGGAATATAGTGCTGTCAAGGTCCAACAAGATATTTTTTCAGGATATTAAAGAATTATTTTTTTTGGGTAACTATACCTGCATATACACATACTTACATATGCAACTCAATAAGATGCTTGTACGATGACATGTGTACTTTATTACTTGGTGCGATTTTTCAAAAACAAATTCGGCAAGTGAGCTGTGCTTCTCGTTCGTTTGTGAGAATCATTTCCTTAAAGAGGCCGGGTTTGATGTTGGAAAGCCGCTGCGAAGCCACTGGAAAAAACCTTTGACAGGGTCGAAATCATGATAGTGGTAGTCTGCAGCCAAGTAATAAATGTCACCATGCCATTTGTAAATATATTTACATTCTATTAAATATAGATGCAAAATGGTCTTGAGCCAGGACAATATCCCAATTCAAATCAGATATTTTTAATTTGTGAGGTCATTGAACAACAAGGACATACCTCTTCCTACATCATACCTCATATATTCGCAAACAGGAGTTGAAAACTTTTCAGACAATGAAAACCTCTCCATAGTTATTACATCATTAACGTTGCTATCTCTTCACAAAAACGCTCAATAGTGTGAACTTTGGACCACTGTAAAAGTCAAAACACGTAATAAACGTAAACACTATACTTTCCGATTATCGAATTGCGAAACGTATACCTACTTTTGGGCATTTTCAATGCCGAATTAGACACTACAAAATGAAGCTTTAGAAGAGCTTTGCGGAAGGAGGCTTCGCTTTTTCTTCAACAGAATTGTGAGGAGAACAATATCGCGGTCTTCCAAAAATCGTTTTTCGTTTCCCATAAACGTTTTTGCAGTTTGTCATTACCGTGTGTTTCTATAAATGCCCCCCATTATCGATGAATGGAGGTCAATTGTCTATTTAATGCACGACTGAAAAAGACTCAACATCAACTACATTTATGCATGCGTATGTAAATCCATCTTGATTAATATTTATAAGATAAAAACGTGGAAACGGAGCGAATTTTTTCAAATGCAAAAACGTTCTTTGTTCCTCAATTGAAATTATTATAAAAGACACCATTGTTATGGTATTGGCTCGCTCTGGTGGGTATCGTATATGCCGTACAAATTGAATTAGAAAAAATTTAAATAAATTGAATTTAGAACAGGTTTGTCTAACAACTTCTATGACATTGTGTTCGATTAACCTATTCTAAATGGACGGATTATGGATATTCATAATCGAAAGCGCAGACTTAAAAATCAAGAAATCACTTTTAATATATTCTACCCGTAGCAGTGACCATTATGCAGATCGTGAGAACGAATTCTTTGAGGAATAATATCCGTATGGAAATGTATTCAGCACTCTTCCTATAGCTAAGGAGGGTGCATAGCAGGGTATCCAAACGATTCAATTTTATTCGTTTTATCGAATAATATTTGCATTAAAAACTATGCTTTTCGAATAAGTAATTCGAATAAATTGTTCTAAATAATCGATTAATCGATATTATAAGTTTTGCATTAAATATACAATAATTTGTTCTAACGAAGATATTTAAGAACTTAGGCGGATTGAATCATAAATTTGAATAACATCCGCATAACACATTCAAAATATACGGTGTTATTATTTTTAAATTCGACTTTGAAAATGATTTGGTCGTGATCCATTTAAATAAAATATATTTTTCAATCACCCCATGAAAATAAAGTTTGGATCGTTTAATAATGAACACTAAGCTCCTTCTATGAGCTAAACGCTCATGAAAACATCCCGCATATTTTATGTTACATTTCTGAGCAAATTGTTTTCTAAATTTATAGGCCTTTGAAAGCATTCTAAAGAGTGATTTTTTTGAGGTTAGGATTTTCATGCATTAGTATTTGACAGATCACGTGGGATTTCAGACATGGTGTCAAAGAGAAAGATGCTCAGTATGCTTTGACATTTCATCATGAATCGTCTTACAAACGAACAACGCTTGCAAATTATTGAATTTTATTATCAAAATGCGTGCTCTGTTAAGAAAGTTCATTGCGCGCTTCCATTTTATGGTCAGTTTAATCGACCCACTGAAGCGGCTATTCGGGCTATTGTGACTAAATTTCGCACCAAATTTACATTGTTGGACATTAAACCACCAACACGCTTACGTAGAGTGCGAACTGAAGAAAATATCGCAGCTGTATCGGCCAGTGTTAATGATGACCACCAATTTTCGATTCGTCGCCGTTCGCACCAATTGGGTCTCTGTTACTCAAAAACGTGGAAATGCCAAAATTGGACTAAGCGGATGGACCACCTAAGACGCAGCCGCGGTCAACATTTAAATGAAATTATCTTCAAAAAGTAAATGTCATGGACCAATCTAACGTTTCAAATAAAGAACCGATGAGATTTTGCAAATTTTATGCGTTTTTTTTTTAAAAAAAGTTATCAAGCTCTTAAAAAACCACCCTATAAATAGAAATATTTGCTCTTGTTTTACATTAACTTATTGGTGAAATTATTGGTCGTTTATATTAATTGTTTTGAGGCATTACATAGTGATAACTGAAAACATTTTTGAATTTTGTGGGAGTACTATGTACAAAAATAAAATCTACAACAAAACAAATGACTGTAAACGTACAATAATACGACCAATCAATATCCAATGAGAATCCTATACCATGGAGATAATCTCACTGGCAGATTAGAGGACGTTGATTTTGCGCAGAAGAGCAATACCATGTTATGAAAATTATGATATTTGTATGCAAGTTTAAATGAATTTAAAGACCACTCCTGCTTGTAGGGAGAGACTATTAAAATGCAGCAAGTGAATTGAGAAGTGTGACCCCCACTTTTCCGACAATTTTTTTCGTAGAACATTTTAATCTTTTAATGTCCTTTTTGAAATGACTTTTTTTGACTTTCTCGAAAAAAGCGTCAAATTGACCCATAAAGAGAGGAGCTAGAGGGTTAAGATCTTCCACAGAAATGGTACTCATAAAATTCCACAATATATATTTCTGACAATAAGAATTCTCTCAGACTTTAAATTACAACACCTTGCTCCATTCGACCAAAAAATAAAAACTTTGACCCGCGATAAAAAGAAACTCAGACCAGCTGGACTATAAGTTTATTCTACAAAAATGATCTACTCAACATATCCTTTCAGAATTAGGTGTCGCTATTCTGTTCCATTCAAAAAGTCTTAAGTTGATGGACAAATTTCATGATTTAAACCTCAGCCGTTTGATTGGTACCATTCTTATCCCTCTTTTTCCCATTTTGTCCCCTAAAATTACGAATTTCGAAATATGCATCTATTTTATAAGACTAATATGTAATTGTAATTTAAATTTATTGAGGCTTTTTTGAAATCATGTATGTTATTGATTTAATTACAGTTAACAAATTTCCGCATCTTATTTTATCTTAAATCTTGACAACATATACAAATATTTCAAGAAGTTTAGTATCCGTGTTTGCTCCCGACACTGACGTAACATGAGAGAATATCTCAACAAAAGAGTGTGCCTAAAACTAAAAAAAACTAATAATATATCAAAATACATATACAAAAACATAAACAAAAACAAATAAAAAACTTAACCCCTATGAGATCCAGTGTCAGATTTGACGTAAAATTGGGGACACAAGGTGGAGGACAAGTCCATTGACATATTGATACCAATTGGTGACAGATAATTTGTGTTATGCCAGCTGAATGCTACTTGTTCGTTAAACACGTTCTGAATTAAAGGGTTCCCATGATTCGAGACTCTGTTTACAAAATCTTTCATCAGTTTCATTACGTACACATGGATTGGCGTGACTGAGGCATTATCATAAATAAACTTGTTTGAGAAACGCTTATTGTAACTCTGGAAGTTCTTCTCAATGCAAGATCTGAGGATTTTCCTTTCCATTATTCCGAAATCGGTGAAATTGGGACGTGTCAATTTATATAATAATAATTTTGTTTGGTCGGGTAATCTTTTATTGTAGAAAAGTCTTCCAAAGTAACCCTTAATCTGGTAGGCCTTTCTCAGTCCCACCGGGCATGGTCATTAAATTTTACTAATTTATTGAAAGTAACTCCTAAGTATTTGAAACTGTCCCTGAAAGGTATTTCAATTCCGTTCAGCAACAACTTCAAACACTTAATCTCCGGTACAACCTTCCTATCACATTGCCAGACGCGTTATTCAAACAGAGCGCCTCACTCTTTGTCGTATTTATTCTAATTCCTCAATTAGTGTAAAATTTGTCCACTACGCCCAAATGTCCCGAAGCTTTTCTTAAAGCTTCGTTTGGCGTTCTCGCATGAGCAGACAAAAGGCAATCGTCCGCATATGACACACTTAAATAATCGTAATTCTGCGTAGGAAAGTCGTACATATATATAGTAAATAAATGAGGAGCTAAGATTGATCCTTGAGGAACGCCACAAGACACTGTATTTAGTGATGAGTATTCATTTCCTACTTGAATGCAGAATTTTCTATTTGTAAAGTTACTTTTAAAAAATTTAACTATATGAGGATCAAATCCTATTTGTATAAAATTATAGATCACTCCATTATGGTAAGTCCTGTCAAATGCCTTTTCTACATCCAAATGTAGAAAATTTAAAGCTTGTCTTTGAATGTTACCACGACCAACAATATACATACTCTATTGGCTCTCCGATGAACATTTCAAGCTGTTTCAAATGGAATGACAAAATTTAATAAAAAACTTTAATAAAATTTAATTAATTTAATTAATTCAGAAACAAGTAAGGAAAGGCTAAAGTCGGGCGTGGCCGACTATATAATACCCTACACCACTTCATAATATGTCTTCTTAGTTGAAATATAATACAAAATTTGATATACTTCTGATGTAAATTGTAGGTCCTAGAGGGGTAATAATAAAAATGGGGGCAATTTATAAGGGCACTACATTAAAAAGTGGGCCCATATAGATCACTTTCAAAGTAGGTATTCTTAGTATGAAATATGAATATAATATAATCAGCAAAATTTGAAAAACTTCCGATGTAAAATGTGGGTCTAACTACGACATGCCAACAGAATAAATGGTTTTCAAGATTACGCCTTAATCACTGCAGACTCACTCACGAACATATCATGACAAAGGAGCATCCTCCTATATGCCATTTTTGTAATAACTCTAATATAACAATATTTAACATACTTTCTGATTGCTCAGCAGTTCAAGCGATCCGCCACAAAACCTTCCAGACATCCAATGTACTTGACCTATTAAGACACCCATCTAAAGAGAATATTACCAAAATTTATCTTTATCTCCAAGCTTTGAATTTACACAATAAGATATAACTTTACTATTTTACGCAGTATTCAAACTATATACTATGTATGTAGATTAGTTGTAAGCCGATAGCTTTAATTGCTAGTGCTTTTTTCTAGTTTATTATAATTTTAAATTGTAATAAATAAATAAATAAAATAATAGGTGAAATAATGTTTGAATAAATGTTTTGGTGGTTGATGACCGCAGAATTTTTACCCATCTTACTATACATGCTTAAAGTTTCAAGAATGTGATATCACCGTGAACAATTTCGCTATAATTATTATCAAGGGACGTATGACGTATTATCAAGGGACGTAACATGAAAGTTGTACCTGCAACCGTCTAATGACATCAAGTGTAGACAAATTCATTATTTACGGACATTCCCTGTGTGATTTCTTCTATATTTCCAATTGTTAATAAAAGACATGTTTAAATATACATTAGTGGAGCTCACCAATATACATACGTTCCAAAACAAAACAATGTATGTGAAACGTTTGAAAATACATCAGATTAGTTGTTCCTGAAAGCGAATTTGTGTTAGACGAAGGAATCGTCAGAAGAAGATTTGTAGGCGTCATAGAATATTATTATTTTGAATATGAAAATTAACTAAGTTAAAAGGCATTATGTTCGGGCCATGTACCATTTTAAATTAGAATCGGCTATAAAAGAAAAACTACTGATTATTTTATCAAATTTCTGGTTTTATTGGAAAGGTTGAACTTTGTCATTTAATAATGGAACACAATATCATTCATATGACTACCACGACTGGCTCGGCAGTACCTCATCCGATCAACCCAATTTTTCAGGACATTTTCGATTGTTCCGCCTCGAATCTCTTCAATATCGGCAACTTCGATTTCATGTTTCAACGCTTCAATTGTCTCTGGACGATTGCGTATCATTTATCATTAATGGCTCCCTACAGAAAATAATCCAAAGGGCTCAAATCACAGCTCCGAGGCGGCCAATAGTCATGTGTGGGTTCTCTGAACCCTATATGCGGCAATTTTGCTTATTGACATAGCCACCGAGGTGAAAATGAGCTTCTTCTGAAAACACGATTTTTTGGTAAAATTCTTCATCTCCTGCCAAGCAATATTCAGCCCATTAGGGGAAGCGAAAACGCATCGGACGCGTTCGGACGTGGAAGGCCATTCCACAGTATTACCGGCAGATTAGAGGTTGTCGACTTCACGTAGTAGTGCTGTAACATTTAAGACAATTATGATATATTTTTAAATAAAATGTAATGTTTCATTATTAATATTTTTATAACATTCATTAATTAATTTTAAAGACCACGTCCACTTATAGGATGAGTCTACAAAAATGTTTTTTTTTTATAGCGTGTCAACTACTAGACTGTAGAAGTGTATTCAAACAAGTAAAAAGGCGTTAATTTCGGCCGGGCCGAACTTTATATACCCTCCACCATGGATTGCATTCCACAGAGGCTGTCGATTTTCGTAGAAATCCAGCAATATTACAGGAAAATATATTTTTTTAATATAGCCAAATCAAAACAAATACAAATATTGAAAAAAAAAATAATTTTATAAATAAATATATTTTTATTTTTTCAAACCACTCTTACAAGGCAAGGCTACTAATACGTTAACATATCTAAATAATACTTCAAGTCAATTCAAAAAATAAATATTCGTATGTTTTAGATAGTGGGTGCTACTGTTGGTTGTATTTCCATTATATTTTAATTACAAAAGTAAAGGGTGATTTTTTAAGAGCTTGATAACTTTTTTTTTAAAAAAAACGCATAAAATTTGCAAAATCTCATCGGTTCTTTATTTGAAACGTTAGATTGGTCCATGACATTTACTTTTTGAAGATAATTTCATTTAAATGTTGACCGCGGCTGCGTCTTAGGTGGTCCATCCGCTTAGTCCAATTTTGGCATTTCCACGTTTTTGAGTAACAGAGACCCAATTGGTGCGAACGGCGACGAATCGAAAATTGGTGGTCATCATTAACACTGGCCGATACAGCTGCGATATTTTCTTCAGTTCGCACTCTACGTAAGCGTGTTGGTGGTTTAATCTCCAACAATGTAAATTTGGTGCGAAATTTAGTCACAATAGCCCGAATAGCCGCTTCAGTGGGTCGATTAAACTGACCATAAAATGGAAGCGCGCAATGAACTTTCTTAACAGAGCACGCATTTTGATAATAAAATTCAATAATTTGCAAGCGTTGTTCGTTTGTAAGACGATTCATGATGAAATGTCAAAGCATACTGAGCATCTTTCTCTTTGACACCATGTCTGAAATCCCACGTGATCTGTCAAATACTAATGCATGAAAATCCTAACCTCAAAAAAATCACTCTTTACAACCAAAATTACGAAAATCTTTTTATTGTATACATCGAATTCAATGATTCTAGCTGCGGCCATTTGGTTGGTATTGGTATCCTATTTTACCCTCTTAAGAGTACGACTTTATAAAATCTCTTTATTTTACGTGTTTACGCAATTAGAGGGATGTAGACACAGAATTTCATCATTCTAGCTGTAGTCGTTTAGTTGGTACTAATTTTATCCCTCTGTACCCCTTGTATACCTTGAAAGTACAAATTTGGGAAAACCCTTTTATTTTTTGTGTCTACGCAGTCAGAGGAATGTATACTCCGAATTTCGTGAATCTAGCTGCAGTCATTTGGTTGGTACTATTTTTATCCCTCTATTCCCATTTTACCCCTTAAAAGTACGAATATGAAAACAAAACTTTTATATTACGTATCTACTCAATTAGAGGTATGTATGTACATACCGAATTTCGTGTTTCTAGATGTTGTCGTTAAACATGTACCATTTTTATCCCTTTTTGCCCCATTTCAAAATATTAGGGGTTATTATGGGTATTTTTAGTCCTTGTGAGGGAAATTTTTTCCCCTTTGGGTCGATTTTGCCCAGTTTCAATATCAACCGATCTACGACTATCTCCTTTCGTTTAGATGCTAGTGTGCTTTCAACAGACGGACGGACGGACTTGGCTAGATCGTCTTAGAATTTTATGACGATAAAGAATATATATACTTTATTTCAAGGTGTTACAAACGTAATGACAAAATTAGAATACCCCATCCTGGAGATTATTATTGGTATTATTGGCGGCATTTTCATTCGTTGTTAGGGAAGAAAGTTTTCCCTTTGGAACGATTTCGCCCATTGTCAATTCCAACCTTCCACACAGTCGA
The DNA here is from genome assembly GCA_947397865.1 of Polietes domitor. Classification (NCBI taxonomy): domain Eukaryota; kingdom Metazoa; phylum Arthropoda; class Insecta; order Diptera; family Muscidae; genus Polietes; species Polietes domitor. The sequence continues at coordinate 124,525,319 of OX377618.1, read as the reverse complement.
AGGAGCCTGCATATCGAATTTCGTTCCAGCTACAGATTGGTCGGACCCAATTGTATCCTAAAACTAATAAATTCACTTTCCGATTTCAGTTACAGTCTATTGCTTGGTAAACTTTTTATCCCATTTTGTCCCCAAAAGTACGACTTTGAAGAAATCTGTTTATTTTGCACGTTGACGAAGCCAGAGAAATGTATTAATCGAATTTCGTGATTCTAGCTGCAGCCGTTGGAACCATTTACATCCCCATCGCCCCGTTTCCCTAAAAATTATCCAAAAAAATCCTTTATATTGCTCGTCTAAACAATCAGTGGAATGTACATAAAAATCGGTTCAGATTTAGATATAGTCCACTTACAAAATGTTGCTCCCGATTTGTCTTTTTGCAATCTGGAAGCCACATATTGTTCCCGATTTTCTTTAAATTTGGCACAACATCTTATAATCCAACTAAAAACACCAAAGTGAAAGTTGGTAAGATCGGTTCAGATTTAGATATAGCGCCAACGTTGCTCCCGATTTTGGCCAAACTTTATATATTATATTTCACCTATAAAAATTCATGGGGAAAGTGGGTCACATCGTTCCAGGTTGACATTTTTTGTCAAACACATACATTTACAGGATACAAAAATCCTTCCCGATTTCACTTTTTATCGAATTGAATTGTAGAAAGTGGAGGGTAACATATATCATAGCCGTTCCTTACTTGTTTTAAATAAAATCATTGGATAAAAATATTGCCACCTTATCAAGCTAAACCCAATCGAACAGGCCTAATATTTTCATACAGTAAAGGGCTAAGAGAAGGCTAAAGTTGGCCTGGTCTGACTGTATGATACCCCACTCTATGTTAAATACTCAATGCAGAATTCATTGGGACGATTTTAGGGATCCAATTATGAAAAAATTATAAAATAGAACGTATGTGGCATATTTCTTCGCATATTTTGTCCATCATTGTACAAATTTAGATCACATAGCTTTTAATCAGGTATGTCAAATATTGCACTTGGATGACAAAATATTTTTAAGCTGCGTTCGGATGTAAACTCAAAATACACTTTTTCTGATTTTTTCTGTCAAGCTCCATATGAAAAAAATAAAATCCGGGAAAAATAGATTTTGGGCTTGTATCCGAACGCCAAAAATAAAGAATTTAAAGTTTTCGAAGCGACAGGACAAAGAACAAACATTTCATTTAATGCTCTACTCACTATTAATGTGAACGATCGTTCTCCGTCGCGTCCACATTTTTCAATAAAATAAGAAATATCTGATCTTTAATTAATTTTGAAACTTGAAAAGGTGTTTGAATTGATCTCACATTGTGCTTTATTATATGAATTCTGTAACAGGTTCGTTGTGAAATATATATTTATTTTACTTTAATAAAATTGAATGTTTCATTGGAAAAAAATAAGCTTAACTCATGGTAAACAGTATGATGATAATTTCCCGTGCTGTCACGGGATCCCGGGAAATTGAAAAAATAATTCCCGTTTCCCGGGAAATAACAAGTACGGGAAAATGCAAAAAAAATGGCATATCACAATCATTTATTGAATTGAATTGTATTCGGATTGAAAGTGGAGTGTATCATAGAGTCGGCCCCGCCCGACTTTTGTCTTTCCTTACTGGTTTTATTTTAGCTACAGCCATTTGGTCGGTACCAATTTTAACCCTTTTCCATATTTCCACCCTTAATGCACGAATTTCGAAGAATCTCTTTATTTTACATTTACATGTGATTAGAGGGACGTGCACACGCCTTACTAGCTATTGTCGTTTCATAGGTACCATTTTTATCCCTTTTGGGCCCAATTCACCCCCTAAAAGTACGTTTTAAGAGGATTGAACTTAATAAAGAAAATACAAAACAGAAATATTCAAACATGTGCTTAAATACTCGAAATATGAGTGTTTTTTGCTGTCCTCGTTAGGGAAAAATATACCCCTCTGGTCTGATTTTGTTCATTTTCAAGCCCAATTTTTGAAAATTTTTAAAAAAATTGAAGTCTCTCAGACGTTCAAAAATAGCATTTTCTTCCTTTCCCATTCGTGCTTTTTCGAAGACCTTGTAGACAGTCTGCTCTATATATGACAAATTGATGTTAAAATCAAACATTGAAGCATTATTTTTTCATAAGATCAATTTCTTCTTAACTACACCTCAGGCATGTTTTCGTTGCTTATTGGGTTCTGAGGTTCACTCGTTACTATAGTATTGTATAGGAATAAATCAAACGTCTTGAGCACTCTCTTCTCTCACATCTGTTCTAGAAACTGCGCGTTGTATGTGACAAACAAAGCGTCGCTTCATCTTCACGCCTGCCTGAACTTGACAGTTGCGAAAAAGATAAACGTTGACATTCGCTTCTATACTTCGCATGTCTGGATTTGATGTTTATTATCATTCAGCAGAGGCACTAAAACAATGACTATAATAAAAATATCATTTATAGTGGCTTATAGAACACCCTCGAAGAAGACACTCGAACACACTTTAAATATAGGGTAGCGGCAAAGTAAATGTAAGAATGCTCATTCGACTGCAAGTGCATATAAATAAGTCAGTAAATATATATCACATATATCTGTATGTATGTACATACAGATGCATGTGTGAAGTAGTTTCACCCACTCATCGTAATATAAACAATATAATTAAATTTGAATTGGGGGGCAACAGCAAAAGTTATGGAAAACAAGGAGAAACCCCCAGAATCACTCACAGGTTTAGAACGGTTTCTATTATTAGCTCTGAAATAGCTTTAGGGATTGTAATGATATACAGTGAAACCTCTCACGTGCGGCCACTCCCCAAAGTGGACAATTTTTAAAAGATCATATTATATTTAATAATGCTCATTATAATGTGGACACGAACATAAATATATTTTTTATTTTACCTCCCTTTTGGGGATAAATTTTGGGTGACCGTGACTGTGCGCTGTTGAGAGGCTTCAATGTTTGTGGAAGATTACCACTAAACCTTTCAGAAAATGTAATTTGAGTTAGTGGGCCTCAAGACCGAGCGTTACATTTTTCATTTTCGAAATCGACGATTTAATTAAAATATAGGGATTTTCTTCAGGATTCCCCGTCCCCAGAATCCCAGTCTTGTCTTGAACCCAATTTTATTTTGTGATGAGAGTTTGGCCATTAATTTGTCGAGAGTGAACTTTGCAAAATTGCCACAATTTGAATACAAACTTCGGTAGTGGTCAGTGGCCGCTGTGACACAATATTCACTTGAGTGACTGCCAGTTCGACACAAACATTCATGCACTTGTTGTTGTTGGATTTTGCCTTTGGTTTTGTCGTTATGATGCGAATGATAACTCCCTCCTATCGTCATGTTCTTAATGTATGTACGACGACGTACAACGTATGAACTTACAATAGAAAATGTGCTCATGCACGAGGGTCGTTTGTTAAGGCTTGAAAAATTACAAAGTATAGGGTGGGTCATTTAAAACTTTTAATTAGAATCTTTATAGCCGATTCTGTATTTTTTTTTTTCAAAGTTCTGGTTTCATTTGAAAGGTTAACACTTTGTCATTTAATAATGGAGCACAATATCATACCTCATCCGATCAACCCAATTTTTCAGTACAGACCAAAATCCACATCAAACAGTGACACGTTATGGATGCATAGCCACGTATGTGTTCTCTAAACCCCACAAGCGGAAATTTTGCTTATTGACTGAACTGAAGGCCGATCTCTTCTCGAAAATTTTCCGCGTAAATTTCTTACAGTTGGCGTTAAAGGCTTACTACTTTGGAAGTAAGTTTTTAATATTTCCCAATTGTTGTTCGAACGTATAGTGGCCCATTTGCAAATGTCAAACATAAACCTGAAAATAAAAATGAATGTTATTTTACCGTTCAAAGTAATCGGTAGTTCAAATTTAAAATTTCAAATGGACCACCCTATCGATTTAAATGCCCAACAATATAAAATTGTTAGGACAATTAGAGTCATAATCGTCATGACTCTGAAGTGCAGTAATATTACAGGATAAAATATTTTTTTTAATAAAGCCAAACCAAAACAAATATTGAAAATATAGTTTTATAAATAAATATAATATTTTTATTATTTCAAACCACGCTTATAAGGCATATATATATATATATATCGAAATAATGCTTCAAGTTAATTCAAGAAGTAAATATAAGACAGAAATCTTCCAAAAACTTAAATACCACAATTTTTGGTAGATAGTGGGTGCTCATATCAAAGCTTATCGCTTTTGGTGTTGGTAGTGACTTCTCTCGATTTATATCGAGCTTCCTCAGAGATCGCACTATACGTGTTGTTGTAGATGGGTTCTCATCCGACGAGCATAGGTTAACCGCAGGAGTACCACAGGGCTCTGTCCTTTCCCCCTCCCTTTTTCTTATTTTCATCGACGACCTCTTGGATCGGACTGTGAATCCAATATACTCATTCGCGGATGACAGCAACCTCTGTCATTCATACTCATTCGATCATAGACCAAGTCGTCAAGAAATTGAGGATAAAAGGCGATTGATGGATGAGTCACTTAGCCAGGATTTGATGGCCATTTCTGAATGGGGTCGTGAGAATAGAGTAGATTTTAATGCACGTAAGACCCAGTGCTCCTTGTTGTCTCACAAGCGATTCACTGATCCAACGGTGTCGTCGATTTTAATGAACGGTGTAGATATTGAGCAATCAGATGATCTAGTTGTTCTTGGCATAAAAATACAATGTGATGTTCGTTGGACAAAACATGTATTTGATGTGTCGAAAGATGCCTTCAAATGTTTAGGCTTTTTAAAAAGATGTAAGAAGTATTTCACACCCTCTGATCTTCTCAATATCTACACTACCTACATCAGACCAAAGATGGAATACAACTCCCATATATGGTCGGGTGCTCCAGCTTCATCACTGGAGCTACTTGACCGTGTCCAGAGGAGGGCGATGGTGTTGATAGGTGATGGTAGGGTATCCAATTCTATTGTCTCCCTTGAACACCGTCGTAATGTTGGTTGTGTGTCATTGTTCTATCGATACTTTCATGGTGTTTGTTCTTCGGAAATTCGTGATCTTATACCGCCCGTGAGAACGTTCGGTAGAGATACGCGACTCTCCAGGAACGCTCACCCATTTGTTGTCGATTGGACAACCGACCGCACTACACATTAGAGCGTACCAGGTTACAAGTAAAAAAAAAAAAGTTCGCCGTACACCTTCGAATATGAAGTATTATTGAAAGGTAGTTTCAAAAAAATTTTTTTTATTTTTTTATGCCGAACGTAGGGGTCGCGCTTTTACATTTTTCTATATAACTTCTGCATTTATAAACGGATTTTAAAGTGTGATACATCGATGTTTTTGTCCGATTTTTTTGTCTTTGAAGTCATTGAGCTCAAACATGATTCATGATTTTATGCGAGCTTTAATTTTCGATTATTAGAGTGGTACATTAGGGTAGTAGCAACTGAGAAATGATGGGTAAGTACCAGAAGGGGGTGCTTGAGCTCAATGACTTCAAAGACAAAAAAATCGGCCTCGTCGAGACAAAAACATCGATGTATCACACTTTAAAATCCGTTTATAAATACAAGTTATATAGAAAAATGTAAAAGCGCGACCCCTACGTTCGGCATAAAAAAATAAAAATTTTTTTTTTGAAACTACCTTTCAATAATACTTCATATTCGAAGGTGTACGGCGAACTTTTTTTTTTGAGGTACGCCCTAATGTACACACCGAATTTCGTGTTTCTATCTCTTGTCGTTTAATATGTACTATTTTTATCCCTTTTTTTAGGTTGTGCAAACAACCTACGAATAAAATCGATTTATGGTGCACGTTCTTGTTGTAGGGAATATCAAGTACAAGCAGACATAATGAGAAAAACGTGCTTAAATATTCTAAAATATTAGGGGTTTTTTGGGTATCTTTAGTACTTGTGGGGAAAAATTTTTCCCTTTGGGCCGATTTCGCCCAGTTTCAATCCCAACCGGTCTACGACTATAAGACGTTCTTTCGTTTATATGCTAGCGTGCTTTCAACAGACGGACGGACGGACGGACATGGCTAGATCGTCTTAAAATTTTATGACGATTAATAATATATATACTTTATAGGGACTCAGGTCGATATTTCAAGGTGTTACAAACGGAATGACAAAGTTAGTATACCCCCATCCTGGAGGTGGAGGGTATAAAAATATTTTAAATACTTATTTGCACCCTACGCTGAAACAGACTTGCCAGATGCGGATTTGTCCCCAACCATGGGGATTTTATGATGGCCAAAAGGACAAAAAACATGAAATGGGTCAGGAAGTTTTGTGGGGATTTCTTTAATTATTTCGAGGATTTTGTGGGGATATTCGAAGTACTTTGAAAAATATTTTGTATTTCGCAGTCACGTTTATTTCTTTACGTTTATTTCGATTACGACCATCTTCAGAAAGCTTTGCTGTTTTTAAGTCAGTAAAGATATTATAATAAAGATAGGAAAATGAAAATGGCATCGATAAACAAGGATCATTGAAAATGTGTGTGTGAAAACAAATTTCGAAAAAATAATATTATGTTAAAAATGTTTGACTGATCCTCGATAATTATCCAATGTAAGTCAAATGTATGGTTGTCTAGGCTAAGTCCGAAAAAGTCAACAAGGCAACAATGCGAAAAATATTTTTATATTTCAAATAGAAAATTAACTCTTTATTTTTTTCCCCGATTGTTGATGAATCAACAAATCATTCATAATTTGTTTTTGTTTTGGTCGAAATCTTTGAAATAAAAACCATTTTTTTTATATTTGGGGATTTTTCATGGCTATTTTGGGGCGCTGAAAGAAAAAACGTTGGTTCAACGAATCAACGAATTAGATTCGTTATTGTCATCATCCAAAAATACTTCCTCTTTTATCGTTAACCAACTTACGATACGACCCTCGTGCAACACTTCGTACGATATCTGTTGAATATTACATATTCAATTACATATAAACAAAAATACAGACAGACATATATGTATGTATATACATACATATATATATAAACAAACAATTGTACATTATTGTAGTGAATAATCTATGGCGCTGATTTAGTTCACTCGCGCGCTTCTCTCCGACAGCATTTCTTCACACCGAACGTTTTAATTGAATATGAACCGAATGGCATAGAATTGAATTAAATCGGATTGAATATGTGAATTATAAAGAAAGAAAGTAAATACAAACATACAAACAAATGGCGGACTGTATTAAAATATAATAATTATGCCAATAATTGTGACAGTCATTTGAATTTCATTCAATTCAATATTATTTTAATAGGCGAAATATATTTGACTCCTCAATATCCATGATCTATCGGTGGGGAGGGTGTGGAGATTTTTTTGCTTTGTTGTTGACACATTTAATGAATGAATTTAATTTCGAAGCGTTTTCCAAGACAGTGACATTGAATAAATTTACCCTAGAAATGGATTGTGAGTGGCGTAGCCAAGGTGGATCTATGTGAGGTGATTGCACCAAAACAGCAATAAAATAGAGGTTTTTTAGGCTGCTAAAACGTACTGTCAAAAGAAAATGTATGTGATTTGATGGCTGCGGTTACAATCGAAATGAGAACAAGTAAGGAGAGGCTACACTCTACCCTCCACATTCTACCCCATAAAATTGAATTAAATGTTTATAGAGCGGAAAAGTCAAATCGGTAGTGACATTTGTTTTGCTTCAAATTAAATATCGTTCGTCCTTGGCCCGCAAAACTTACATGTTGTGAAACGGATTTGGCCCAAACATACTTTTTTTCTGTCCCAAATGATACTCTGTAGATTAATAAAAAACATGTTATTTTTGGTGCTGCTTCCAGTGGAATTATTTTTTATTTTTTGTAATTGTTTATTAATGTCGTTTAATTGTTTAATTTTTCTATTAATTACGTATAACTACACAATATCAGAAATATTATTAATATTAATTTGCATTATAATTTCATAAATTTCAAAAATAATTATTTGCAATATCATGTTGGCTTTTTTATCGGCGTGTAATTGAAGCAATACAGCAATTACAAATCTCCACTTGTAGGCAAATACCCGAATTTGATTGAAAGGATCTAAGTGAAATAATAATATATAATATTAGTAGGATTGGAGGGGGAGCCTTCGCCATTGAGATACCTCCGCATCTCAGAACTTACGAATGCTATAAAATCGAAACAACCGATATTGATCATCTCATATACCATCAACTGTGAAAGTTCTAGTTCGTAACTTATGGTGAACTGACGTATTTTGGTTTTTGCTAAAAAATATTTAATGCAAATATATATTGTTATAACTTTTTCTGTTTGTGTGAAAAACAAAAGACCTTTGTGTATAAAATAGGGCAGAGTTTGAAAATACATTAAAAAAATAAAAAACAACAGTTTACTGTGAATAATTGATCCTGGGGGTACAATCGCCAAGATGCATTAAATACATTCAATATTGATCTCAAACAGTTCAATGTTAAGTTAAGTTTGATTTTAATATTTACTTTAATATATATTTGTAAAGGGTGATTTTTTAGCTATTATCTTTTTGGCAACACTGGTTTAAACAGCTGACGCACGTTTCGTGTCTTGTTTCACTGTCAAACATCTTCAGTTTGGTCTATAATTTAACCATGAATCGTCATACAAACGAACAACGCTTGCATATTATTGAATTTTATTATCAAAATGCGTGCTCTGTTAAGAAAGTTCATCGCGCGCTTCCATTTTATGGTGACTAAAACCACCAACACTCTTACGTAGAGTGCGAACTGAAGAAACTGTATCGGCCAGTGTTAATGATGACCATCAATTATCGATTCGTCGCCGTTCGCAGCAATTGGGCCTCTGTTACTCAAAAACGTGGAAATGCCATAATTGGACTAAGCGGTTGGACCATTTCAGGCGCAGTCAAGGTCAAAATTTGCATGAAATAATCTTCAAACATTAAATTATATGGACCGTACTATCGATTCAAATAAAGATTTTATGCAGTTTTCTGAATTTTATGTGTTTTTTGAAAAACTTTCAACACTTTTTAAAGCCTTTTTCATTAGTTGTTTATGTTTTTATTTGCAATCCCTTAGGTTAACAAATGAAGTAGGAATTATTTTAAATAAATTAACGCTTTCAACCAATAAATCTCTAACCAAAATATGTGCGATTCACTAACAAAAAACTGAATTTTTAGTTCTTGCCGTTTTGGGTTATTTTTAAAAACTTAAAAAAATAATTATAGAATAGTTGAGAATCACTGCTATTGAAGCAAACAGATGTGAATCTTTATATAAAAAAGAATTTTTGAAATAAAAAATCCTTGCTGGCTGGTGTACGCGGAAAAAGACCACATCTACTAGTATATAAAAATACTACTACTATATACTAGTATATACAAATAAGGTGGTATTTGCAGTATCCAGCGTATGGATATCCGATTTTTAAACCAGATTCCAGACGCAACACTTTGGTAGTATCATTTTGATCCTTTTTATACCCTCCACCTCCAGGATGGGGGTATATTAACCTTGTCATTCCGTTTGTAACACCTTGAAATATCGACCAGAGATTCCAGATGCAACACACCCTATAAAGTACATATATTCTTCATCGTCATGAAATTCTAAGCCTGTACGTCCGTCCGTCTGCTCAAAGCACGCTAGGATCTAAACGGAAAGAGCTAAAGGGTGATTTTTTAAGAGCTTGATAACGTTTTTTTATAAAAAAACGCATAAAATTTGCAAAATCTCATAGGTTCTTTATTTGAAACGTTAGATTGGTCCATGACATTTACTTTTTGAAGATAATTTCATTTAAATGTTGACCGCGGCTGCGTCTTAGGTGGTCCATCCGCTTAGTCCAATTTTGGCATTTCCACGTTTTTGAGTAACAGAGACCCAATTGGTGCGAACGGCGACGAATCGAAAATTGGTGGTCATCATTAACACTGGCCGATACAGCTGCGATATTTTCTTCAGTTCGCACTCTACGTAAGCGTGTTGGTGGTTTAATGTCCAACAATGTAAATTTGGTGCGAAATTTAGTCACAATAGCCCGAATAGCCGCTTCAGTGGGTCGATTAAACTGACCATAAAATGGAAGCGCGCAATGAACTTTCTTAACAGAGCACGCATTTTGATAATAAAATTCAATAATTTGCAAGCGTTGTTCGTTTGTAAGACGATTCATGATGAAATGTCAAAGCATACTGAGCATCTTTCTCTTTGACACCATGTCTGAAATCCCACGTGATCTGTCAAATACTAATGCATGAAAATCCTAACCTCAAAAAAATCACTCTTTAGTATATCCAATTATCCATAAATGTGTCTTATAGTCGTAGATCGGTTGGGATTGCAACTGGGCGAAATCGGCCCAAAGGGAAAATTTTTTCCCTCACAAGGACTAAAAATACCCATAATAACCCCTAATATTTTAGAGTATTTAAGTAAAAAATACAAGATAGTTCCACCCAATTGACCGCAGCTAGAGTCATGAAATTCAGAGTACACATTCCCCTGACTGACGCGTAGATGCGTACTTTCAAGGGATACAATGGGTACAGAGGTATAAAAATAGTACCGACTATACGGATACAGCTAGAATGATAAAATCGGTGTTTACATCCCTCTAATTGCGTAGACACGTACAATAAAGAGATTTTATAAAGTCGTAAAGTAGGAAAAAGGGGATAAAAATGGTACCAACCAAATGGCCGCAGTTAGAATATATTATATTTATAGAATGTATACACCGAATTCCATGATTTTTATTTCGCATAGACACGCAAAATAAAAAGATTTTTCCAAATTCGTACTTTATACTTTTACGGCAAAAATTGGTTGAATCATGATGTTAGGTTATTTTGCACTATGTACGTGAGATAATGGATTTTCAAAATTTGTAGTTTTGGAATTAAAATAGAATGGAAATACAACCAACTGTAGCACCCGCTATCTACCACTATTTTTTATATTTAAGCTTTTTGAAAATAAAAATATAAGAATATTTATTTTTTAAATTGACTTGAAGTATTATTTCGATATATATAGTGTAAACGTATTGGTGGCCTTGCCGTATAAGCTGGATGTGAAATAATATTATATTTATTTATAAAATATTTTTTCAATATTCGTATTTGTTTGTTTGTTTTAAAATAAGTTATGTTTTCCTGTAATATTACTGCACATCTACGAAAATCGACATCCTCTGTGGAATGCAATCCGCGATGAAGGATATATAAATATCGGCCCGTCCGAACTTAACTCCGTTTTTACTTGTTTGTTCTAATTGCCCCCTTAAAAGTACAAATTTCGAAAAATATATTTATGTTGCGCGTCTACATAGTCAGAGGGACGAACACACCGAATTTGACGATTCAAGCTGCAACAGATTTGTTGTACCATTTTTATGCCTTTTGTCCCGCTTCCCTCGAGCTAGCTGGATAATTATAGTTGGTGCTATTTTAGGATTTTCATATGGATAATTTTCAAAAGAGAACTTTCGCTTTAAAAAAAGAGAACATTTTAACTAAAAAAGAGTTTACAATAAAAAAATTCTTTATTTATTTATTGATGTTAAAATTAAAATAATAATATAGGGTGTTTTTTATTCAGGTATAGAACTTCGAATTGAAATAAAACACAAGAAAATCGTTTTAATGTCCATCAATTTGGCTTTGTTGGAAGGATAATTTTATGCCATTAATGTTTAAATATGATTTCGGGCATGTGGCCGCCGCGGCTGGCTCGAATATAGCCAATTCTACAGGTCCAATTTTCAACCACTTTCACCAATTGCTGTGCAGCTCCAATTGCTGTGCACGGTGGCGAATCGATTCATTCGGATCCTCTTCAACACTTTGCTCTATAGCGGCAATTGTTTCTTCGGTGCGCACTGTTCGACGTCTCTGCGGATGCGTATTATCACATAGAGTAAACGTAGTGCGAAAACGATCCATGGTTAACCGAATTAATTGCTCTGATGGATGATTATGTCGACCATAAAATGGTGAACTTCGCGAACTGAACCATTACTTTCGAAATAAATTTGCACGAATTGCAAGCGTTGTTCTTTTGTCAACCTGTTCATGATGAAATGGCAAACCAAACTAAATATTAATCACTTGACAGCTGACAAAATGGCCGCCAGTTAAAAAAGTGATGCCAACTTAAAGTTCTATACCCCAATAAAAAACACCCTTTAGTTTCTAATCATAGAAACAACGAAATAAATTTATGATAAAACAATAAAAAACAAAAAGAATCACATTTTCTTAAAAAATAAAAAAAAAAATTCAAAAATCACATTTTCTTTTGCTCATCTCTAGGCTACGTAAAAAGTTTTTATATTAATATAAAATAATAATCATATTCAAAAAAATAAATTACCTTATTGCTTATTAAACTAGCTAAACCATTAACTTTAAGGCTTCACACAAAGCAACCACGCTGCAGCGTGGCAAAACAAATAACAATAAACAATTTGTATTTGTTTTGACAGCAAACGGTTTGCTGTTGACAGTATGAGAGATTTAAGGCCGGAACACAATCGCGACGTTTCGACGTATGGCCCACAATTGACGACGACATTGGGCGTATTGGCGTATATAACAATTGTGGCGAATTCCTACTAAATAAATAAAATTCCATCAATCTAGGATTTTTTTTTAAATAAGGTACATAAAGAGCACTGTTGGACATAAAAATACGGCACCAAAAAAAGAGAGTGAACAAAAAGATACGAACACAAAAAGAGAACATGTTCTCTTTAAAAGAGATGTAATGGACAGCCTATACTATTTGTATCCCCCCCTAAAAAGTACACATTTCGTAAAATCCATTTATTTTGTGTGTTGACTTAGCTAGAGGAATATACACACCGCATTCAACGATTTTAGCCGCAATACTTTAGTCGGTACCTTTTTTATCACTTTTTGTACCAATTCCCCTTAAAAGTACGTTTTTCGAAAAATGCATTTATTTTGCACGTTTACATAGTCAGTAGCTACGCTTTTTATTGCACCATTTTTGTTATCCCTTTTCCTCAATTACCCCCTTTTTATTTTGCTATATATAAGTTGTAATTTTTTAAATGCTTATATTTTGAGCCGTAAAGAGACGTCTGAGAACATGACTTTTAAATTAAAACCTGTAAGAAAGGCTAAGGTAGTCCGAGGCGTGTATACAGCGAATTTAACAATTCATGTACCTTTTTCCCATATGCCCTTTGAAGGTACTTTTATTTATTCTTCTTCATGCGCTTACCTTAAAAGCATAAATTTTGAAAAAAATCCTTTATGTTTTGCGACTATTGGTACTATTTTTATCCCTTTTTCCCCATTTGTATCATTTTTATCCCTTTTACATGCGCTTCCCTTTAAAGCATAACATTGCAAAAAATCCTGTATGTTGTGCGTCTACACAGTCAGAGGAATATACACAATGCATTTTATGATTCTACCATTAGCCATGGTTTTGGTACTATTTTTATCCCTTTTCCCCCATTTACCTCTTAAAATTACAAATTGAGGAAAATTCCCACATTTTTCGTTTTCGTTCGCACCGAATTTCATAATTCCAGTTTCAGTAATTTGATTGCTACAATTTGTAACCCTTTTTATCCAATTTCACTCCCAAAGAGTACAAATTTTGCAAAAATATTTGTTCTTTTTTCGAAAATTTGTTGTCGACAATTTTAAAAAAGAAATTCTAATTTGGATTGATTTTTTCCTGGTTTAAATTATTTCAGTTTCAATTGGTTGTAATGAAAAATCATCGATAATTCGACAAAATCGATCCACCCTAATGCACATTTATATATGTATAGACTATTTTTGCAATATTGCCAACGTCATTTCTTAAACGAACTGATAAAACCCAAAAGAAATGCAATCAATCCAATTGAAATGATAATGCGTCCGCTTCTATTCATGTTGTGCTAATCTGCGAATTTGCCTTTGAACCGTGATATTTTATTTATATACCGCAGGGTATAATCTGCGGCAAATGATCAAATACAAAAAGTAATTTAATTTATTGCGGCGATTTGAGAGAAACATAATACAAATACATTTTTTATGACATAATTATACAGCCGACGTTTAATTGTTTCATAGTTTCACATAGGGCGGGTAATAGCGGGAAAAAACTTCTGGTGGCATAAAAAACAAAAAAATATTTTTAATCGCATTCCATTCGTTTAGCCAACTTCCGTAAAATTGGATAAAGTGCTTTAAGTTCTTAACATTTTCCGAATGGATTTTCCACCAGTGAATACGAACGTTCAGGTGGGAATGAGGTGTTCGCATTGCACCCAAAAATTATTAGATACTTTGATTTATTGCATTATTTGTTTAATAATCAATATTTTATGGCGAAAACATTACGGCATTGAAATTCGTTCCCCGACTTCCCCTAAAAGTTCGACCTTGAATTAGGCCATATCAATATCAATTAAAATGTTTATATTCAGGTGAAAAAACGATACTTTGGACCAAGAGCCAGTTACGAGGGATTTTGCACATTCCAATTGAAATGCCTGCCTCAGCGTTTGGTTGGTTTTCCTACATTATCCTCACTGTCTCGACGAACGTTCATTTAAAGCAGAGAAGAAAATAAAATCGTTAAACGGGCGTCGGGTGTGCGTTGATAGACATGTGGTCCACGTAACAAATGCTCCCCGCCCTATTGTATCACTTATTACAGCAGGTGACCGCACTTCTGGCCCGGCCCAACTGGCATGGACGGTGGAGGAAGGTGCACTTGTTGGCTTTTTGTTTATCTGCACTTTTTGCTGTTATTGTTGTTTCATTTCTCGGCTAGAAATAGAACTATTTATAGTTCTCTAATAGTTTGTTTACGTGTAAGGGCGTGTGTAGGATACACACAAACATACACATAAGCAAATATTAGGGTATGCAATTATTCGGACTTTTCAGCTATTCGAATAATCGAATCATTTAATGAATAACATCTTAATCGAAGAAGATCGATGATATGATCTTCAAGACAGCGCCGCCTACATCTCAGAATAAAAGTACATCACTGTGTGTTTTATACGTAAAGTTATGAGCAATTTTCTCAAAAAGATGATCGTTTGTAGCTTCTCTAATAGTTGACCAATTTGTATACCCACCACCGTAGGTGGTATACTAAGTTCTCGGTTGGGAGAAATCCGTCCAGAGGGAAAATTTTTCCCTAACAAGGACATGAAATACTCCCTATAACCCCTAATATTCCTATTATTAAACATTTTTTAATATGGCTGCTTACATTTACTTGATATCTGGTACTATAAAGCGATTCTTATTTGTAGGGGGTGAAATGGTGCAAAAGGGATAAAAATGGTACCAACGAAACGGCTACAGTCGTACTTTTAGGGAAAACTAAACCAAATGGGATAAAAATAGTACAAATCAAACGAGTCATGAAATTCTATTTATTCTTTTCTCTGACTTCATAGACGCACAAAATAAAAGGCTTTCTCCAAATTCGAACTTTAAGGGGTAAAATGGGGTAAAAGAGATAAAACTGGTACCAAGCAAATGTCTGTAGCTAGAATCGTAAAGTTAGGCGTGTACATTTTATTGTGAACTCGAAAGATAGAGAAATTTCGAAATTCGTACTCTGCCTTTCTGAAGAATTACTTTTATATATATATTCATACATAAAAAATGGAAACGTTGACCCCAAACTTAGACCAGCTGGACTATAAGTTTATTCTGCAAATACTACTCTACTCAGCATGCCATTTCAGAATTATGGGATCGGTATTCCAAAAATTATGGTGTCGATTTTCCAATCGGAACGATCATTTTTGGAATTATTTAAAAATATGGCTTATTTAGCATCACTATCCGCCATGAGCTGGTATTCGCTTCCGCTGATTGTTGAACATCACGGAAACCCCTGTTGATTGCGTGTTTAGGTGGTCATAACATTCTTTAAGGTTTGGCTTTGAGCATTCGAATGCGAACACATTTCTTTTTGCCATTCTACTTTGAAGAAATGCACGGGTGGTGGATTAAACTGAGTTTTGCTAGAATTCCGTCGTTTTTCCTTTTCCTACACACACTGCAAATTGATTGAATAGGTACAACAATTGTCAAAAAATTGAAAATCATCGAACAGCTGAGTACAATTTTTTTGGGGGGGGGGGGGGGTCGTCAGAATTTTGATTGTTAAACTCATTGTTTACATTCCAAATGTTTGTTTACATTCATATTGTCAATTTTGAAAAGTGAATAATAAATAATAATTGTTTTCGTTTCATATAAATTGTTTATTTGTCTGTCGAATTTGACAATCAAAATGCTCAACTACGCAGGGTTGTATCTGGTTTTAGTTGTTGTTGGGCAACTGCTACTACCTCTATTATTGTGCCATGATTGAAAATGAAAATTAAATGATCGTTTAATAAAATAAATAATCGATGATAAACCTGTTTTTATTTTTCTTGACTTTTTCCCATTCTGAAAACATTTTTGAAATCGGTTAGGATGTTCAACCTTTAGGGATGTTTAATTTTGAATATTCGTTTTAAGAATTCGAAGCAAAAAAACATTAAAATCATGAGAATAAAAACAAGTAAGAAGGCGTTAAGTTCGGCCGGGCCCAATCTTATATACCCTCCACCACGGAGTGCATTCCACAGTATTACCAGCAGATTAAAGGATGTCGGCTTTACATAGAAGCACAGTACCATATTGCGAAAACTGTGATATTTTTATGCACATTAATATATTTGTTTACTATTTCAAACTATAATGTATACTTATGCGCACTGTTTAAAAAAACTACTATATAAATAATAATAAATTTTAAAGATATCCACATTCGCCATATTCTCCGCCCAAATGTACAAATTTCGAAAAAAAACATTTTCGAGCATTCATAGACAGAATGTATACACCGAATTTCATGATTTCAACTTCAGTGGTTTGGTAGGTCCCATTTTTATCGCTCTTTTTAATTATATCCCTTAAAGGTACGAATTTCGAAAAATCCCTCTATTTTACGTGTCTATGCAATTAGAGGGATGTACACACCGAATTTCATGATTCTAGCTGTTGTCGTATCATTGGTACCATATTTTATCCATTTTTGTCCCATTTCGCCAGCTAAAACATTTATTTTCTTTGTTGTGCTTCCAAGCTACAAGAGGAATGTCCGCAACAAATTTCAAATGTATGAAAATCAGAAATTTAATTAATAAGCCAAGGCTTCCAATATTTGTACACTATATATATATATAATGGATATAATACTTCAATTCATAAAGTAAATATAAGGGAGCAATCATAAATACACTAAATATTGGGGGATAGAGAGTGTATTTTCAGCTACATTCGTTTGGTTGGTTGTGTTTCCATCCTATTTTAATTTCAAAAGTATTGATTTTGAAAATACCTTATCGCTCACGTACGCAGTACAAGACAACTTCATGATTTTTTGTCGTAAAAGTAACAAAATAAAGTACGACGTTGGAAAAAAAAAATTATTTTACGTGGCTATGCACTCAGAGGAATGTATATACCCAATTCCATGATACTATCTGCCGTCATTTTGTTGGTACCATTTTTATCCCCTTTTTTCAATTTTGCCCCCTCAAGAGTACGACTATCTAGAATCTCATTATTTTATGTATCTACACAATTAGAGGGATGTATCATTCTAGCTGTATTCGTTTAGTTGGTACTATTTTTATCCCCTGTAGCCATTGTATCCCTTGAAAGTACGAATTTGGAAAAAAAAGTTTTATTTTTCGTGTCTCATTTCATGATTCTAGCTGCTGTCATTTGGTAGGTACTATTTTTATCCCCTTTTTCCATTTGAACCCCAAAATGTACGAATTTTGGAAAGTTCTTTTATTTTACGTGTCTACGCAATTAGAGGAATGTATATATTAAATTTCATTATTCTAGGTGCAGCCGTTAGTTTGGTACTATTTTTATGTCTCTATCCCCATTTAACCCCTTAAAAGTACGAATTTAGAAAAAATACTTTTATATTATGTATCTACTCTATTAGAGGAATGTACACGCCAAATTTCGTGTTTCTATCTGTTGTCGTTTGATAGGTACCATTTTTATCCGTTTTTGTCCCATTTCGCCCCCTACAAATAAAAATCACTCTATGGTGCCCTTTTATGCTATAAAGGGAATGCGCATTGCAAATATCAAGTAAATACAAGCTAATATGTTCAAATAACATGATGAAATTTTCTAAATATTAGGGGTATTTTCAGTCCTTGTGAGGGAAAAATTTTTCCCTCTGGGCCGATTTCGTCCACTTTCAATCCCAACCGATCTACAACCATAAGACACATTTAGGAAAAGTTTGAACCTCCTAGCTCATTTCGTTCGGCCGCTATCGTGCTTTCAACAGACAGACAGACAGACGGACATGGCTATATCGTCTTAGAATTTTACCACGACCCAGAATATATATACTTTATGGGGTCTCCGATGAATATTTCAAGGTGTTACAAACGGAATGACAAAGTGAATATACCCCCATGCTGGAGGTGGAGGGTATAAAAATGGTACTTATTAAACGACAACAGCTAGAAACACGAAATTCGGTGCGTACATTCCCCTAATTGAGTAGATACATAATATAAAAATATTTTTTCCAAGTTCGTACTTTTAAGGGGTAAAATGGGAATAGAGGGATAAAAATGGTACCAACCAAACGGCTGTACCTAGAATAATGGAATTCGGTGTATACATTCCTCTGATAGCATAGACAAGTAAAATACACGGATTTTTCAAAATTCGTACTTTTTGGGGTTAAAATTAAAAAAAGGGATAAAAATAGTACCAATCAAATGACCGTAGCTGGAGTCATGAAATTCGGAGTATACATTCCTCTGACTATGTAGACACGGAAAATAAACTGATTTTTCGAAATTCGTACTTTTTGGGGCCAAAATAGAAAAAGGGGATACAAATAGTACCAACCAAATGACCACAGCTAGGGTCATGAGTTCGGAGTATACATTCCTTTGACTACGAAGACATGAAAAATAGAAGGTTTTTTTCCAAATTCGTACTTTCAAGGGATACAATAGGTACGGAGGGATAAAAATGGTACCAACCAAACGGCTACACCTGGAATAATGAAATTCGGTGTATACATACCTCTGAATGCGTATACACGGAAAAAAAACGGAATTTTGGAAATTTTTACTTTCAAGGGATACAATGGTACAGAGGGATAAAAATAGTACCAACTAAACGACCACAGCTAGAATGGTGAAATTCTAATTGCGTTGAAACTTCAAGAGGTACTAATTTTGCAATTAAAATAGAATGGAAATACAACAAACTGTAGCACCAATATTTATGGTATTTATGCTTTTTGAAAATATAAATATTAGAATATTTATTTTTGATTTGAAATAAATAATGGTTTGAAATAATAAAAATATTATATTTATTTATAAAATTATTTTTTCAATATTTGTATTTGTTTTGGTTTGGCTATTTTAAAAAAATTATATTTTCCTGTAATATTACTTCACTTCTACGAAAACCGACAACCTCTTTGGAATGCAATCCATGGTGGAGGGTATATAAAGTTCGGCCCGGCCGAACTTAGCTCCGTTTTTACTTGTTTTAATATTTTATTTGAGCAAGTGTTGCTGCTAAACTATACAAAACTATTACTCATTTGACAACCATAACAGGAACGATACCGCCATCTATCGGATTTATCATATGTATTTTATAGCATTGCCATAAATTCATCAGTTGAGATCGACCATATGATCGATCTACAACACACCGAAATTCATTATTTTAGGTGCATCCGTTTGGTTGGTACCATTCCCATTTTATCCCCTATTCCCATTTTACCCGTTAAAAGTACGAATTTGGAAAAAATACTTGTATATTATGTATCTACTCAATGAGAGGTATGTACATACCGAATTTCGTTTCTAGTTGTTGTTGTTTAATATATACCATCCCTTTTTGCCCCATTTCACCCCATACAAATAAAAAACACTTTATGGTGCACGTGGAAATGCGCATACCCAATATCAATTTTAATTTATTTTTAATTAGTGCTTGCGAGGAGAAAATTTGTCCCTTTAGGCCGATTTCGCCCAGTTTCAATTCCAAGTGATCTACGACTATAAGATGAATTTATTGAAAATTTGGACGTCCTAGCTGCTTTCGTTTAGATGCTAGTGTGCTTTCAACAGACGGACGGACGAACGGTTATGGCTACATCGTCTTAGAATTTTATGACGATCAAGATATTTCAAGGTGTTACAAACGGAATGGCAAGGTTAGTATACCCCCATCCTGGAGGTGGAGGGTATACAAATATTAAAATCATGAGAATCAATCGAATTCCATTGGCATCTTCAAGATCTGTTGCCTATTCAAACGATCCATAATGTAAGCAAAATGGACGAATTTTAATTTAATTTTTAAAATTTTTCATAGGATATTTTTTAAATGGAATTCGTGGTAAACAAAAATATTAGCGAATTTAGTTAGTTCCTTTGGTAACCAATTGCAAGTTCTGTTTCCTATCCAAACGATCCATAGTGTAAGCGAAATGGACGGACTGTACTCTTCATCAATTTACTAAACGGATTACTTACGTCTGTCGGTGTGCTTGTATACGTTTCGTTATATTAGTAATTGTTGATGCATAATATTGAACTTGACCCCATGCTCCGAGGTGCTAATGAGAATGCTACCAAGTCATAACAGCTTAACTCGAGATATACTCAAAGTGAGTGGAGTTTTCCCTCTGTGTGGCACAGCATTTTATCGTTCCTCCTGAAATCTAGCAATAATGGACATACGTCATTGTGCTTTGGCACCACAGATTTCATATGTATGTGGATTGCATTTGTTCGCTGTGAATGGGGCCACTGGCCATAGTATTTCCGATTAAGACGCAAACGTATCTATCTACACGCGAATGCACTTTCGATTCGGTTCTGGCTGTTGTTGTCGCTCTTCAGCTTGTTCTTCGTGTGGCTTTCATTGATGCCTGTACAAGTTCATGAACAGTGGGCGAATTATTTTTATTCACTTGTGGCCCACAATCGCGCCAACGAACGGGCAGATGTCTGTCGAACTGTCCGTTGGTCGGAGGACAGCGGTCTTCGGTGAAGTAGTCAAGTATTAACAATTTTGCGAATACACAAGTGCATCGTATTTTAATCGCATTAATATTCACAACAAATTTTCTGTTTAAACATGAAAGCGGTCATTCCAATCAACTGGTATAGTTTGGCAACGGATCGGTTGCGGAAAAACATGGAACCACTATAATCTCTTTACACAATGATGTCATAGAACATACGCCTCGTGTAGCGCTGAAATGGAAAATAGTGAAAAAATAATACCGAAAATCAGTACGAATCATAAAGTCTCGTATGATCGAAGGAGCGGACAGTCGGAACGTCAAATCGTGTTTTTAGCTTGAAAGTTAATTTTTGAAACTACTTTTGGTGGCTTTCGGTCTAAATGAAAATAGAAAAAAATAAGTTGAATATTTTTAAAGTGTTGTCTTACAAAATTTAAAGAAAAGTGAGGTGTGATAAACAAAATATTAAATGATAATTAAATTAATTTACTAAAAATTAAATCGAATTAAAATATTAAATGATAATAAATTGATATAAAATTACGCTGTGGTAAAAGATAATTTCGAAAGGTTATTTTATTAATATTTAAGAAATATAGAGTAAAAATATTGCTAGAATTTCTCTTGTGTAACAGTTCTATATTCCGTTCCGACTAATTTAAAAATAAAGTAAAAAATAATTATTATAGCCCTCAAGTAATTCCAACCAAGTCAATATGATGGTAAGTTTCGCCGAATAAAAATTTTCGTCTTTCCAAAATGAAGTGCAATTACGTGAAAAGTGAGAAATAAAAAATGTTCTGTACTAGAAAAATGGAAAAATACAAAATTGTATTGTTGTGTTGGACAATTTATATTTTACTGAGGCTGTTGAACATTCACTCTTTTTCTTTGGACATATAAATATATTAACCAAACAATATATTAATTAATCCAGTTAATTTCTTAATTTAATTAAAGAAAAAGTTTTGCTGGCTTTTTGCACAGAAAAAAGTACGTCGAAGACGGGACATACCGTACAACAACAACCTTTGAATTGTTGCGAGCGATGCGAGCACATGCATAACATTGAATTGCCAAGTGAGATTTTTTAGTGTGTCGACTTAGTTCGGTGGAATATTTAGTTTATCAGCGCTTCTCATTTGTCGTATGTGACCGCTGGTACTAATATGAACCCTGATTTAAGTCAAAGACATACATTCGTTGCGAAAGTTCTGACGAGATGGGGTAGCGCCCATCGAAACTGGGCAGTCAACTTTTAGCTGCAACAATAAAGGTCTCACTTTGCCTTTTTGCTAATTTTGGGTTCTGCTGAAGACTTCAGCGCAACCTTTGGTCTTAAACCAAAATAAATGACAACACATACAACATAACAGACCAACAATACATACAAACAACTACGTCTGATAATTTCAACGAAAGAAGTTCTTACAGTAAAACAAAATTAGGCGAATAAACATGTAATCGTTAAGTTTCGACTAATCAATTTTTTTCGACTCTCCAGCATGAAGAGCAATTATGTGAGAAATTATGGGCACTTTCCTCTTGTGAGCAGAAAAATAGTGATCTTTAAAATAAGTGAAAATTAATTAAACCATTTTCAATTGATTGAAAGAAATGGAATTTGAAAATGAGAAAATGAGAAAATGTAAATTGAAAATGAGAAAATATAAATTTTTAATATTGAGAAAAGATCAATTCATACTTAGAAATGACAAATTGATATTGAAAATGAGAAAATCAAAATTGAAAGATAGAATTAGTTTGAATATGTTTTGGTTAACCCTTTACAGCCCAGCCAATTTTTCGCTGTTTCTTAGACTTAATTTAGACGACTTTACGTAGCAATTTCAAAAGAGAATTGAAAATGGGTTAAGTTATAAAGGGTGATTTTTTAGCTATTATCTTTTTGTCAACACTGGTTTAAACAGCTGACGCACGTTTCGTGTTTTGTTTCACTGTCAAACATCTTCAGTTTGGTCTATAATTTAACCATGAATCGTCTTACAAACGAACAACGCTTGCAAATTATTGAATTTTATTATCAAAATGCGTGCTCTGTTAAGAAAGTTCATCGCGCGCTTCTTCCATTTAAGTTGTGTTCAGCGACGAAGCTCATTTTTGGCTCAATGGGTACGTACACAGGCAGAATTGTCGATTTTGGAGTGAATATCAGCCAGAAGCATTGCAAGAGCTACCAATGCATCCAGAAAAAGTCACAGTTTGGTGCGGTTTATGGGCTGGTGGCATCATTACTTCTTCAAAGATGATGCGAATCGTAACGTAACTGTGAATGGTGAGCGCTAACTTGAGATGATATCCAACTTTTTTTTCCCAATATGCAAGAGCTTGACTTGCATGACATGTGGTTTCAACAAGACGGTGCCACATGCCACACAGCACGAGCAACAATGGACTTATTGAGAGGCGAGTTCGGTGAACATTTTATTTCACGTTCGGGACCGGTCAATTGGCCGCCTAGATCGTGCAATTTAACGCTTTGATACTATTTTTTGTGGGGCTATGTTAAAGCTCATATCTATACAGACAAGCTCGTTTCAATTGACGCATTGGAAGACAACATTGAAGCATTTATTCGTGAGATACCGGCCAAAATGTTGGAAAGAGTATGCCAAAATTGGACTAAGCGGATGGAACATTTGAGGCGCAGTCAAGGTCAACATTTGCATGAAATAATCTTCAAACATTAAATTATATGGACCGTACTATCGATTCAAATAAAGATTTCATGCATTTTTCTGAATTTTATGAGTTTTTTTGAAAAACTTTCTTATAGCTTTAAAAAAATCACCCTTTATTATAACTTGAACTGTTGTGATACCATTTACATTTCAGAAATACATGAGATGTTCGATTTTTGCAATCAGTTCAATTATAATGTTCAGTTCGAATATACACTCAAAAAACACATTTTCCGGTTTCTGTCTATCAAACTTCATGTGAAAAAATCGGAAAAAGTGAATTTTGGGTGTGTATTCGAAGGCGGCATAATACATTTTGGATTAGAATGTGTTAACAAGAAATGGAACTTCGTTAATAAAGTTTGTTAGGTTGAAGAAAACGTAGATGGTCATCATGAGGGTCGATATAATTTTAAAAAATTCAAATATAGGCTAGGGAATTAATAGAATTAGTTCGAAAGCTTAGATGGCTTATTTGTGAAGTACGTGGGTTTGTTTGTTCTTTATAGCAGCCTAAACTACTGGACCGATCTTCTTGAAATTTTCACTGTATGTTCATGCTGAACCGGTGGTGAAAATAGGCTATATACATTTTTGTTATTTTCAGTGGGCGTGGCACCTCCCACACAAATTGGGGATTTATTCGTTTTTTTATAAATTAATATATCTCCGAATTTGCTGTTCCAGCTAAAGTCATGAATTAATGAATAATTGTTAGTCTGCACAGTTTTGACAAAAATGGGCGGTGTTGCAAAAGTGGGCGGATCACCTACCATACGAAGTTAGAACCTATTATTGAATATTGCCAGTTCTATGACATCTAAAGTGCTGAAATTTTATGCAAGTGCATCTAACATCAATCTGCGTAGTTGTGCCAAAAATGGGCTGTATTGAAAAAGTGGGCGTGGCACCTCACATACAACGTTAAAACCTATTATTGAATATCGTCAGTTCTATGCCACCTAGAGTGTTGAAATTTTTTGTAAGTGCATCATGTGCCAAAAATGGGCGGTATTGAAAAAGTGGGCGTGGCACCTCACATACGAAGTTAAAACCTATTATAGAATATTGTCAGTTCTATGCCACCTAGAATGTTGAAATTTTTTGTAAGTGCATCAATGTGGGTAGTTGTGCCGAAAATGGGCGGTATTGAAATAGTGGGCGTGACACCTCACATACGACGTTAAAAGCTATTATTGAATATTGTCAGTTCTATGCCACCTAGAGTGTTGAAATTTTTTGTAAGTGCACCAATGTGGGTAGTTGTGCTAAAAAATGGGCGGCATACGAAGTTATAACCCATTTCCGAATATATTCCATTGTATGACAGATACAATACTGAAATTTTGTGTGAGTGCATCTAGAATCAATATGCGTAGTTGTGCCAAAAATTGGCGGTATTGGAAAAGTCGGCGTGGTACTTCCCGTACAAAGTTAAAACCTATTATTGAATATATTCAGTTTTATAACAGCTACAATACTGCATTTTTGTGTGAGTGCATCTAGCATAAACCTACGTAGTAGTGCCAAAAATGGGCGGTATTGGGATAGTGGGCGTGGTACCTCACAGACGAAGTTAAAACCTATTATCGAATATTGTAAATTCTACAACACCTATAGTGCTGAAAATTTGGGATAGTCGATCCAGTGTAAATAGTTGGGCAAAGATCGATGGAAAGTGGCCATGACCCTTCTCATACGAAATTAAAACCTTTTTTAGAGTATATTCGACACCGAGATTCCTATATTTTTGTGTCAGTTAATTTATTTATAACCTGCATAGACAATATTCAAATGGGCGTGATTTGAAACATGGGGAATCTTTGATTTGAATTTTGTAAAATTACATGTTTTCTTTGGATTTTCTTAGCACAATAGTAAAGAAAGGTTACAAAAAAGAATGAATGAATATTCGTGAATAGCCGACTTAAATCAAGAAAACGGAAATTATATTATTTTTTTAGTTTTTGTGTTGTTTGATTAGTGAACAATTTGATTGACTTTCTATGTGTTTTGAATGTAGTACATTCGAATTCCTATTCGATTAAGTAAGATCTTCTTACGTAGGAAGTTTTTTGTTTTGATAATGGAAATAAAGAGTATCACACTGAAATTAAAATCAATTTGATTTTTGACATTTGTTCCTTTTTTCGCCGTAAACTAAAGTTATGTTCTTCAATATTCTCCATGGCACATATCCATTTCCTTGTATCTCAGGGAAGTACCTTGATGATAAGTGGTACATATATTACCGACCACAAGATAAAATAATATGAAACCTGATTTTAATTTCCGTCTAGCTAGTCTATAAATAAAAATGTATGTGGCCCAAACTCAGGTATATACATGTTAACAAAAAATGGGTATCTCCTTGTCGAGAGGATACCTTTAAAAGATATAGTTCGTGGAGAATGGCTTTGTATCTTAATGCTTATTTAACATTTAATATTTTGTGTTAATTTTATAAATATAATATTAATTTGTCTTTTCTCTATATCAATTTTCCTTTGATCAATAATTTGCATTTTTATACACTCCACGAGAGTATTATGTCTTTGTGCATTTGTTTGTAACACCCAAAAGGAAGCGAGATAGACCCATTGTTAATTATACCGATCGACTTAGAATCACTTTTTGAATCGATTTAGCAATGTCCGTCTGTCCGTCCATCTATTGTTGTAATCAAAGTTGAGGTCGCAATTGTAGCCAGAACCAAACGAAACTTTGTGCAACGCAGTTTTTCGGGATAAGGACTAACGCTATTTAATTTAAAGAAAATAGGTCCAGATTTAGATATAGCCCCCATACGAATTTCACTCCCGATTTGACTTTTTCTGCTGTAGAAACCACATATTTTAACAGATCTTCTTCAAAATTGGCAAAACACCATATATTTCAACTAGAAACACCCATGGCAAAAAAAGTTCAAATCGGTTCAGATTTATATATAGCTCCCAAACAAATTTCACTCCCGATTTGACTTTTTCTACTCTATAAACCACATATTTTAATAGATCTTCTTCAAATCTAGCAAAATATCTTATATTTTAACTAAAAATATTCGTGGTGAAAATGAGTCAGATCGGTTCAGATTTTGTATAGTCCCCATACGAATTTCACTTCCGATTTCACTCTTTTCTTTGGCTAAATATCTTATATTTCCACTAGAAACATCCAGGTTGAAAATGAGTCAGATCGGTTCAGATTTATATATAGCTCCCATAGAATTTTCACCCTCAATTTGAGTTTTTTCTGCTCTAGAAACCACAAATTTTATCAGATCTTCTTCAAATCTTGCAAAATATCTTATATTTCAAGTTGAAACACCCATGGTGAAAATAGGTCAGATCGGTTCAAATTTATATATAGCCCCCATACAAATGTCGCTCCCGATTTGAATTTTGACGCTCTAGAAATCACATATTGTACCCGATTTTCTCCAAATTTAGCTTAACACCTTATAATCCAAAACACGTATACAGAAAGTGGGTAAGATCGGTTCAGATTTAGATATAGACCCCATACAAATGTCGCTCCCGATTTGACTTTTGCCGCTCTAGAAACCACATGTTGTACCCGATTTTCTTTAAATTTGTCACAACATCTTATAATCCAAAAAAAAACACCTATTGTGAAAGTGGGTAAGATCGGTTCAGATTTAGATATAACTCCAATTCAAATGTTTAACCGATTTTGGCCCAACTATAAATATTATATTTCACCTATATCGTTCCAGGATTCAGTATAACCCCATACAAATGTCTCTCCCATTCCTTTAACATTTGTTGTCAATCACATACATTTACAGGATACAAAAATCCTTCCCGTTTTCTCTTTTTTACCGAATTGAATTATATTCGGATAGAAAGTGGAGTGTATCATATAGTCGGCCCAGGCCGACTTTAGCCTTTCCTTACTTGTTTCAATTTCAAATAACATTTCTCAAATTCAATTTGACTTTTCTCAAATTCAATTTCGGGGATTCTGAATTTTAGTTTTCATTTCTCAATCTCAATATGTATTTTCTCATTTTCAATTTGCATTTCTCATGCACAATTCGTATTTTCTCTATTTCAATTGGAAATTGTGAAGTACATACATATATGCAAAATATGCATACGCAAAATGTTTCTTCTTATCTTTGGCATAATTTTTTACACAATTTAAGCTTTTCTTCTTCCTATTTTCGACACGCTCTTTAAAATTTTGAATTGAATGATAAAATTTCTAAATGCAAAGTTGATTTCCAATCGGACGAAAAATCCAAGGTCTACTTATGACAGATAATTACCTCAATTAAAAATGAATTGAGTTTGATTGAGGCTGTAGAGGTGTCAATTTTAAATATAATTAAAAAGTGTTTTTCATATTTTGGAAGTATAAGTTGAATCACGCCAGCTTGTACGCTTGTAGGCAATTACAATAAATAAATATTTGTTTATTTTACACTTACTTAGAAGCAGTGACTTAGGAACAATCGTCAACAAATAAAACAAGATTTCGTAAACCGTGTTGTATTATAGATTATGGTATTGTTTGCACATTTAACATTGAGGCACTCTAACGTACATACTATAAGATTGGTAGAAAACTGAGGAAACCAGATGTTGTTGACGATCAACACGAATATATATATATGAACTTATTCAGCGAATTTTTAATTACTCACAAGCTGATAGCTGGAGAAATTATTGCAAATTCTGTATTCATGATACCATGAGACATGGTTTTTCTCAAGTAGACGATGATCAATTTCTATGCAAATTGTTTCAATACTTTTTACTTTTGAAATAGTCTTCCATCTAAGATAGCTTGATTTGAGTTGAGTAGTCGTATGGCTTTAGCATTCAGCGTTTAAATCAATTAAGTTGGCGCTCACGGTGGGCAATCGAAGTCAAATATTTTTTCCTGCATTTTGGACTGGGGTGTGATTATCCAAGATGACTACCGAATAGGACAAATGCAGCTGCCTCGTAACATAGAAATGTTAAATATGCAAGTATTTTCATTAATATTTTTCAATACGCGAACAATTTTTGTATAAATGAAGAATTTATGCCCTCCTCCGTTGTTCACTTAGTTTGGCCGAGCCAAAATTACACATAGGCCACAAAAGACATTAGATATAGAGATGGAAAAAAGAGGCTGGTTGATGCTGAGAATAAATAGTATAATAAAATTTGTTTTTTTTTTCATATAAATGCAGTGCATTGCGATGGCGGAACTAATATAAGGAGTAGGAAGGAGGAAATATGTAGTGTTTGGTTTGTCCATCTAAGCTTGTTCGCACTCTACAGGTCGCACTTGTTGTCCGATTGTGATGAAACTTGGCAGAAGTTATTTTTTCTGGCCAAGGGCCATCGGTATTGAATTTGGAGGAAATCGGTTCAGATTTAGATATAGCCCCCATACAAATTTCGCTCCCGATTTGACTTTTTCCGCCCTATAATGCACATATAGTACACGATTTTATTCAAATTTGGCTTAACACCTTATAATCAAACTAGAAATACCTGTGGCGAGAGCGGATTAGATCGGTTCAAATTTAGATATAACCCCCATACAAATATCGCTCCCGATTTCACTTTTTCCGCTTCAGAAACCACATATTGTACCCGATTTTCTTTAAAATTGGCACAACATTTTATAATCGAACTAGAAACACCTATGCTGAAAGTGGGTAAGATCGGTTCAGATTAGATAAAGCCCCCATACAAATGTTGCTCCCGATTTCACTTTTTCCGCTTCAGAAATCACATATTGTACCCGATTTTCTTTAAAATTGGCACAACATTTTATAATCGAATTAGAAACACCTATGCTGAAAGTGGGTATGAACGGTTCAGATTTAGATATAGCCCCCATACAAATGTCGCTCCCGATTTCACTTTATCCGCTCTAAAATCCACATATTGTACCCGTTTTTCTTTAAAATTGGCACAACGTCTAAAAATCCAACTAAAAAACCTATGAATCTTGATCAATTTTTCCATATCATGTTATATTTACTTTACTCGGAATATCTGCTGGAAAATTGGATAAATTACTTTATTATTTACCATATTCATTAAATTTGACTAAAGATGAATTGATAGTAATTGTATAATTTATATGAACTATATAAAATTGCTCCCATGGAATACCTGGGTTTAGTAATCAAAGCGATGTATATATGCAGGGAGTGGTGAAGGGTATTATATAGTCGTCTCCGTCCGACTTTAGCCTTTCCTTACTTGTTTTGTCTTAAATTAGTCCATGTTGGAATGAATACGAGTAACAGAGGTTACTGTCACTCGCAAATGAGTAGATTCGGTTGAAAGGCTGAGTAAAGTGTCAAAGAGAGAGATAATAAACTCCTATTGTACTCTTGCTCATCAGGTCATGCTCGTCAGATGAGAACACATCTATAGTAACACGTATAGTGCGAACTCGGAGGAAGCAAAGACTTTAATCTCACCAAATTGTTGGATAGATCTCTCCGTCGTTCCGACCGGAACGTTATCAGATCTCTCGTAGATCTATTTCTACGGAACACATAATGCCGATCGTTATGAAGATCATTGATCTGCAGATATCTTACAATATGGAGATTAACCATACTCGCCATATGCTTGGAGAGCACTTAGCAAATCGCAAAAATTCGCCTCGCTTTTCTCAGCGATTGACGGAACATTCGCAACCTTCCAACACGTTGGGAAGACCTTTAGACTCCCTCCAAGGTTAACAAAGTTTGTGAAGTAACTGGTGAAATGTAATGTATGTGAGGTATTAATGCATTTTGAATTTGGCATGGACTCCAGAGTTCCAATTTTGACTACGGCTATATAATAGGGAAAGTCTGGGTTATGTTATGTATGGTATGTCCAAATTAATACCCAAAGCACTCTCAAAAAATTTCAAGACTCTGACAGTCATAGTACTCCAAATATATTGCTTTATAATATGCGAAAAAAATAAATTTGTGTTGTAGTTGCCACACTTTTATTGTAATAACATACGAATAGGCAAGTATCGGCAGCCAACTTTGATTGAATACGGTAGAGTAATGTGTACTAAATCACCTAAAAGTAATGTCTTTCAAAACTAATCAAAACTTTTTTAGTTCTATTCCACCAAAGTTTAAAACCGATCAAAATATATTGTTTTTTTTTCTACTGCGATTTTTGGGTAACTAAGCCTTGGAAACCAAACCACCAATTTTTGTTTTATTTCATTACATCTAACGTACCTTTCAAACTAGACCGAAGACGTACAAATTGGGTAGATAGTTTGTCTGTAACTCAATTATGAATCTTACAATTTTTTCACTTTTTGTTCGTTCTTGAGTTCTGAAGAAATGAATCAACTTTGAGCGGTTATATAAACCACAATTTCGATATTGAATTGGTTTTCGGATTTTTGATTGGTAATCAATTCTCTATCAATTGGTATTATCAGTTTTACCAAAAGCTTTTATCAAATTTTTGACTTTTGCCACTGATTCCTGGCAGAGGCCCCACAGTGCGTCGTCTGTATCCATTTGATCAATATGGTCTAAATAAATTGGTTATCAGTGGTCTGTAGGTTACGCTAAGACATTTTCAGTAAGTCACTTCCGTCTGGGCGGATCGACTACTTATCGGCTAGAGGTATCACAAGAGCCGTCAATGATTTCTTGCTGATATCATTGGGAGGTGGCTCCGGCCGGTTATCTTCTTCTCTTGAAAATAATGTCAGAGTGACAGGTCAGAACACCCTATGGTTTCCCTGAGATTACTGAGGTCTCTCTTCTACCTCTAGTTGGTGCTGGAGTTCATCCGGCTGCACCAAAATGGTACCACTCCCTGTTCAAAAGTCTCCTGCCGTTTCGTTTGTTCTACCCAAAGGCTTCTCGTGAAAGCTGCTGGTGACTCACAGAACACGTTGGGGTATATATTACTACCCCCGACTTTGATTCTTATTAGTTTCATTCATTCTTATTAGTTTTCCATCTTGTGCGCGTGAGGGTGAATTTGAAATGAAGTGCTAAAGAGAGCCATATTCAATCTTCTTACTTGAATATTTTGGGGGTAAACCAGGGTAAACATACAATTCCGTTTCATTATTGTGGAGTTTTCTCTTTTCGAAATTTCAATTTTTTCCCGCAACAAAATTCTAAATTATATTCTTCCAATCAAGGTCGAATCAGACCTGATCCGCGACTTTTTGATTTACCCAAGATGAAGTTTATCCATGAATTTTATCCAAATATTTCTCCTCTGTTCCTATATTTCCAGAAATCATGAACTAATTGACAAATACAAGAAAACATTTTTACAACAATTGTTTAAGGGAGCCGAAACGAAAAACGACAGAAAATGCTATCCACCGATACAGTGCCTATGGCGGCCACTTGTGATAGAGTCTCTACAACTCCCATGGATGACAGTGATGCGAATTGTAACAGTCTCGCCACTGCAACAACCCCAGCAGCAGGACAACAGCTCCTCCCCGATAGCAATGACAACCTCAGGGACCTCCGGCACAACGATGCTGAAATTTGTAAATGTGATATAACCTTAATAACCGACGGCGACGACGATGCCGAAGAAACCAAAAGAAAAGATAACAACAACGTAACGGAGGAGGATAATGAGGACGATGAGGATGATGACGAAGAAATATTCATAGACACCGAAGAGGGCCTGGTGAATGGTGATTGCGGCCTAGCCAAATTGTACCTGAACGAAGTGGAAATTGACAGTCAAGAGGAAGAGCAGACCATCACCGAGTTGGTCAATGCCACCGAAGGAGACAAATTGATGCAAGTGTAAGTGTCGTAGCAAACCAACCATTTTCATATTCCCCCATTGACGACGTCTTTCTTTTGTCATGCGCAGAGAGCAGACCAAAAGCATGAGGGTGGCTTTCGGTGTGATCCTAAGATTGATATTCCCCCTGGCCAATGGCGTTGTCCGAGGTATTAAAGGCATCAGAGATGTGCGTTTTTTAAGAGTTTTACGTAGTATTGCTTCTAGCCGCCAGGCTTTAACAAATTTATTTGCTTTTGCCGCTAATACCGTGTCCATGAATTTGTCCTCAGTTCAAGGTGAGTCTCAATGGCGGTGCTAATCTTTGTTTGCCTTCGTTTCTCAAGTTCTCGCTACAATTCTAGTGTCACATCGTCTTGAGCCAATTCTAAAATTATTGAAAATTCGTAAGTCGCGCGATGGCATTGAAAGCCTTCCCGATTTGCCCACATCCGTGTCGAGTAGTCCGGACATCTTAACCGCTCCTTCGACCCCCGGTACACCCATGACGCCTACATCACCGATATTTTCGCCATTTCTGCGTGAACCCCGGCCATCTTTGCCGAATTTCCAGACCAACCGCAAGCAGATTCCATTCGAAGAGCAGTTGGTGCCAAAGTGCTGCACCATAAATATTTTGGCCGAACCGCCGCCGGGCCAACCCATACGGGCCGACATTGTCTTCATACACGGCCTTCATGGATCGCTGGTAAACACCTGGAGGCAGGGTTTGTGGGAGAATGAACGCAAACCGGTGGAATTTGATCGTCCACCCAAACCGCCGGTGCGACCCCCGAAGAGACCGAGACATTCGCGCAGCGCTCTGGTATATCCGCCGCATAAACAGAAGAGGGCTCGCTTTGTGCATCCCGAGCAGAAACAAGCCCATCATAAAGATTTCAGCGATGAATTCGAAGACAGCGAGTAAGTATGCCCCGCTAAAGTGTTTCGCCTATAATTTGTAGTCGAGTTCATGATCATCTCCTCGTTCTCCCCCAGCTATTCATTTATTTGCGGCGAACCCAAAGACGTGCAGGTCTGCGATGGCATTGAGTACAGTTTTCCCACCTTCCGCTTGCGCATGAACGACAACGGTCGTCTGATGCAAGCCGAAATCGATTCCATGCTCCAAGAGGTTCAAAAGACAACCGTCGATGCCGAGGATAAAGAGAATTCGGCAAACATCAATGCAACACCGAACAAGCCGAAGTCGACGAAACCTTCACCGAACGATCCCAACTATTCCAAGTGCTGGCCAGGCGATTGGCTGCCTCTCGACTGTCCGGGCGTCCGCGTAATAGCCGTCAACTACACCACCGATCCGTATCTATGGCGTCCGTTGTGGAAAAAGAAAGAGACCCGTTCAAGTCTTACTCAGAGGGCTAGAGAAATGGCTGAGCTGCTGATAGCGCAACGTGTCGGCTACGGCCATCCGATTGTTTGGGTAGGGCATTCCAAAGGCGGCCTCTTTATCAAGCAAATTATTGTAGATGCTTGGGAAAGTGGTCGTCCAGCAGCGGCTCCCTTCTGGCGTTCAGCAAGAGGCGCCTTCTTCTATTCCGTACCGCATCGAGGCTCGCACTTGGCCTCCAT
The DNA here is from genome assembly GCA_947397865.1 of Polietes domitor. Classification (NCBI taxonomy): domain Eukaryota; kingdom Metazoa; phylum Arthropoda; class Insecta; order Diptera; family Muscidae; genus Polietes; species Polietes domitor. Next base: position 124,491,109 of record OX377618.1, on the reverse strand, counting down.
AAAGGCGCCCCTCTTGACGCGTTCTGTGGAACTTATAGATATTGAGAAGAGTAGGTGTTCTGAATAGTGTTCTAAATTCGCCCAGGGTATTTATCTTTTGTGTCTTTTCTATCATTTCAGACAGCAAATATCTGTTGGATTTACATCGCCGCTTTGTGGGACTTTATCATTTGGGTCATTTGAAGATCGAAGTGTTTAGTTTTGTGGAGACCGCTCTGACTTTGATGTCCGTTCTATATTTACGCATTGTGGGCGCTGACTCAGCAGGTAAGTTAAATTGTAGTAGTTTTTTAAAAGCTATTGAGTTACAATCTCCACAATGTGGTTCGTAAATGTCGGGGTAGGATGATACCACAGGAAGAAAGTGATGTATTTATTAATTAGATTATTTAATTGTTAGTTGTTTACTAGGTTTTTAAGTAAAATGTCAACTTCATATTCTTCATTATCAGCTTAGCATAGTCATGAAAGGGTATATCATAACGTGCAATATGACCTTTTACAACCAAAAATATTTAAAATAAAACTAATCGCATTATATCGTCGTTTAGAACTTCCATACAAAAATTCGAAAATGGAAACATTTTCCACCAGATATGATACACGAATTTTACTTTTAAGTAATGTTTGAGCAGGTTACTAAGATGGTGCACTCAGAAAAAGTGAACCCTATAATGAGTTAAAATTAACTAAAATTTAGGAAAATATAGCGCTAAATCAATATTTCCTCATATTAAGTTCAAACTTTTCCTTGAAAGTAGTAAAGCATGCTTTGAACTTCATTCTAGTTCAATTTCCCTCAAACCAAGTAAATATTTAGTCAAACTGAGGAAAATTCCAGTAAGTTTTTCCTCAAAACAATTACATTTTTACTAAATCTAAGAAAATGTTGGCAGACCTTTTCCTAAATCTAAGTACATTTTTCCTAAAACTAAGTAATTTTTTACTTAAACTAAGCAAATTTTTACTAAATCTAAGTAAAATGTTGCTGAAATTTTCCTAAATCTAAGTAAATTTTTACTCAAATCAAGTAAATATTTACTTAAACTGAGGACAAACAAGTAAATTCTTACTTAAACTGAGGAAAATTTTACTTGATACAAGGAAAAAAGTGAACTTTAAATTAGTTCAATATAACTAAAATAATTCAAATAAATGGTTTTGCTTTAGAATATGCAAAACTATTACCAACAAGTAAAAACGGCGTTAAGTTCGGCCGGGCCGAACTTTATGTACCCTCCACCATGGTTTGCATTCCACAGAGGTTGTCGGTTTTCGTAGCAGTGCAGTAATATTACAGGAAAATATAATGTTTTTAATATAGCCAAACCAAAACAAATACAAATATTGAAAAATTAATTTTATAAATAAATATAATATTTTAATTATTTCAAACCACGCTTATAAGGTAATGCTACCAATACGTCAATTCAAAAAATAAATATTCTTATATTTATATTTTCAAAAATATTTTCAAAGCCATAAATATTGGTAGAAAGTGGGTGCTACAGTTGGTTGTATTTACATTCTATTTGAATTCCAAAAGTACAAATTTTGAAAATCCATTATCAGACGTACATAGTGCAAAATAACCTAACTTCATGATTCAACCAATTGTTGCCGTAAAAGAAAAAGTACGAATTTGGAAAAAAACTTTTATTTTGCGTGTCTATGCAGTCAGAAGAATGTATACACCGAATTCCATGATTCCAGCTGCGCCCATTTTGTTGGTACCATTTTTACCCCCTTGACGTTTCTACGCAATTAGAATTTTATCATTCTAGCTGTGGTGGTTTAGTTGGTACTATTTTTATCCCTCTGTACCATTGTATCCCTTGAAAGTACTAATTTCGAAAAATTCGTCTATTTTCCGTGTCTACGCAGTCAGAGGAATGTATACTCCAATTTCATGACTCTAGCTGCGGTCATTTGATTGGTACTATTTTTATCCCTTTTTTATTTTAACCCCAAAAAGTACGAATTTTGAAAAATCGGTGTATTTTACTTATCTATGCAATCAGAGGAATCTATACACCGAATTTCATTATTCTAGGTACAGCCGTTTGGTTGGTACTATTTTTATCCCTCTATTCCTATTTTACCCCTTAAAAGTACGAATTTGGAAAAAATCATTTTATATTATGTATCTACTCAATTAGAGGAATGTACACACCGAATTTCGTGTTTCTAGCTGTTGTCGTTTAATATGTACCATTTTTATCCCTTTTTGCCCCATTTCACCCCCTACAAATAATAATCACTTTATGATGCACGTTTTTGCTATAAGGGGAATGCACATCCCAAATATCAAGCAAATATAAACAGACATATTCAAAAAAACATGCATAAATACACTAAAATATTAGGGATTATTATGGGTATTTTTAGTCCTTGTGAGGGAAAATTTTTTCCCTTTGGCCCGATTTCGCCCCATTTCAATCCCAACCAATCTACGACTATAAGACGCATTTATGGAAAATTTGAACGTTCTAGCTCCTTTCGTTTAGATACTAGCGTGCTTTCAACAGACGGACGGACGGACATGGCTAGATCGTCTTAGAATTTTATGACGATCAAGAATATATATACGTTATAGGGTCTCAGGTCGATATTTCAAGGTGTTACAAACGGAATGACAAAGTTAGTATACCCCCATCCTGGAGGTGGAGGGTATAAAAATGACAATATGAAAACGTTCTCAAAAGATTCATGATACCTCTGCCATAAAGAGTTGAACTATTACTCCATGATTGCTGCGAAGGCAAGATAAGCACCTTCGCAGTGGTTGTTTAGAATAATACTTGTAGTATTTAAGAAATAAGTCTCTGCAAACGAACGAGAATTGCTTCTTAGATTAATAATTCAAGAATTTTCTAAACAATTTCATGTGATTTTTTATACGTTGATTAATGCTAAAATGTAGGAAGAACTCGGCATAAATTTCAGTAAACATATTAACTTAATTTTAGGAAAAAAATTATTTTTTAGTTAAAATTTCCTAAACGGAATTTTTTCCATGCAAAAAAACAGATTTTTTTCATACTTAAAATACTAACTTCATACTTGTGTGGAAATATTCTTCCACACAAGTATGAATTTACTCAATTGTAAGAATTTTTTATTAGACCCAAAAATGTTTTTTAGTAAATTTAATACCCTATTTCTAGTAAATCAACTATTTACTATGGCTTTGAAAGAATGAAACTTTACACATAATTAGTTCATTTTAAGGAATTTTTTTCTGAACTGGAGTAAATTTTTTGAACTATTTTGTAGTCTGGATTTTACTCAGATTTAGAAATGCTATTTTTCTGAGTGTGTGAATAATTTTTTGAAACGGTAGCCACAAATTGGATAGATAATGATAGGTCGAATCTGATATCATGTGCGGTTTCAGCGCATTGAAATTATTTGCAACTGACTTCAATCTTTCCTGCCTTGTAAACTTGTGGAATATTTTGGTTCAAATGGTTCCCCAAGATCCAGATATAGAAATTTCCTTATAATCTACGATTAAATGGTATGGTTTTACGTGTCATCACATTGTCCTCGACGCAGAGTGTGTCAGAATCAAAATCCATCGGGCAAAATTCAGTAACTTTTGTTCTAGTAAACATTTTTGAGTTCTGTAAAAAATTGAAATTAGACAAGGACGCAAGGAGATATAATATATAAGATATTAGCATTGAAAGTCGTGCAATCGTATGTATTTTTGAAATTAACCCAAAGTTGACTTTTTTCAAATTTTGCGACTTTAAAGAAAAGTAAATTATTTTTTGTTTAAAGAAGCATTATTTTATGTAGAAAAATTTTAATATTTTCTTAAATTTGAAAATTAAAAAAAACGTTTCACTCCCATTTTAGGAGATTTTTCACTCGAATTTGTTTTATTAGAAACTAATATTTTGTACATGGCGTTGCACGGGTTCATTTTTCCCTATTTCCGTACTTCGTATGCTTTGAAGATAAAATGAGTAATTTTTGATAGTTTTAAAATATTGTTTGTGTGGGAGGTCCTATCATGACCTAGTATATCCAGCAACCATCCCATGTCCAGAAGTTAGATACAGTAAAACTAAATCAGGCGAATCGGTCCACCGGTTTGGCGTCCCATACAAGATATACAGACACACATTGATTTATATATATATATAGATTGTGTTGTTTCTTGTTGTGTCTGTACCAAATAAAGTTTATTTGTAATAATTATTTTAAAAAACTTGTACGAAATTGGACCCTTAGAAGACAGATTTTTTAGTTCCAAAACGCATTTTTGAGCAAATTTTCGTTATCCTCAAGCTAAATTTTATGCTACTCCGAGTTCATTTGCCCAAAAAACCCTAATAATAACCGATTTTGCAGACAAATCAAATTAATTCAGGTTTACCGCACACAGTTAGTACTACAATTTATTCAATGTTAATATCTTAAAATAATCCTTCAATCTTTGTCTAATTTCAATTTTTTACAGAACTAAAAATGTTTACTAGAACATAAGTTATTTAATTTTGGCCGATGGATTTTGATTCTGAACCACTGTGCAATGTCTCTATTGGAGACAATGTCCACGATTAGATTATCGAAAATGACGTTGACGACCATAAACGACAATGTCGTCGACATTAGTGATCAAACACACATAGTTCCATCATCTGGAATTTACAAGTTCAAAAGAACGAATCAAATCTTATTGTAATTAATGGACTATGCGCCACATAAGACAAACAGTTCCTGTGATTTATTAGATACGTTTTAACAGCATTTGAATAGTGTCAGATTGTCTAACCGTTAGTTGAATAGAGGATATCTTTTTGGTAGGGGTGCATACTGCGATCACGATATTAGGGTATTTGATTTGTATCACAATATTAATATTTAAATATCTTAAATCTCTTATACTCAGTTTTTCAATCAGAAATCATTTCATATTTAAGTTAAACCATTGCCAACAGATGATTTTGCATTCATTTTACATGTGTCCTCAGTGGTTCAAACCGCAATCACAAATCCTTACCCCCAGCTATAATATAGCTCGAATTGGAACTTTATTAAAGCCCCATTTGTCCGCGAATGTACCTTTAATATTTGTTGTATTATTTTTGTGAAAATTAGCTTGATCACGTCCGGTTTTGTGTTGAAAGAAAGGTAATCATAAGGACTGCAGATGTTATAAGGGTGAAACTGCGATTTTTGAAAAGTTGCCAACACATTTTTTAAAAAGAAATTGATTTTTTTCTATTTTTATGAGATTTTTTCGTGCCAAGAAGAAATCTATTTTTTTTTCAATTTGTTGGCGAGTGTTCGTTCATCAACCACTATTAAAATCGTGAAATTAGCAGCATTTGTGTCACGTGCCTGACCAGTAGGCCGCAGTGAAAACAATTGTTTTCTATCATCACGTCTTGGGTGCCTCATCTGGGCCAAAGGTGGGAAAAGGGGCACAAATGCACAAAAATCTCCAGCACGGAGTCTCCACGGAGTCGAAAATCAGAAATTTTTCCTCGGTTTAAGTAAATATTTACTTGATTTGTGTAAACATTTACTTAGTTTTAGGAAAATTTCAGCAACATTTTACTTAGATTTAGTTAAAATTTATTTAGTTTTAGGAAAATTTGAAGTAAAATTTTTACGAATATTTGATTTGAGGAAAAATCTACTTAGATTCAGGAAAATTTTACTCAGATTTAGAATAAAATGTACTTCGTTTGAGGAATAACTTACTGGAAATTTCCTCAGTTTGAGTAAATATTTACTTGGTTTGAGGAAAATTGAACTAGAATCAAGTTCAAAGCATGTACTACTTTCAAGGAAAAGTTTGAACTTGACATGCTTTAGCGACCTTAAATTTTCCTAAATTTTAGTTCATTTTAACTCATTATAGGTTTCACCTTTTCTGAGTGTAGGCTATTATGACTTGCGGTTCTAAATTTGAAAATAAAAAATCGATAATAATATGTGATTTGTGTAGCTGAAAACCCCCTATTTATTTATTTTTAAATTCCCACACAAAATTCCTTCTAATGTTTCCTTCACCTTCTATTCACTTTCAGATCCCGGCATTGGAGACGTCTGTGGCATACGTTTGGATCATCGTGAAATTTGTAAACCTCGTAATCGTGATTGTATTTTGTACAAACAATTAGTTAATATGATTAACAAAGTTTGTTAAAGTTTATTTTGTTTTTCTTTTTTTATAATTTTTATACCTTTGAAGCCATTTGAATTTGTTAGTTTTAAATAGAAGAAAGTAAGAAATCGTTTTTTACAAAAAAAAAAAGAAATAAAAAATCATTTCAGGAAATGATGCACCCACATTTTTTAAGCAGGACTTGTGATCAGTTTTAACGGAATGTATGTGATCCATTGATATTAAATGAAACATTTTTTTTCTTATTATTATACGATTAACAAATGCATATATACATATACACATATATACATACATATAAATAAGGTATTTGTATGTAGATTTACTTGTAGTTTATATATAAACCAGCAACATCTTCTAGTTCCCCAAAGTATATTTTTATAGGGTTTTTTTACACATTCGCTGGACTTTTGTACCTTTCCCTTTAAGCAAAATTTAGTTAAAAATTACAAATTTTCGATCAGGGATGTCAACAAAGTTCCAGTTTCGAATTTGGATTATTGAAAATATACTTTTTTTTAATTGGAATATGTATATAAATATAATATAAATAATATATTGTTGCAGAATGTATAAATATATACAAATAATATTTTCGATTGTTTTCTTTAAACCTATGTACATACATACATACATGTGTACATAGTTTAGTTTGTACGTGTTGCTTTTAATTACATTTGTAGCTATACTTACCTGTCTGTATACATTAAAGATTTCGTGTTATTATAATTATCTATTGTTGTAAGAGATTAAACATTTGTATTTGATTGAAATAATTTGGGACTGTGTGTTTTTTTCTTCGCGCTTATATATTATTACGCCCATTCGTTAACCTCTAATAATTATAGCTCCCAGTTATTAACAACCCAGCAAAAAGAGTACGACAAGACAATCACCTTGAATTGAAGGGTACATAATTTTGATATGACACATATGACATTTTTCATCAACGAACCACTTACCTATGAAATCAATAAATATAAATGGAACAAGTAAGGAAAGGCTAAAGTCGGGCGTGGCTGACTATATGATACACTCCACTTTCTATCCGAATACAATTCAATTCGGTAAAAAAATGAAAACTGCAAGAATTTTTGTATGTTTCCTAATCGTAGGCCAATATGAACTGTCCTAATTGGTCAAATCGAGAGGAATATTTGTATCGGGGCTATATCCAAACATGGAATGAAGTGACCCACTTACACAATAGGTTCTTCCAGTTCAAGTACAACGTGTTATGCTCGATTTGGAGAAATTCGGTGAAAATATGTGTTTTCTGGGGCGGAAATTTACATGTGAGCTACATATAAATCTGAACCAATTTGAACCATTTTCAACATGGGTGTTTCTAGTGGCAATATAAAATATTTTGCCAAATTTGAAGAAGATCTGTTAAAATATGTGGTCAAAAAGGGAGCGAAATTTGAATGGGAGCTATATATAAATCTGAACCGATCTGACCTACTTTCCCCACAGGTATTCCTAGTTTAAATATAAAATGTTTTGTCAAATTTGAAGACAATCTGATAAAATATGTTGTTGCTAGAGCGTAAACTCAAATTGAGCGAAATTTGTATGGGAGCTATATATAAATCTCGGGTGTGAAATTCGTATGGGGGCTATATCTAAATCTAAACCGATCTGACCTATTTTCGCCATGGGTGTTTCTAGTTGAAATATAAGATGTTTAGGCAATTTTGAAGAAAATCTGTTAAAATATATGGTATCTAGAGAGAAAAGACTATAGCTAAATCTGAACCAATTTTCTTCAAATTAAATAGAGTTCGTCTTATCCCGAAAAACTTCATTGTACAAAGTTTCGTTTGGTTCTGGCTACAATTGCGACCTGAACTTTGATTACAAGAATAGATGGACAGACAGACAGACAGACGGACAGACGGACATTGCTAAATTGATTCAAAATGTGATTCTAAGTTGATCGGTATAATTAACAATGGGTCTATCTCGCTTCCTTTTGGGTGTTACAAACAAATGCACAAAGCCATAATACTCTCGTGGAGTGTAAATGATCGATTTGATGTTAAGAAACTTGGCGATCACGAATCTCCTGGGACAACATCAACAAATGCAGACCTCATCAAACTATGCATCAACCATCAAACCATAGCGTCTTGTGATGGAAAATGGTTCCGGATCAGTGTGGTAATCCAATTCCTGTGAGACTTATTATTATCCAATAAAAATAAATAAAATTCATCAAAAAAAGAAAATGGTAAAAATGTATGTTGACCATTTTAATTAAAAATCCCCAATTTTGGAACACATTTCCTCGCTTTGTGAATACGTTTTTTTAATGGAGAATCTAAAGGGTGTTTTTTATTGAGGTATAGAACTTCGAATTGAAATAAAACACAAGAAAATCGTTTTAATGTCCATCAATTTGGCTTTATTGGAAGGATAATTTTATGCCATTAATGTTTAAATATGATTTCGAGCATGTGGCCGCCGCGGCTGGCTCGAATATAGCCAATTCTACAGGTCCAATTTTCAACCACTTTTTCGAGCATATGGTGCCGTATGTTGGCAATAACGCCACGAATGTTGGCTTCCAAGTCCCCTAACGTTTCTGGTTTGTTGACGTAGACGAGCGACTTCACATATCCCCAAAGAAAATAATCCAATGGTGTCAAATCACACGATCTTGGTTATCCGAATTAATTGCTCTGATGGACGATTATGTCGACCATAAAATGGACGGAGCTTGCGGTGAACTTCGCGAACTGAACCATTACTTTCGAAATAAATTTGCACGATTTGCAAGCGTTGTTCTTTTGTCAACCTGTTCATGATGAAATGGCAAACCAAACTAAATATTAATCACTTGACAGCTGACAAAATGGCCGCCAGTTAAAAAAGTGATGCCAACTTAAAGTTCTATACCCCAATAAAAAACACCCTTTAGTAATTTTGTCATCGTTTTTATCATTTGGCGAATTTTAAGTATTTATACAAGCGACGTGAACTGGAATGACCAAAACAATTATATATATATATATATATATATATATATATATATATCGTCATAAAATTCTAAGACGATCTAGCCATGTCCGTCCGTTCGTCTGCTGAAAGCACGAAAGGAGTCAGAGCGTCCGAATTTTCCCAGAATGCGTCTAAAAGTGAGCGAAATCGGTCCAGAGGGAAATATTTTTCCCTAACAAGGACAGGAAATACCCCTAATACTTCGAGTATTTAAGCATGTTTTTGAACGAGTCTGCTTATTGATATTTGATACGCGCATGACCCTTATAGCATAAGCGTGCACCATAAAGCGATTCTTATTTGTAGGGGCAAAAAGGGGAGTAAAATAAAAGTGAACGCGCAGCATAAATTGATTCATAATTTTAGGGGGTGAAATGGAAGACTTTTTCTCCCATTGGTACGAGTGAAACAACAATAGCTAGTAAACTGAAATTCGGTGTGTACATCCCTCTAATCGCTTGTACACGTAAAATAAAGTGATTTTCGAATTAAAGAGGGGAAAATGTGGAAAAGGGATACAATAGGTACCGACCAAGTGGCTGCAGCTAGAATAACGAAATTCGGTATGACATTCCTATGACTGTATACAAGTGCAACAAGGAAATTTTCGAAATACCTTAATGTTGAAACGGGGAGAAAGGGGATACAATTGATACTAATGAAACCGCTGCAGATAGAACAAGTAAAAAAGGCGTTAAGATCGACCGGGCCGAACTTTATATACCCTCCACCACGGATTGCATTCCACAGAGGCTGTAGATTTTCGTAGAAGTGCAGTAATGTTACAGGAAAATATATTTTTTTTTTCAAAATATAGCCAAACCAAAACAAATATTGAAAAAATAATTTTATAAATAAATATATTATTTTTATTATTTCAAACCACAAGGCAAGGCTAGCAATACGTTTATATATAGAAAAAATACTTCAAGTCAATTCAAAAAATAAATAAATTTATATTTAGATTTTCAAAAAGCTTAAATACCATAAATATTGGTAGATAGTGGGTGCTACAGTTTGTTGCATTTCCATTCTATTTTAATTCCAAAAGCACAAACTTTGAAAAATCCTTTATCTCACGTATATAGTGCAAAGTAGACTTCATGATTCAACCATTTTTTGCCGTATAAGTGAAGAGTACCAATTTAGAAAAATCTTTTTATTTTGCGTGTCTATGCAGTCAAAGGAATGTATACACCGAATTCCATGATTCTAGCTGTGGCCATTTGTATCCACTTTTCCTATTTCCCCCCTTAAGAGTACGACATTCTAAAGTATCTTTATTTTACGTGTCTACGCAATTAGAGGGATGTATACACCGAACTTCATCATTTCAGCTGGTACGATTTGTATCCCTCTGTTCCCATTGTATCCCTTGAAAGTACGAATTTGGAAAAAAAAACCTTTTATTTTTCGTGTCTACGCAGTCAGAGGAATGTATACTCCGAATTGCATGTCTCTAGTTGCGGTCATTTGGTTGGTACTAATTGTATCCCCTTTTTACATTTGAACCCCAAAAAGTACGAATTTCGAAAAATCCGTTTATTTTACGCGTCTACACACTCAGAGGAAAGTTTACACCGAATTTCATGACTCTAGTTGCGGCCATTTGGTTGGTAACATTTGTTACGGGCCACTTGACAGGCGCTAGAGATGGCATCACGGCAGCTCAAGCAATACATCAGGGAAGGTCCCATCCCGCCATGCTCTAGCCCAGTGACCGAACATCTGTGAGATTTTTTTAACAAATAACAAAAAATTACTAACACAAAAACGTACAACATTCTCACCAGGAAACTTTGGTGTTATTTCCCACCGTTGCCCACCCTACCTTGATCCGTGCTCACCAGCATACTTACTTAACCGGATCCCATTTAACCACACACAATCTATCGGTCTACACTCACCTCATCACTTTTCTTCCCCTAGAACACAAATAAATCTATTCCATCTTCTGTTAAATTTCTTTTCAGGACAAATACATGATTTTATTGATAATTTTTAACACTAACTATAAGCCTAATATATATTAAGAATGACAATCTTAACCTAACACAAAATTAACTTACAAATAGGACCTACAAAGTTTCTGCCTTTGGCCACATTCAGCCACACAAATCACAAACTCAACCTACTCGAAATGCCTACCTAAAAGAGCTCTCTTAGTCGGGGTCTCGATGGTCAAAGTGTTCAAAGATTTGACACTGGCTATTGTACGTGGAAACTTTGCTAATCCCTCACACACACACAAAGATTTTGTTGGAGAAACACAAATCAAAAAAAATTATAGATATATGTAAAAAAAAGGTAAAATAAAAACGCTACAAATACTACACAAAACATATAATATACAAATACTTAAACTACTTAAAATCTAATTGATGGTTTGAGTTTTGTTTTCGTGGTTGTAGACGGGAATGTCTTGCAAGTAATTAATTATGTCCGTTTCAATTAATTTGGTGGTGCGGTTCGAACAAAAATATTTTGAAAAGCGCTCGTTTTTGCGCCTAAAATCAGTTTGATGCCAACAGGTTTTAAAGTTGGCGGTTGAGCGCCATCTTGTGGCTATGTCCAAAAAGAGAAATGTCACAACAATACAGACCGAGCGTAATGTGGTGGTGGAACACTGTAGATGGGGCTTAGATCTACTGGGTTTTGCTGGCCAGTAGATGGGGCTTAAGTCTTTTATTTACGGGACCTTTGCGGCCTACCTTAAATCCTGCTACTTATTGGTGGTATGACGTTCTCACTATGTTCCTGGATCTTGGTTGGGATTTTGAAATTTTCTCGAAGATTTGAGTTACATTCAAAGTCGGGCCCGTCTAAGGAAATGCCTCCTGTTCCACAGGAGGCTATGTACACTTTTTTCTGTATCGTTTTAAGCACACAAAACAAATATTTATTTCGCCCGATTTCCCTTCGCTCTCAGTTGTCGATTTTAATACTTTTCACACAACACAAACGTAGATCCGCACAACACCACAACTGAAAACTTATTCTTCCTCTGCACCCCCTTTTATTAACCATTTCCCCTCCAGAATTTTCCCGAAGGCGTCATCATCCTTCCAGGCGACATCTTTTTTATTATTTATCGGATTTCATCAACCCTGACATTTATTCTTTTATTTCACGTTTTGCGTAAAAATTAATTTTGGCGGTTTTAATTTTTATGAATGGGTTGTATTTGTGCGATAACACGGTGCACGTCGTTGGCCTTCTCTCTGGCAACCCAAATCGAACACCATTACCGCAAGCGAACAGCATTACCGGCCTATACAAGCCGTCAAACGTAAGATGTCAACATACACACCTACATTCATACACAACAAAACAAGATGAAAAGTGCAGGCTGAACGACACAACACGTGAGTATCTTGAAGAAGTTTATTTTAATTATTTCCTAATCCTTTTTCTTTTTTATTTTTGCAGCCAGGGCTCCAGAAGCAGACATCCGACCTTCTCATGTACCCGTCCCCATGAGATCAGGACATCGTGGGCAATGGTGAGTAAAAATATAAATAACTTTTCCACTTTTATTTTCTTCTTCTTCTTCTTGCCCACAGCATAAGGCGCTCGCAGGCCGCGGAAACCTGTCCGACGCTTCGGAGCAACCTGGAGGCCAGCTCCTGCCGGAAAAAACAAAAACGTAGGAAAAAAGGTGAGTTTACACCCATGTTTAGTGGGTCATGTTTTCATACATGTCTCTTTTCAGGTCCAGAACAACAGGATGATGTGGCGACCCGTAAGATATTCCAAACTCTCATCGCAACCAAGCGGGCCGATTCCCCGAACGCGCCATCCTGCCGGCCAGCGGTCAAGCAGCCCCAGCCCTCACAGAATGCCTTCGCAACACATTTGTATCCCCTTTTTCATATTTTACCCTTTTACGTGTCTACGAAATTAGATGGACCGAATTTCATAATTCTTGCTGTAGATGTTTAGTTGTCACCCTCTGTTCCCATTGTATCCCTTGAAAGTAGGAATTTGAAAAAAACCTTTTATTTTTCGTGTCTACGCAGTCAGAGGAATGTATACTCCGAATTTCATGACTCTAGCTGCGGTTATTTTGTTGGTGGCATCTATTAGGAGGAATTTCTCTAATCCGTTAGAATTGCCATCTGTACTGTGAGTAGATGTTTCGATCTTGAAAATTTTTCAATAAACAATTGTTCGTCTTAGCTTTAAGGCGTATTTCCGACTTCCAAAAGATGCCGTTGTCTATTTAGTGGAAGAATTAAAAAATTGCTTTAAAAAAAGCTACCGGTCAACAGCAATACCTCCACTCTTAAAAGTGTGTGCTGCTTTGAGGTTTATTGCGGAGGGAAGTTTTCAGAAGTCCCATGGCAATGACTTCAACCTTAGCATGGCTCAACCCACATTGTCCGCGGTTTTGAGCGAAGTTGTCCAAATAATAGAGCGAAAGCTATGTAAAATTTGGATTGTTTCCAAATTAACAGAGGAAGAAAAAGCATCCAATGTCTCTAGAACGCCAAACAGATTACCCACTGGAGTTGCAACAGGTCCGCTGCCGCCTGCTCCAATGGCGATAAAGGCACTTCTTGCGATGGCCCACCACCTGTGGTGTTAAGGTTTCTTTTATTTTCTGCCAGTTTCTTTTTTAATTTTGCCTTAAAATGAATCCACACTCTCTGCCATTCTTCTGGAGTACGTGTAGGTGGGCCATAGCTATTTAAATTATCGGCAATTCCCTTCCACACTTCATCCGCAGTGGCTTTGGTTTCACCAAAAACCCGTACACCGCGAGCTAGGTTAGGGTTAAATTCCATTTTGTTTACCAGGATTTCAAATTGTTGCTTTGTGGTAATTTTAACCATCATCAAGCCTACAAACACCAGAAAAAAATATGTAATATTGAATATATGAATAATTAAAAATAAATGTAAATTACCTCTTATTTTCACTTTTTATTTCTTTAAAAAATTACAAGGCAACCAGTAATAAATGGTTGCCGAAAAATCCCCTTTTTAGCAACTGAAATTGACAACTGTCGGTCGTAGTTGCCATCCGTAATGCAAATTTGGCAACTAGCAACGCCACTAAACTCTGGTTGCCATCCATAATCGATACACAAATTTCGCGTTTCTAGCTGTTGTCGTTTGGTAGGTACCATTTTTATTCCTTTTTTGTCCCATTCCGGCCCCTACGAATAATAATCACTTTATGGTGTACGTTTTTGTTATAGTAAGTACAAACAGACAGATTGAAAAAACATGCTTAGATACTCTAAAATATTAGGGGTATTTTCAGTCCTTGTGAGGGAAAATTTTTTCCTTTTGGACCGATTTCGCCCAGTTGCAATCCCAACCTATCTACGACTATAAGACGTGTTTGTGGAAAATTTAAACATCCTAGCTCCTTCCGTTTAGATGTTAACGTGATTTCAACAGACGGATGGACGGACATGGCTAGATCGTCTTAGAATTTTATGAGGCTCCAGAAAATATATATATCAAAGTGTTACAAACGGAATGACAAAGTTAGTGTACCATGGTGGAGGTGGAGGGTATAATAAAGGAAATCAGTGTATATTTTGCTCTGGTTGAGCAGAGTCGAATTATAATGCGATCTTTCGATACTAGTACTTTTAGGGTCAAAATTGGAAAAATGCCATAAAATTGGGGTCTACTACGTTCAGACAATATATTTTTAATAAATTTGAGATCTGATATAACAATGCTGTGTACGCAGTTTTAAGAAAAAGCTAACCTAGTCGATCAAGTCTTCATAGAAAGCTGAACCGGGTGTCACTAAACGTCTTTTTCCATAGCTGCAAAGAGACAGAAAATCTAATGCTTTCCTCTTCGTCATTTGAGATGCTACAAAAGTATCCTCAGCGCAATAAAATTGATGTTATATACAACAACACTCAACAGTTAAAGTTGTTCATAACCAATGACGCTGGCGATAAATTAGTATTTTTGGCTCTATAGTCATCTCATACTCATTTTGACATTTGAAATATGTCATTTCTTACATCCCCAGTATAAAAAGGAATTTTGGCACGAATTTCCATGTTGAGCTTTAGAAATCGAGAGTGTTAAATAAACTGCTGAATTTCTTTACGAGCCGAAAAGAAAATTTGAAAAATATCAAAAAAACAGATTTTGGGTATTGCATTATCGGAATTACTTGTAAAGGAATTAAAATTAAGTTATTTCCAAATCTGTCATACTTAATTATTGTCATAAATTATGACAACTAAATTTTTATAATGTCGTTGGTGCCATCTGTCGATGAATAGTAAATTGTAACAGTTAGTACGCGCTCTTCTTTTTAGTATTTTATATTACTGTTTTAAAAAAATTTTAGTGACAAATTAATTATGAAATTTTTATAATGTCGTAGGTGACATCTGTCGTGGAATAGCAAAATATAATTAGTACTAACATTGATCCCAAGAAGGATAGTTTCACATGAGGCCATCTTGTGGCAGATAGCTACAGCAGTCGTTGTGATCATTTGTCAATCGATTGCGTGCGCAACTAAAACATATATTGCGGACACAAACCTTTATGCTAATTGTATAACTGGGTGGCACAATCTAATTTAATGTGTATATTTGAATGATTGGCATCTGTTATACAACAGGTATTGACAGTAACGCAAAGAGATTCTCGTCTGTCGTTGAAAAACCTATTTGAAATATGAATGTATGTTACCATCCTCTAGGGTACTATGTCGTTGTGCATTCGTTTGTAACACCCAAAAGGAAACCAGATAGACCCATCGTTTATTATACAGATCGGCTTAGAATCACTTTCGTCATAAAATTCCATCCGTCTGTTGAAAGCACGCTAGCATCTAAACGAATGGAGCTAGGACGTCCAAATTTTCCCAGAATACGTCTAATAGTTGTAGATCGATTTGGATTGAAAGTGGGCGAAATCGGTCCACAGAGAAATATTTTTCCCTCACAAGGACTGAAAATACCCCTAATATTTCGAGTATTTAAGCAGGTTTTTTGAATTACCTTGATATTTGGTATGAGTATTCCCCTTGTAGCAAAAACGTGTGATTCTTATTTGTCAATATGCTGAAATGGGACAAAAAGGAATAGAAATAGTACCTATCACACCACGGCAGATAGAAACACGAAAATCGGTGTGTACATTCATCTAATTAAGTAGATACATAATATAAAAGTATTTTTTCCAATTTCGTACTTTTAAGGGGTAAAATGGGAATAGAGGGATAAAAATGGTACCAAACAAAACGGCTGCACCTAGAATAATGAAATTCGGTATATACATTCCTCTGACTGTGTAGACGTGTAAAATAAACGGATTTTTGGAAACTCGTACTTTTAGTGGGTAAAATGGAAAAAGGGGATTCAAATTGTACCAACAAATTGGCGGCAGCTAGAATCATGAAATTCGGAAAATACATTCCTCTGGCAGCGTAGACACGAAAAATGACAATGTTTTACCAAATTCATACTTTCAAGGGATACAATGGGAACAATGTGAACAGAGGGAAAAAAATGGTACTAATTAGGCGGTGAAATGGAAAAAAGGGGATTCAAATTGCACCAACAAAATGGCGGCAGCTAGAATCATGAAATTCGAAGTATACATTCCTCTGACAGTGTATACACGAAAAATAAAAAGGGTTTTCCAATTTCGTACTTTCATGGGATACAATGAGAACAGAGGGATAAAAATGGTACCAACTAATCGGCTACAAGGGATATAAGGGAGGGATAACAATGGTACCAACTAACGGCTACAGCTAGAATGACGAAATTCGGTGAGATTTTTCCACATTCGCATTTTTTATCTTGGTTTTGGGGACAAATTATTCTGAGCTTACGATATACAAGGTGATGCATAAATGTTTTTACATTAAGGCACACACATAACTGTTTAATGGAATATTTTATCTTTTCATACAATTTTTTCATAAACATTTCATATTTCATAAACAATAATTGGTGAAACATATTTTCATAATATCGAAGTAAGATTTCTTAGTTCTTCTTAAATATTATAAAATATGTCATAACCAATAAAATATTTGTGTTATGATATGTCTTCATAAACATGAAATGTTTCATAACTTACAACTTCATGCTTAGTGTGTCGATTTTATTCCGTTGAATGATAGCAATTCTCATTTGTCATCTGTTAACTCTGACATAAGTATTTACCCTGAGTTTGATCAAAGACATACTCATTGCAAAGACTATCACAATGGTGGTGTGTGTTGATTGGTTAATTAACAAGTCTGATCTTTTTTGCTTTTTTGTTTATTTTGAAAACAGTCTGCAAAAGGGTCAGGTCAATGAGAGAGACAGGACTATATGGACTATATATATTATATTATATGGTCGTATCGAAAAACTAGATCAGCTCACTTGGCAAGTCGGTGTCCGTGGAATTTCTCATGCGTCAATCTAATGCGATTATCGCGGGTGCGTAAATGATGTTGCCAAAAGTGATGCCCACTATTTTGATGTTATTGCTAATCCGAATTCACCATGGGAACAGATTGTTGTCCCGCTTTGACGCACAAATCTCCGGTACATCAAACACTGGTGACATTCACTCTCCGGCCGGCATTCAGTCTGTTCCACATCTGATCTGTGTACCGAAGACAACACAAAAATGTCAATTGGAATTGGAATTGAACGTGACATTAGTGTCAAACGATTATAAATCATTTGATTTAGAACATCCCATAGTCAAGAGTGGTTGGTTGGGTAGCAGAACGCTGAACGCTCAAGCGAACATGCCAAGTATTAAAAGTTCATTATGAAAATATGTTGTTCATATCCACGTACATAGATAGGTATGATGAGGACATACTCGTCGCATGGATACTCTCGCTCGTATGTATGTATGTGCATGTATGTACGTACGTATTGTTTATGTTTAATGTAAGAGCAACAAATATGGTTTCTTAATATTAATCCCACTTTAATCCTGGCCAGGTTGGATGCTATGTGTCTCCCGGCCACTGCTTCCAACACAAGCGGGGCCATGTGTACGGGTATGTGTCTGTCCATCACTCACATAAAGTGCCAAAGTACACAACACAACAGTGAACAGAATGTGGATGCCCCGATGCTTGGATGCTCGGATGGATGGAACTGTAGAGAACAGAACTGAAACAGAAACACAATCCAAATAGAACAAATGCCACAGCACGTTTTCCTGTTTGTCTTTCGTTTCCCAAACGAAATGAATTGAAATCAGCAGCAACAGTAACAGCCCTGAAAGCAAATTCCATTTCAGAGCATTGAAGATGGAGCATGGAGCATGGAACAAACAACAAATGCAAGTGAGTGCCACTGCCAGTACCAGCAATTTGTGTGTAGACATTACTGAAGTGCAGCAATTGGAAGCCAAAGCTAACACCATCACCAACGCCAACATCAACGTCTACGTCACCGACAGACACACAATGGGGGATTTTGATTATTTTGTTTTGGAATAAATCATTTTTCATTAAAATTGACTTTGGTCCTATAACCCCAGATTTCCAGAATTAACCATCCCCTGAGAATGTTAATTAGATATATCGATGATTGACATGTCAAAGCGAATCACCCTTTCTGATTTCTTTGAAACTTTGTAGCGAACAAAAAAAGCGAAAAGTTGACAAGTTGAAAAGTTAATCGAAACTAAAAAATAATAAATAAAAAACAACTTAATTTGTATACATGACCTCAAGCCGAGCAAAAACCTACCACATACCGAATGAAGAAGTTTTTGAAATGACCGAGGTGTGAACATCGGAAATGGTGTAGTAAGAAAACAGATTGGCCATTGTAGATTTTTATCCCTTCTGACAAAATATTTATATTTTCTGCATTTTCATTTTTTGCATTTTTTCCATGAATACATAAACCTAGAAAATTTAAAACAAAAAGGTTTTAAGTACTCTGCACCATGTATTGCATTCCACAGAATTACCGACAGATTAGAGGCTGTCGAATTCACGAATAAGTACAATAAAATATATAGGAAAATTATGATTTTTTTGATAATAGTGATACAGTTGAACTTCGATTAACCGTGAATATGAGTGGTTGATTTTTACCTCTATTAACCGTGATTTACCTCTATTATCCGTGATGCACATGTCCATATGACTGCTTGTTTGTTTTTTTTTATATAATACATCGTATAATACACACACATCTCTCATATTAAAATTCGGTGATTCCCCTTTCTCATGAAGTGTAATTTTCATATCAAATTTCATATTCATTCATCAGTGTGAAATTTGATCTTTCAAGACGTGTTTTCCTTACATCATGCCACCGTCAAAAACTAAATCCGCGAAAAAAACAAGAAAGGTTCTTTCAATTAAAGAAAAAATGGAGCTGATTTAAATGTTGTCTGAAAAATATGGAGTTGGCATTCAAACTGTATCCGATTTAATAAAAAACAAAGATCGGATTTTAAAATTTTGCTCCGATACTGATTCAATGCTTGGCTTTAAACACAGATATACACTAAAAACATCAGAAAATCCAAAAGTTGTTTTCGCAACATATGAATGGTTTCGGCAAGAAAGATTTAGGGGAACTCCAATTTCAGGTAAGTTAACTGAAATCGAGAACTTAAACTGAAATTTGCTTCTGAACTTCAGGCGAAATGATTGTCGAAAAGGCAAAAATGTTCCATTTGAAGTTAAACATGAATTCAGAGTGCACTTATTCATTTGGTTGGTTGGATAAATTCAAAAAACGTCATGGAATCCGTCGACTGAAATCTACGGGAGAAAAGGAGTGTGCTGATTATGAGTCTGCTACCATGTTTGTGGACGACTTGGATGAATTAATTAAAAACGAACAACTTACAACTGAACAGATCTACAATGCAGACGAAACCAGTCTATTTTGCAGGGGTTTGCCTCAGAGTTCTTTGGCTAGTGGTAATGAATATTCTATTGAAGGGTACAAGGAATCCAAGGAGAGAATCACAGTGTTAGTTTGTTCAAATGCTGCCTTGTTGAGATACAAACAGATATAACCATACCGTCTGGATGTACGATTGATGCTGTTGAAAAGTGGATGGTGTGCGACTCTGATGTCGCTCCGTTTGCTATTATATCTGAAGACGAAATCGTAGACATGGTTACCCAAAGCCAAGAAGATGAGCTTGATTCAAATTCCGAGGAATCAGATGGAGGAAATGCGAACGAAACGCCTACATTGGCTCAGGCAATAGAGGCTAGTAGTATTTTGTTTGGTTTTTTAGAAAACTTTAATTGTCCAAGTATTTCAGAACCAGATAAAATGAAAATATATCGCATACAAACTCATTTGTTTGAAGAACAATCAAAAGCTAAAAGCATAAGACAGACTTCCATAAAAGATTTTTTAAATAAATGTATGTATTCCTAGAGATATGATAAGTTATTTATAAACGCAGATTTAAATGTTTTTGTCAAAAATAAATAAAAATAATAAAATTTATACATGTAAAATTTTACCTCTTTTAACCCTGATTTTCGGTTATCCGTGATTAGTCCGGTCCCGAGCATCACGGTTAATCGAAGTTCAACTGTATTTATATTATTTATATTTATTTATACATTATCTTTCGCGTTTACAATGAAATGATCTCACTTATTTTACGAGTCTTCGGCTGTAACAGTTTCATCGCTTTTACCCCATTTTGCCCATAAAATTTCGAATTTGGGCAAGGTTTTTTATTTTGCGCGTCTACGAAAACAGAGAAATGTTTAAATATAATTTCATAATTTTTATTTGTTTGAGCAAATTTTACTTGCGCTGAGGAATAGTTGAACTGGAATGAAGTTCAAAGCATGTCCTATTTTCAAGGAAAAGTTTGTTCTTGATGTGAGAAATTGTTGCCTTAGCGCTATACGAAGTTCAATTTTCCTCAGCTTTAGTACATATTTACTTAATCCGTGGCATACTTTTTTTCTGAGTTTCAAAAAATTTCTCAAAATTCGTACTTTTAGCGAAAAACTGAGAAAAGAATTGAAAATGGACGGTACCGGTTCGAAGGGAAAACTTTCTACTCTTACAACAAATGAATATACCCGCAATATTATTTAATATGTACGGTATTTATGTACATTTCTTTGAAGATTACTAACTTTCTGAATATATGTATATATACATACATATATATATATATATATATATTAATTGTAGATACGTCCTATAACTGGGTGTGTTTTTACAATTGATTAATTATACCCTCACTCTACAGATTAAGAGGGTATATATCATTTGTGGCAGAAAAAAGTGTAATGCGTTGTAGGAGTAACCCTAAGTAATCCCAAGACCAACTCCGACTTTTTAAGTTGTTTGACCTATTTCCGTCCATTCGTCCGTCCGTCTGTCTAGCTGCTGTACAAGATAACTCTCGAAAGGAGCTAAGAAATCAATTCAAACTATGCACATAATATTTTCCCCAGCTTAGTTTAAGTTCGAAGATGTGCACAATTGCAACGCCCCTTCTGGTACCTCCCACAAAAATTACGCATATACCTATGTTAAATTAAAACTAATGAAACTTCCACACGGATATTCGGAATCATCTATATTTTGGTACTTGATAATGTTTTTATAATCACTTTAAGTGTACCTCCCACACAAGTCACAACAAACTACGTAAAATGAAAGTTGATATAACTTCTATACATATAATCGGAATTCTTTGATATTTGGCAATGCTTTTATAGAATTCTCATGGAATATGGACGATATTGGCACACCCCTTCTGGTACCTCCAACACAAAGTGGCATAATCGTACAATAAAACCGATGCTATTTGAAAATGTTTTTATAATCACTTTAAACCTAACAAATGTTTATACAATTGTTTTATAAATGTGGAAGCTGGGACCATGTGACACGAACCTCCTAGTACCATCCACACAAATTATCCTGTCCTTATAACTTCCGTATATATGTTCTCTAAGAGTGCTGATATATATAAGTCGGTTTAGCCGACTGAAGCTTGCTCACTAGTTTTAATTCAAAACTATAATAATGAAACATCGCAATTTATTTAACAAATGTCTCTATTAGCAGAAAGTATCATACATCATTCTCTATTATAATTTTTGTTCAACTAAAAACGAGCTCGAGGTCTTGTTTTTTGTCGTCGAATGACATATTCAGGATACGAATAAAACAGAGTACAGACATGACGTTATTGCATTCTAATTCTGCATTTATACGCGAAGTCGACAGCCTCTAATCTGCCGGTAATGCTGTGGAATGCAATCCACGCCTTTTCACTTGTTATTATTTATAAATGACTTTTCAGGGTCTATAATTAACTCTAGACTTCTAATGTATGCTGATGTTTTATTCTTATGATTGACAAGAATTTTCTTAATCGTTGCAGAATAACTTGTATAGTTTTGGGTGCTGGTGCGACTATAATTGGATGGAACTTAACCTAAGGAAATGCAGGCATATGCGTATGGGTTCGCCATCTAACGTTTTTTTTCAACTATTCAACCGTTGGATTATTATTTGTGGGGAGCCGAGGCAGCCATTTGAATGAAATTATTTTCCATTATTAACCGGAAGGATTGTACTTTCAAATAAAAAAAGAAATTTGAGAAAATATTCAGTAGTTTTTTATAGCATTTAAAAAAAAAAGTTATTTGACGGACCCTATAATCTTAGTGGGGCTGAGTTAGAGTTAGTAGAGTAGATTAATTTATACATCTTGGTATTCTAATCGATTCCAAATATATTATTATGCGTATTATGTTCTTGGCTACATTACGCGATGGACTAAGGAGTTCTTGGATCCTTAGGACTATTCTGGAATATGGTTCTGTAGTATGCTGATATTTGATATGTAGCCGGTGTCCATCCTCTAATGCTTAGCCGCCATGGATCGGATAGTGATGTGTACGCTGTCCCTACGTTATAGGTTCGATGTAAGAAAGTTGTTATGAAAAATAAATAGAATGAATCAATACCTTTCGAATGATGATTTAATTATGAATCTGATACAAAAATGACGTAAAAATCGTTTTCCAGAGCCAAAATTTTCAAACTCTTTTTACAAAAAAAGAACGCTGCATGTTCATCACTTAGGCATCATTCGAAAGGTATTTAGTTTTTACAAAATACTCCCACAAGATAAAGATGATAACGTTTTCAATTGTCACTATAATAATTCCATATATAACAACACTATCCAACAAATTAAGACTTTTTGATTGGAATAGAATAGCGACCCTTTAATTCTAAAAGGACATGTTGAATAGATTATTTCTGTGGAATAAACTTATATTCCAGCTAGAATCATAAAGAGAGGAGCTAGAGGTCTAAGATCTTCCACAAAAATGATCCTCATAAAATTCCAAAATATAGTTCCGACAATTAGAATTCTCTCAGACATAAACTTACAACACTTTCCTCACTTAGTATTGTAGCGAGTACTTGCATACTGTAGTGTACTCCGATTCTTTACTAGCAACTATGTTTACATTTGGGAATTGGCGTCATGTGTCCACATTACTGTGGGGTTTTGTTACACTCTTCAATGTCCAGATTGTGATGGTGTTTATGTGGGCATAAGTGTCATTTGTTCTAAAACGATTCACTGTGGTACACTGCTGATTCTCGCTCGCTTTACCATATAATGTTTAAGTTAGGTATTAAGAAATCAGTCTTAAGGTAGAAAAAAAAATAAATGAGCAACGCTCAAAGAAACCAAATTTAACTCGTTTCCATTATAATATTATATTATTCCTTCGACCAAAAAATAAACTTTGATCCACTGTAAAAAGAATCCCAGACCAGCTGGACTATTAGTTTATTCTGCAAATGTTGTATACTTAACATGCCCTTTCAGAATTATAGGGTCGCTACTTTGTTCCAAATATGCTGTTGGACAGTTTAAATTATTCTATGCGAAGAACGTTATGTGTTTTCAACAGTGTCTAGATCACACACGATTTGATCTTGGAACGAAATATTTTGCAAATTCTAACTAAACACCCAGTCTTATAAACATAGGACTTGTTTTATTTTATACATCGATATGAAATTCAAAATTTATGTATGATTGTTATAAATAAGCGGCATTTTTATAGTCTACTTTAAAAGTAAGAAAATATTAAACATTTTTCACTGCAGGGAGACTATTTTTTGCATTTTACAAAATTACAACAAAACATATTTTTTACCAAAATCGAAAAATTGCGACTGTTTTTCCAATGATCTGAGTTATTGCAGGAACAATTTAATTACCCCACTGTGCGGCACCAAACTATAATACTCCCGTCAATGGTGTGCTGTGCTGTGTTGTGTAACTAAATGTCCAACCATGTGTGCGGAGCGGATGGTGTGTGTTGGTGGTGTCTGCAGTGTGTGCGTGTGTGAGTTCGTATGAGATGCGAGGGATGGTTGGATAATGCCACTTAATCCACCTAAAAAACACAAACTAAAAGTGACTCCTTAAAAATGAAAGAACAGCAACAAAAAAAGTTGTAATAAAAACACATCATATGGAATCTAAAATAAGAATGGATGCACTACAGAGAGACCTCGTCGGATGTAGTTATTGACATTTTCAATTTCATTATCAATACTTGTTCCTCAAATCACAGGGGTAGACAGTCACCTCGGCCTTTTTCTCATACGTTCAACAATTTTGAATGCCTTAACATGGGTTCTTCTCAAACACGTAGAAATAAATGTCGCCACAGTCAACCATTATGTTTATCTTTACGTGTTTTACCAATGCTACCTGTAGTTGGATACTCATTTATGTGTGGATGTATGTTTGAATGATTGTTAGATTTAATACGTATTTGACTTATGGGTTCATTGCTTTGTCACTTCTATCAAAAATATCTTTTAATTTAAACATGTCCTCACATTGGGAACTTAAAAAGGAGAGCTCAACAATATTAAACACTTTTTTGAGGTGATGTCCTCAAAATCAAAATTAATTATTGTAATAGGGTGGATGGATGCATGATTTCTTAGTCCATAGAAAATTCTATCTCAATTTGAAATGATCATCTAAAAGTAATTATTTACAACAAATGACACATCGTTTTGAATTTATCCTTGGTTCCATTCAGTACAGTGAAAATAATATTTATGAAATCCTTCATTTACACAAGTAGCACTCCCCTTAATAGTTTCATTTCTATAGAAAATAGGTTTAAAATGCAATGCAGTATGTATGCGGTATGTTTTTTTGTCTCAAAATAAAACTGAGCCGTTTTGAAACCGCCAAGATTCTTATCATTGGTAGTGCATCGATACCTCCAACCTATATCGAAGTTATTATACAGTAGTAACATTGGCAACAAAAGGAGATTTACTTTGTTTGTATGTTCTTCGAACAAAACTTGAAGCAATATACGAATACGATTTATACTAACATGAAGATATATAAATTTCAAATATTTTTCATAGAAGTATGTTTGACGCCTGAGCACGAAATGCAGAACAGTCCATCTATTTACTCACTTACATATCAGTAAAATATAAGTGAGTTGTGATTCTCGTTCGTTTGTGAGAATAAATTCCTTGTAGAGGCCGGGTTTGATGTTGAAAAGTCGCCGCGAAGCCTCTTGAAAAGACCTTTGACATGAATGGTCGAAATCATGATCGTGGTAGTCTGCAGCCAAGTAATAAATGTCACCATGCCATTTGTAAATAAATTTGCATTCTATTAAATATAGATGCAAAATGGTCTTGAGCCAGGACAGCAACCCAGTTCAAATCAAATATTGATTACAGACCAAAAAAAATACAAACGAAAAACTAAAAGTAAAATATAACTTTAAATATTTAAGATTCCATACAAACTACCCTTAGCAATAAAGCTTCGATCTTTACGAGATTAATAAGTGGTAATACATAGTTTTGTGTTTGTCGTACGTCGTTTTATAAATTCATCTCCAAAAAGGTTTTTTTTGACCGAAAATCTCATCATTAACACCTCCAAAATCGAAAACTTTACATCATATGTGGAGTATCAAAGTTAAATAGCGAATAGCATTCACGATTTGATGTATTTGTGATACACATGATACATTTATTACATCAAATCTTGATATACAACTCAAAATACAATAGCATTTCAGCATTGTATTTATACATACATGTATTTATACATCTACATACGTATATCTCGTATATCATTTGGTGACAGAAAAAAGTGCTTTGAAGGAGTGACCCGCAAGAGTGCCTCAAGGCACTCTTACAAAAACAAATTTATAATGGTACTTCGAACAATAGACATAGTAACACTTTCGTATAAGGACCAAACACATTGTGATGTTTGGTTTAGATTTTATTTTCGGTTTTGTGCACACAACACGTTATGTGTGAATTCTTCTTATTACAAACTAAATAATACTGATTTCTGTGCCCAGATTTAATTGTGTTATATTTTTTTGATAAGGTGCGACTATCTACTTTCAACATATGAACTTGTGAATTTGGAAAAAATTTGTTTTGTGTGTAGACGACGCACAGAGGGTTGAAATCGCCAAAAATGGAGATTAATTCAAAAATCAAAATTTATTTTTTTTAAATTTTTTTAATATACGATTAAAGAATATAAAATTCTACATCACTACCGAAAATATCAATGACATGTGTTGTTTACTTTTACAGTTGCACTGCTTAAATTCATGCATGTTTTGAGTTTTACGCGAACAGTTCTGAAAATTTACATACTTCAAACGTTAATATCTTTTTCTCCATTGTACAAAGTAGAACTTTGATAATAGAATCATCAAGTTCAGGTATTTTAGAGTGATTTTACAAAAAAATGTTTTAAAGAAAGTATTTCAGAAATATTTTTAAAAAATTGTTGAAAATATGTCTAAATTTAAGGTATTTTTAAAATATATGTGGAGTTTTAAATGTGAATTCTGTAATATACCGCCAGATGGTGAATTTCTATTTAAATTACAATGTGTTAACTTCAATATTCCGCAAATACATGTTGCGCATTTTTGCGCCAATTTATTTTATTAAATGAAAATCACAGAAGCAGAATGAGGTTCCAATTCGCACAATAAATCTTAATCTTATAAACATCCCTATATAAAAACGAAGTGGTTTAGTGTATAACAAGTACGGATAGAGTACAATCGGATAATGCCGCATCTTGATACCCTGCATCTTCTATCCTATTTAAAGTAATTTACTAGCAATTAAAAATGTATTAAAATATATGTGACAGTTTAATGTCGGACACATTCGAAACATTGTCCTTTATGAGCAAATGTCACCAAATCTGGTGGGACATTTGCATGGGGGTTTTATCAAACAATGGACCGATGTCACCAAATTTAACTACAGTTGTTTGTAGGTGCAATATAACGTTATATGCCAAATACGAACAAAATTGGGTAAGCAAGATTGTTACTAGAGCGGAAAAGTCAAAACTGGAAAGACATTTCTATGAGAGCTATACCTAAATCTAAACCGATGTGACCCACTTTCACCATAAATGTTTCTAGTTGAAATATAACGTGTTGTACCAAATTTGAACAATATCGGTTAAAATATGTGGTATCTAGAGCGAAAAAAGTCAAATCGGGAGTGACATTTGTATGAAAGATATATCTAAATCTGAACTGATTTGCTTCAAAATTAATAGTGTCCGTCATTGATGCGAAAAAATTAGCTGTACCAAGTTCTGTTGGGATTGGATAATAATTGCGAGTTGTACTTCGATAACAAAACTATATACACGGACGGATTATTAATTTATTTTCCAGGAAAGCCACTTTTTCCACTAAATTGTACTCAAATTGTGTTTTCTTTAACTGATTATGGTATAAATATTGAAAAAATATAAACATTACCTGACCCGAAGGCATCCCCGAATTAATCTACATTTTTGACGATTTCAACCCTCTGTGAGACGGTTGCATTTAGAATAGTGAAATTCGGTGTGTACAACGCTATGCTGTGTTGACGAGAAATATTAAGATATATTTCGGTATTCGTAACTTTAGGTTCAAAATGGGATAAATTTGGTAAGAATCAAGTGGCTGTAGCTAGAATCATGAAATTAGGTGTGTACATTCCACGGTGGACGCGAAGCATAATGGATCTTCAGCATTAGTACTTTTAAAATGGTACAGACATTTGGTATGTAACTGGAATCCAGGAATTGCACCCCTCTGCCCTAAGGGAATGAATGAAGCATCACAATTTATTTAAAACAGTGCACACAAGTATGCCTTATAGTTTGGAACAGTAAACAAATATCGCAATGTGCAAAAAATATCACAATTTTCCTAATATGGTATCGCACTTCTATGTAAAGTCGACAGTCTCTAATCTGTCGATAATACTGTAAAATGGAGGGTATATACAAAATGGGGGGTATACAATTTCGGCCCACACCGTATGTATGATTCAGTGAACAAAAATCTATTTGATGTCTAATTCTAATCTACATTCATATGTGTAAGTCTCTGAGATGTTGATTGTATTCCTTTGCTTGAATTTAAGTGGACTTTGGATATGGTATTCGGCAATACATTCTACAACTCCTTTCATCTCCAGATAATATATCCTGGGAAAAAACATCGCCTCTTCCGAGTACATTGCATAAATATTCTTCACAGAAGGAAAACATCGAACTATTGTATTTATCCTAATCCCTCAATTATTTGGTTGAGATCTCTGACACTTTTTTCACAACCATCCCAGAGTGCTCATTTCAAATGTCACTAATCATCTTACTAATTATTCCAATTTCATGCCACATGCGTTGGCTGCTTTCACGCTATTGCATTTCTCGTTTTCTCTTAATTCACACCTAAATTTTCTGAAAAAAAAAAACTGAAAAACAGAATAATTTTTCCAACAACAACAAAAGGCGGACACGCTCAATTATTTCGTATGACTTATGGTGACAATGATGGCATTTAAGGAATCTAAAAGGAAACAAATGCAAGGACAACCGTGTCTCGCACAAAACAAATCTTGGGAAGGAAGCCAAAGAAGATGAAGAAAAATGAAGAGACGAACAAAATTTAAATATCAATTTTCGTAAAATCGAAGCGTGAAACAAAAAACATCAAATAACGACGATGGTCCATTACATTTGTGATTTGTGTGCCGACGAAGAAATTGGATTGGCTGCGATACGCAGAGCGGCGGAGTGTGTTCGAATAATCGTTTTTTTTTTTTGAATCGGGTTCAGGGGGTTTGATTTGAACACGCATACCAAGGGTGTAAGCTCATCTGATTGGGTTGAAATCGACTCTGAGGAAAATTTTTACCCTAGCAAGGACTTAAAATTTTTATTTAAAAAAAATTATTTAAAAACCCCTTTTTGATTTGGCAATTTATACTGAAAATTTGAACGTTTATTTTTTATAATTTTATAAAATCTCCAATGTATTCTTAGTATATTTCAAGCATTAAAATTTATGACTAGGTCTTCAACAAGGTCTTGTCCCACCTTGTTCACTCACATCAAGCGGAATGGAAATTATCCGGTTACTTTCATAAATTTCCATTTGCATGCTCTGCATCTGCGGCGCAACATTGGTGGTTGGTTCGAAATGAAAGCATGAAGCGAACGAAAATTGTCTGTATGTAAACAATGACTAAATCAATTGTAAACGGCTTCTGTCAATACTCTGGCTGTCACTTAGAATGTGTAGCTCACTCGCTCGGCCCCCTCCACCTTTCCTAAAAGAAAGGAACACAAAATCTACTTATTTCTGGTCAGGAGACATTCACTATTTTTTTGCTTTTAGATCGAATCTAAAAAATCGAAGACTGTGTGTCTTTCTAAACGCTCCATTAAAATAGAGACGGCGACGAGGAAAAAACGGGAACAACGAAAAATTGTTGCGGTTCGCTGGGAAACGTGTATCCTGTGTCCTCCTATCTTTTGCGTCAGACAAAAAATGAACCCAAAGTGTATTTTTAAATAATAAAATTTTTACAAAAGTCACGAACACAGCATCGGCGAACGCGGAAATTGTAGCATAAAATTACTTCCGCTTTTCTTGAGAGTTGAGAGGATTATGGAAGACACACGCACACTCAGACACATTGGAAGTGTCCAATCAAGGACAAATGTTGTGAAACAAATCAAAATTGAAAATTACATGACAATCGAACGGAACGTGTTGGGTGGTGGGAAATGTATGGAGGCGGCGTAAATGGATACTGTGTCCTTTTGAAAATATTATTTTCATTTTTAGTTTTATTTGCTGGGAAATGAATAATTAGAAGAAGAAAGGAAATGAAAATGTTAACAATATTAAGTAGTAAACTTCCTGGAATTCATACGAGAAGATTGATGAAGTTTTGCTCAGAAAAAAGTATGCCACGGATTAAGTAAATATGATGAAAATTGAACTTCGTATAGCTAAAACTTTTCCTTGAAAATAGGACATGCTCTGAACTTGATTCCATTTCAACTTTTTCTCAAAGCAATTAAAATTTACTCAAACTGAGGGAGATTTTTCTTCAAACCAAGTAAATGTTTACTTAATCTAAGGAGAGATTTTAAGAAATTTTACTCAAATCATGTAAATTTATACTCAATTGAAGAAAAATTTTCCTCAATCCCAGTAAATTTTTAATCAAACTAAATAAATTTGTGGTCAAAGCAAGTAAATTTATACCCAATATGAGGAAAATTGTTCCTTAAACCAAGCAAATTTGTACTTAATCTAAGGATAATTTACCTTGAACCAAATAAGTTTCTACTTAAACCAAGTACATTTGTACTCAGCCTAACTTGGTAAAAAGAAAAGGATTTACTTAGAATAAATCCAATTTAACTAAACCTCATATCAAACAAGTAAGGAAAGGCTAATGCCGACTATATGATACCCAAAACTTTCTACTCCACTACAATTCAATTCGGTGAAAAACTTAAATGGGAAGGGCTTTTCTAGAGCGGAAAAAGTCAAATCGTGCACAACATTGGTATGGGAGCTATATATAAATCTGAACCGATCTCATCCATTTTAAGATGTTTCTAGTGTAAATATAAGATGTCGTCAATAATTTGAAGAAACTGGGTTAAGGTATGTGGTTTCTACAGCGGTTAACCTCAAATCAGGAGCAAAATTTGTATGGGAGCTATTTATAAATCTGAACCGATCTGACCCACATTCAACATAAATATTTCTAATTGAAATGTAAGGTTTTGTGCCAAATTTGATATATATATATCGGTATGTGGTATTGTATATATAGCTCCCATATATATAAGTCTTAACCGATCTCACCAACTTTTGCCATAGATGTTTTTAGTGGAAATATAAGATGTCATGCCAAATATGAAGAAAAACGGTTAAGGTATGCGCTTTCTAGAGTGGTTAACCCCAAATCGTGTATGGGAGCTATATATAAATCTGAACCGATAAAAGCTTAAACAATGCGCAGGTGAAGTTTGGGGTGAGCGATAGATGCAACTGTTTTCTAAATTCCATAACTTTGGACATATTTAAGATATTTGAAAGGTGTTTACTTGTGGATTTATTAATATGAATTTAATTTAAAACAAGTAAGTAAGCTTCAGTCGACTAAACCGACTTATATATATCGTCAGAGAACATATACAGGGTGGCTGATGAATGACACTACATTAAGAAACTAAAATAACTTTTTGTTTAATTCATGTAAATTACTTTTTCTTTGTTCATTTGACAACCGATACATTTTTATTAAACCTTTTTAACGGGTTTAAAAATAAAAGAATTTAAATGACATGGCGATAGCCGGTGACGTATGTGCAAAATTCATTATTCATTACATCCTGCAGAGTTGCAGTAAGAATTGTCTCAATTGTTGTTCGAATGCATTGCTTTAAATCATCCATTTTTATACCCTCCACCTCCAGGATGGGGGTATACTAACTTTGTCATTCCGTTTGTAACACCTTGAAATATTGACCTGAGACCCTATAAAGTATATATATTCTTGGTCGTCATAAAATTCTAAGACGATCTAGCCATGTCCGTCCGTCCGTCCGTCCGTCCGTCCGTCCGTCCGTCTGTCCGTCTGTTGAAAGCACGCTAGCATCTAAACGAAAGGAGCTAGGAAGTCCAAATTTTCCATAAATGCGTCTTATAGTCGTAGATCGGTTGGGATTGAAATGGGGCGAAATCGGCCCAAAGGGAAAAATTTTTCCCTCACAAGGACTAAAAATACCCATAATAATCCCTACTATTTTAGCGTATTTAAGCATGTTTTTTGAATATGTCTGTTTATATTTGCTTGATATTTGGTATGCGTATTACCCTTATAGCAAAAAACTGCACCATAAAGTGATTCTTATTTGTAGGGGGTGAAATGGGGCAAAAAAGGGATAAAAATGGTACACATTAAACGACAACAGCTAGAAACTCGAAATTCGGTGTGTACATTCCTCTAATTGAGTAGATACATGATATAAAAGTATTTTTTTCAAATTCGTACTTTTAAGGGGTAAAATGGGAAAAGAGGGATAAAAATGGTACCAACCTAACGGCTGTACCTAGAATAATGAAATTCGGTGTATACATTCCTCTGATTGCATAGACAAGTAAAATACGCGGATTTTTTAAAATTCGTACTTTTTGGGGTTAATATGAAAAAGGGGATAAAAATAGTACCAACCAAATGACTGCAGCTAGAGTCATGAAATTCGATGTATACATTCCTCTGACTACGTAGACATGACTGTGTATACACGGAAAATATACGGATTTTTCGAAATTCGTACTTTTTGGGGACAAAATAGAAAAAGGGGATAAAAATAGTACCAACCAAATGACCGCAGCTAGAGTCATGAAATTCGAAGTATACATTCCTTTGACTACGTAGACATGAAAAATAAAAGTTTTTTTCCAAATTCGTACTTTCAAGGGATACAATGGGTACGGAGGGATAAAAATGGTACCAACCAAACGGCTACACCTGAAATAATGAAATTCGGTGTATGCATTCCTCTGATTGCGTAGACACTTAAAATAAACAGGTTTTTCGAAATTCGTACTTTTTGGGGTTAAAATGAAAAAAAGGGATAAAACAAATACCAATTAAATGAGCTAGAGTCATGAAATTCTGAGTATACATTCCTCTGACTGCGTAGACACGGAAAATAGACGAATTTGAATTTTGGAGTTAAAATTGAAAAAGGGGATACAAATAGTACCAACCATATTACCGCAGCTAGAGTCATGCAATTCGGAGTATACATTCCTCTGCTTGAGTAGGAATCGGAAAATAAACGAATTTTTCGAAATTCGTACTTTCAATGGATACAATGGTACAGAGGGACACAAATAGTACCAACTAAATGACTACAGCTAGAATGATGAAATTCTAATTGCGTAGAAACGTCAAGGGGGTTAAAATGGTACCAACCACATGGTCGCAGCTGGAATTATGGAATTCGGTGTATACATTCCTCTGCCTGCATAGACACGCAAAATAAAAAGTTTTTTGTTCCAAATTTGTACCTTTTCTATTATGGCAAAAATTTGTTGAGTAATGAAGTTAGGTTATTTTGCACTATGTACGTCTCATAATGGATTTTTTTTGTACTTTTTCATAGAATGAAAATACAACCAACTGTAGCTCCCACTATCTACCAATATTTATGGTATGGTAAGCTTTTTGAAAATATAAATATAAAAATATTTATTTTTTGATTTGAAATAAATAATGGTTTGAAATAATTAAAATATTATATTTATTTATAAAATTATTTTTTCAATATTTGTATTTGTTTTGGTTTGGCTATATTAAAAAAAATTATATTTTCCTGTAATATTACTGCACTTCTACGAAAACCGACAACCTCTGTGGAATGCAATCCATGGTGGAGGGTATATAAAGTTCGGCCCGGCCGAACTTAACGCCGCTTTTACTTGTTTTGATTTGGTTTGTAAACTTCCAGATGAAATAACCATACAAGAAAAAGATAGGTGCAGTGAGGACACGAGACTTTGGGGCCAACGAAATGTCGAGTGTCTAGAAATCACCTTCTTGGGGAACTTTCGCAGCAATTCTCTCTCATAGCAGGACCTGGCTATGTGACAAAGTCGCATCATCCTGTTGAAACAACACAGTGTTGAAAGGGATTCACTTTCGATGCAGCTCTGCAAAGAATAAGTCCTTTAACAACAGCATTAAGTAGCATGGTAGCAGTATTCATCAGCCACCCTGTATGCGGAAGTTATAAGGAATTAAATCTTACTTAGGGCAGGATAATTTGTGTGGAAGGCACATTTAAGGCACAGCTGTAAAAAATGATCAAATATCAAGTAATAGTGGATTTCATGAACCAGTATAAAAGTTATGAAGGATTTAATATTACCTAGGATAGAGACAATTGTGTGGGAGGTACAAGAAGGGGCGCGGCTGAAGCATAACTATTTTTTATGTTTAAAGTGATTATAAAAACATTTGCAAATAACAAATTGCAAATGATTTTGACTACCCGTATGGATGTTACGACGGTTTTATTGTAACCAAAGTTTATGCCAATTTGTATGGGAGGTACCAGAAGGGATGTGGCAATATCGCCCATATTCCACTCTATAAAAGCGTTGCTAAATATCAACTTTCACAGTATTCCGATCATCAGTATAGAATTTATAACAGCTTTAATTTTACGAAGTTTTGCGTAAGTTGTGTGGGAGGTACTGGAAGGAGTGTGACAAAACCCGCCATATTAAGAACACTTAAAGTGATTATAAAAGCATTATCAAATAACAAAATATAGCTGATTCCGAATATCCGTGTGGAAGTTACATTTGTTTTAATTTAACATAGGAATATGGATAATTTGTTGTGGGAGGTACCAGAAGGGGTGTGGCAATCTTCGAACTTAAACTAAGTTTGGGAAAAATATTACCATGTGCAAAGTTTGAATTATTGAGTAATATTTTCCTCAGGTATAGTTAAATTGAACTTATTTTAAGTGAACTTTTTTTACTTTTAACAAATAAAATTTTAGTCAGGGTGAGTACACATTTACTTGGTTTAAGGAAACTTTTCCTCAGATTGAGTATAAATTTACGTGGTTTGACTATAAATTTTCGTGGTTTGAGTAAAAATTTATTGGGATTAAGGAAAATTTTCCTCAGATTGAGTATCAATTTATTTGGTATGAGTAAAATTTCTTAGAGATTTTCCTCACATTAAGAAAACATCTACTTGGTTTGAAAAAAATCGTTCTCAGTTCGAGTAAGTTTTACTTGCTTTGAGTAAAAGTTGGACTAGAATAAAGTTCAAATCATGTCCTATTTTCAAGGAAAAGTTTGTACTTGATATGAGAAAATATTGCCTTAGCGAAGTATACGAAGTTCAATTTTCCTCAGTTTCAGTACATATTTATTTAATCTGTGGCATACTTTTCCTGAGTGTGACTGAATTTAAGACAAAACAATAGCCTTGCGCAAGTAATCAGTTGTTTTACTAGGATATTTGGCATATTAAACATTAGCAAATATGCATTGGGAAACAAAGCATAGCCTCGATAAGAACAGCATCAATTCTGCGTCGGTAAATAATAATTAAATTAGAATTATCAAGTATTTGCATACATTGGTTTGTGCCGATAACAAGATACACACGAACACACACGCACACATCCGAGAAATTAATAATTATATCCGTTTCCGTTTGTCCAGTATGTCTACATATATGTGTATGTATGTATATATGTACGCAAGTATTTACGACTATGTCCATGGGTATGTAATTGGGCAGCTGCTAATATCGGTGTTAACGAAATAAATCTGTGTTTACACACCAAACAACTTTCTAAACGTCCAATTGCATTTGCAGTCGTATTTTGGCTAATTGTCGTTGCACAGAGTAGATATGCTACCTGTTTATGTATATTAAGATGGGTCCTGTGCTGTGTTGTTAACATCGAACTTGTTTTCAGCGTAAAATAAAAATATGTTGGACACTTAATGAAATAAGTCAAAGAGCTAATTACGCAGTTGCTATAGAAATCTTTTCAGTGACCCACTTTAATATGTATTTATAAGCACATACAAATATGTTGCAATGTGAGTGGGTGTTTGTATCTAATAACTAATACATGCACACTTTGCGAACCGATAAAAGTAATAATTACACAATTGCATGACTAGTGCGCACCTTTCCATATGGCTACTACATACAAACACACACAGATGATCGTACATAGATGCAAATACAGTCTGGTTCACAGGAGCGACAATCCATTACGGGAGGTCAGATCGATTTATGTTGATGTATGTTTACTAAAGTAATTTCGAATAGCGCCAGATAGATTCTTTATGTGATTGTATTTTCCTGTTTTGATGTAAAAGATGTTACGCTTCGATGGTCCGATTTCGGTCCAAGGTATGTTTGGACCGAATTCTTTCCATGTCCATCCGTCTGCCTTATTAAAGCTTGGTTTGACAGCTTAATTTAATGTTTGGTTTGTTTTCTGAATACTCCCACATTTCTTATACCATCCACCACAGGGTGGGTGTACATTATGTTTGTCATTCCGTTTGCAACACCTTGAAATATGGACCTGATACCCTATAAAGTAAATATATTATTGAACTTTTCTTATCGATTTATTATTGAACGTCATAAAATGCTAATACCACCTGTTGAAAGTACGCGTGCATCTAAACGAAAGAAAGAAGATTGCGTCTTATAGTTCTAGATCGGTTGGGATTGTAAATGGGAGAAATCGGTCCACTGGGAAAATTATTTTCTTCACATGAACTGAAAATACGCCTAATGTTTTTTGAGTATGTCTGCTTGTATTTGGTATGAGCAGTGTAGCACTTCCAAAAGCGTTACCCTGCCATGAAATGTCTACAATCCCGCGCACACTGCCATCATCGCGATGGCCCCAAACTATAAAGAGAAACAAATTATTATTATCTAGCAGTGCACGCTACACCGCATGGGGAAAAGCCAGTTATTTGTTATCAGTTTTATCCATCTCTGTTGGGTAGTACTTATTGAATTTTCTTTTACTGAAGTCAGAAATATACGTACGGAAGCGTTCTCAAAGCGTAGTGAAGCGTTTTCAGACGGTCGTAGGATAGTATTTTAGAACGATTTTAAAGCGGCTTCGAAACAATCTTTGAAGTGATTTGAAAATGAATAATTGAAAGCTCCAATTTGAAGGGCAACATTTTTAGGGATATAACATATGTTTTTAATTATCCGATTTCCTCTACCAACAATGGGCTGTATGATGTTAATACTTTATCGGAAAATAGTATCGTAGATAGTATTCAAATGGTAGAAGTTAAGTGTATACTTACCAAATGCGATGATAGGAAAATTGATATAACACTTTTACATACATGATAATAAATAAAAAATAATTTTAATAAAACTGAACGAAAATTTTATTTTATGAACAACCATAGACAAAGTATTTTTGGAAATTTTATAAAGCGGTTTTAATAATATTTCACAGAGTTGTAAAATTTGAAGATTTTTCATTTCATTTTATGAACTACTAGCTTTTTTTACCCGGCTTTGCACGGGATTATTTTTCACTAATCCCCTACTTCGGGTGCTTTTGGAAATAAAATGAGTACTAATTGAGTTTCAAGGATTAGTTAGTGTGGACAGTACATATCATGACCAAGTATAGCCAGAAACCATTCTCTGTCCACGGGTTAGCTACAGTAAAATTTTCAAGCGAATCTCCACCGGTTTGGCGTCCTATACGCAAAATACAGCCACACTTTGATTTATATATATATATATTGATTTTAATTTTGCAAAACAACTATTTTTAAAGCGTTGTCAAATTCTGCGCTTTGTGAACGCTTTTTTTTTGGTACCGTCCGTAATTTTTGACTGGGTTGATAAATCTAAAATAGTAATTTGGAAACCTCATATTGCTTGTCGAATTTCACTATTTTAGCTGAACTTCCTTTGTATGTAGCATTTTTATCATTTTCTACCCAGTTTTCAACAAAAAATTCTAGATTCAGCCGGCCATTTTATAATTTTTGCACCTCTTCCTCAAAACGCACACATTTTGAAAAATCACTGTAGGTAACATGTGTTCTCGTTTCTCCCATAAAAGCATGTACTTTATCTTTGTATATTATATATGCTGAATTTCACAATTCTGGTTGAAATACTTTAGTTGGTACTATTTTACCCCCTTTTTGTTGCGCTCACCCCTTAAAAGTAAAATTAAAAAAATCCAATTATGTACGCGATCGGAGGATCGCAATACTTTGGTTGGTACCATTTATATCCCATTTTTTCCTTAAACGTCAAATTTCGAAAAATTCTATTATTTTCTAAGTTTACGTTGTCAGAATTTCATATTTCTAGCTACTGCTGTTTAGTCAGGACGAAGGTTCGAGTTTTATACCTTTTTGTCTCATTTTACCCCCCAAAATGTACGAATTTCGAAAAACTCTTCCTTAGCACGACTCTCCTTCATATGTGTGAGCTGCACTGAAAATGAACCCTAGCTTCTGCCGTTTGGTTTGGGCGCTGATCAATGAGAAGTCCGTCAGTAACTCAACTTTTTTATTTATGTAGATAGTTTGAAAATTTTGTTTTTGGATTATTACACCAATAAGCTACTCTAAGACAGGGATAAAAATATATTCAATGTTATTATTATTTTATTATAAAAATTAATAATGTGATTGTTAAATGTGTTTTGAGGAGCGTTTAAATCATCGGCCAAAATTAAATAACTTTTTTTCTAGTAAACATTTCTGAGTTCTGTAAAAATTGAAATTAGACAAGGACATTAACATTGAAAATCGGGCAATCGAATATATTTTAGAAATTAGCCCAAGGTTTACTTTTCGCATTTTTCGATTTTAAAGAAAAGTAAAATTTTTGTTTTTACGTTTTTTAATATTATTTTACTTATATGTTCATAATGCAGATACTTTTTTTCCTATTACAGTTATTCTTCTTTTTCAGATTTTGAAAATTTAAAAAACTTAATTTCTTTTTTTTTGTCGAACTGTTTCTCTCCCATTTTAAGAGATTTTGCACTCAAATTTACTTTATTAGAAATTGTGGTTTCTTAGCTTTATTATAGCGTCAAATAAATATTAAAAAATACCCTTTTTGAAAAAATATGACTGGCAACATATATTTTTTCCTTTGAAAGCCTTTGAAGAATAAAATACATATTTGAAAGGTTTTACAGGTTAATTTTTTGCCTGCACGAATGTTCAATTCAATTTCAAAATAATCCTTGGGTCCTTGTATACAGGCCCGTGCGCAGGATTTTCCCCTGGGGGGGGGTTTCATCTACACTCATAAAAAAGTTAACCCTATAATGAGTTAAAATTAACTAAAATTTAGGAAACCAAGTACATTTTTACTAAACATAAGTAAAACTTTGCTGAAATTTTCCTAAATCTAAGTAAATTTTTCCTAAAACCAAGTAATTTTTTACTAAATTTAAGCAAAATTTTCCTAAGTACATTTTTACTAAATCTTAGTAAAATTTTGCTGAAAATTTCCTAAAACTAAGTAAATGTTTACTCAAATCAAGTAAATATTTACTCAATCTGAGGACAATTTTGCTGATTTTTGTCCTCAAAACGAGTAAATGTTTACCTAAACTGAGGAAAAATTTATTTTATACGAGGAAAAAAGGTGAAATTAAAATAAGTTCAATTTAATTTAAATTATTAATCGTTCTTCTACAGTTTAATCTAAAAAGTATTACTAATTGCTACGATTAAAAAGTTTTCGAATTTTCCTATTATGCGCGGTTTCATGGTTCATAGCCACTTTTGTATGTTTAAAATTGAGCACTATGAATGTTGAAATAAGAATAAGATTATTGTTTATTCATCCGTCAGATTGGTCGCTTGTAACATATATGTAGCCAGTCGGGAAAATCGCTGCAATTGATGAAAAATCCAAAATTCGCCGTTGCAATTCCTTTTATTTTAACTTTCTTTATTCATAATTCTGAAACTTTTCATAAACAAATATTCCCCATGAAGTCAGCAATCACATGCCAAAGAAATATTTTGGTATTCTCAATATAATAGAAAGTTACGCCGGTTTTTTCTAAATATACTTTTCACTATTTTTGACTTTACTGTGATGACTTAACTGGGGAATCAAAATGTTATTAACGCGAAATAATGGAATTTGATAGTACGATATGCCCTAAATCTAGAAAAATGTTTTAAACAAAATCGTTGTAGCGAATTATAACCTTCGTTTTTATGCTGCTCCATTGTTGAACTATTTTATTTCTATTATTTTTATGTTCATAGCCACTTATGCAGTCACAAACTAACGTGCGAGGGGATAGCCAAATCAGAAAATTAAAAAAAATGGCTTTAGAAAAAAATCTTTTCCAAATTTATATGACAGATGACATCCAAATCTGAGAATAGTTTGGCATCAAAAACTCACTTTCTAGAAAATGGTTCATAGCCACTTTTGGTTATAAGCCCTCGATATATATTTTGAAGTAATATTACACAAAAAACGATCAAATTCCTCGGCGATAAACCCATCAGTCCCGCATTTCTTTGATAAATGCAGAAAATTGGATATGCTTTTTGATGAAGTATGGGTCTAAATAGGATGGCTAAAGAGTTTTGGAGTTTTTAATTTATATAGGACATGAGTAACAGGATGTTTACTCAAAATCTTTATACGCATATTCCGATTAAATAAAAAATATTTGGAAATGTTTCTTCATTTTTATAATCTTAAATATGTATAAATTTGAATAACAAATACAGTTTTTTTGTATTCGATGAAGGAAGAAACAACTAGAAATTTTAATTCAAAAAAACCAAATAATTGGTATTTTAGAGTTTCGTTTTCCAACGTAGATTCAAGTTACTGAATTTGTTGTTTCTCTTTTGAATAATACCTGTTACATATGTACAAAAAATACTAACTCTGAAAAATATTTGACATAAGTGATAAATATATCAAAAATTTCAGTAAGTTGAAACTCATTTCTTATTGTTTCGCAACTTTAAAGTAGATTTTAAAACAGAGATGTACACGCAGAGAAAAAAAGCATTTCGTAGAAACGAAATTTTAGACACGTGAACATCGTTTATGAGTTTCTTTTGTGGAAAAATTAGTTTGTTTGCGGTAAACATGTCATCAGTTCTTGTAAATGAACAAAGAGAAATACGTTTATGTATATTAAACAGTATTCTTCGTTTGTCGAAATGGATTTGTATTATAATTG
Source organism: Polietes domitor (assembly GCA_947397865.1). Taxonomy (NCBI): domain Eukaryota; kingdom Metazoa; phylum Arthropoda; class Insecta; order Diptera; family Muscidae; genus Polietes; species Polietes domitor. The sequence goes on along the minus strand of OX377618.1, from coordinate 124,449,799 downwards.
CGAACTCCCAAAACATTGGAAGTAAAAGAAACTGTTGTTGTTGCATCTATGATGAAAATAGGTCACATCGGTTCAGATACAACTCCATAAAAATGTCGCATCGCCAATGTTAGAAACCACTTATTACAAACGGAATATGCGAATAGCCACACCATATTATATTTGACCTAAGAACATCTGTTGTGGAAGTGGAATATGTGGGTCAATGTTTTAATATAGCCCTTATACAAATGTCCCACCCGATTTCTATACTCAGAAATTTAAAAATGCAAATTGTATTTTATTTAAAAATTAAAGTATACTTTCTTTTGTATAAGTAAAAAATGTCTACATAAAAAATTCTTAGGTTACTCCAATACTTTTTCGCAGAAAGGAAGAATTTCGTCTCGCCAATAGATTTTTACATAATTATTAATTTGGAGGTTAATTTCTTTTCAATGATTTCATTCCAAATAGATATACTACAAATTTGTCCAAAGTTTGGCACTCATAGTTAAGCTACGGGTTACCATCAAGCAAATTATTTGCTTTTATTAAGAATGATTTTAGATTTCATTATGATATCATAGTGATTCTTATCTACGCTTTTTTTAAATTACTAAACGACTTTGTTATTAAATTTCCAAACTTTTATTGCAGTACACATTTAAAAGTTCATAAGATATAGCTCTAGTCGAATGTCAAGAAGTGGTATCGGTTAATAAAAATGAAAATTTTCCGAACAATTTGGTGTCCATTAGCGAAATTAGCACTACACAATCTTGAAATTGGCACAATTCGTTTAGTTTGTTTGTAGTTTTCATAACCTTTGTCCGAAATTCAAGAAAGTGTCCACGATTTTTTATTTTCATGTAATCATGTTTTCATGGTTTTACTGCAAAATTCCATTTCAGACGAGTTATTTTAAAAAGACCTTAAAAATTCTATATTTTATTGTTTCAGAAAGTCTAGAAGGTTTTAAAAAGTATATGTTCGAAACCTCTCTGGTTTGGGGGTTCAAACCCCCCCCCCCTGCGCACGGCCCTGCTTGTATAATTTAATTTTTTACAGAACGCATAATGTTTACTTGAACAAACATTTTTTGAATTTTGGCCAATGGATTGTGAACCACCTTGCGACGGACAATTGATTATGCATTTTCTAGATTAATACTGTCGTTGTGATTTATTTGATCAGCCAATTTGGCTAAAAAATCGTTTACTTATATCTCGTATATTAAGCAACCTTTATTGCGATTGTGTAAAACGATTTTAGGCGAGAGAAATCGCATGATTCCTCTCCCACTTTCATAAAATCGCATCGAAAGTCGTTTGCCGCGTTTTCACTTGGCACACAATAATAATGCGAAATTATAAAAAATCTTTAAATTAAAAACATTTAAAACACGGTTTTAATTTTTGCTTACTTTATTTCTGGTTTCGTTTACTTTCCTCGTGAAGTACAACCCTAATCGCAAAAAACTGTGGAGTTTTTGACAAATTTCAAGAAATGATAAATTCGACCTGTCATTATTTGAGAGATCGCGCGACTGGATCGCTTAGCGTAAAGGCTGCTTCATTTATTTTGCATTGTATACCAATACTTGTGGCCACTGTCAGGTCGGCAAAACCGCCCTCAGTTCAGTTTCTGCAATAATTCAGCAGCGATGTCTTCGAATCTCCCCAATAATTTGAAATCGGTTTTATGGAATGGTCTATATGAACATATGTGCATTAGAGTGGCTTCAAAATAAAAGTAGTGGATATCCCCGACTAAATTGAAAGATTGATTTGTTTTATGTGTTCTCCCAAAATATTTCGCTTTTATCATTGTCCATTCGTGAGCTGGACACGTTCAAAATAACCTCTATAAATCAGGGTTTTCTTGAATAAAATTCACGGTGAGAATGGTATTTAGAAAAAACCAGCTATTTATAAATTAAAATCTTATCAAACCATATCAAAAACTTGCACTTTAACCCAGAATAGAGGGTAGAAATTCAACATGTTTGTGCAATTTTGTTGCATTTTTTTATAAAAACCGCAATAACTTCCACATTTTTAGTTCGATTTATGTTTTCATGGGCTTTCATTGGGCCATTCCGACAATTTTTTCTTACTGTTTGTTCTGAGTGGGTTAAATATGATGTAAAAACTGAAATATGGGGTTATTTGCATCGTAAACACATTCTAGTCTTACAAAAAGCAAATTAAAAAAGACATCTGAAATTTTGTCCTTTCAATGGATAAATTCAGAAGAAAACTTCAAATAAGATGTTACAATAAAACCGTGCGACATGATTTCCCTCCCAAGAACGAGATTATATAGAAGTGAAACTATAGGCCACTAATAGGAAAACTCATACTCAGTTTTTATACCCTACACCACTTCGTGGACTAGGGTATTATAAGTTAGTTTTTCGCCAAATGTTTGTAACACCAATAAATAATCGAGCTAGACCCACCTTTAAGTATACGGATCGGCTTAGAATCACCAGCTGAATCGATTTAAACTTGTTCGCACTCTACAGGTCGCAATTGCTGTCCGATTATAATGAAATTTGTCAGAAGTTACTTTTTTGGCCAAGGACGATTGGTATTGAATTTGGAGGAAATCGGTTCAGATTTAGATATAGCCCCCATACAAATGTCGCTCCCGATTTGTCTTTTTCCGCTCTAAAATCCACATATTGTACACGATTTTCTTTAAAATTGGCACAACATTTTATAATCGAACTAGAAACACCTATGCTGAAAGTGGGTAAGATCGGTTCAGATTTAGATATAGTCCCAATACAAATGTCTCTCCGGAATGTTTAACCGATTTTCATATTATATTTCACCAATAAACATTCATGCTGAAAGCGGGTCACATCATTTCAGGTATCAATATACCCCCATACAAATGTAATTTCCGATTTAACATTTTTTGCCAAACACATACATTTACATGATTCAAAAATCCTTCCCAATTTCACTTTTTTACCGAATTGCATTGTAATGAGATAGAAAGTGGGGTGTATCATATAGTGGCTCCATCCGTCTTTAGCTTTTCCTTACTTGTTTGGGATGTCCATACTTTGGTATAACCCAAGTGGGGCCCATTCTGCTCTATTACAGCTCTAGAAACTACATCTTTTATCGGATCTTCATCAAATTTTGCAGATCATTATATGTTTCAACTAGGAATACCTACCGTGAATGAGAAATATATAGGCACATGTTTTGGCACAGGGCTCAAGTGTTGTTATATGCCCCCTTCAAATGTCCGTCCGATTCATCCTATTACCGCTGTATAATCTGTATTTATCATTCGCTGTTGATCAATTTTTCCAGATCATGTTATATTTACTTTACTCGGAATATCTGCTGGAAAATTAGATCAATTACTTTATTATCTACCGAATTCGTTATGACTAAAACGAATTTAAAGTAAATTTAAATCGCTCCCATGAAATACCTGGGTTTAGTAATCAAAGCGAGGTATACTCGCAGGGAGTGGTTTATAGAGGTTAACGCGCCCAGCTCACGAACGGACAATGATAAAAGCGAAATATTTTGGGAGAACACATAAAACAAACCAATCTTTCATTTTAGTCGGGAACATCAACAAAATGTTTCCTTCCACACAAAAGAAGCCACTCTAATGTGCATCTGTATATCAATATATTTGGATGTATTTGTGTGTGCGTGTTTGGATGGCATTGGTATTTGTTTAATGCAGATTTAAGTCAACAATAATAACAGATTTTGTTTAATTATCTTTTTGGCCAAAATGAAGGGGTGTTAACTATTTTGTCACCATCTGATACTTTCAGGCAGTCACAAACATTTGTACGCACCCATACATTTTCGAATGCACATGTGTATTATGCATGTAGGAATGTATGTTCGTACATTCATACGAATAGAACCAATCATCGCACCGACGATTTATGCAACATAATTATGTTTATATTATGCTCGATGTGGTGTGAGTTAAATCGTTGATATCCTTACGGGGGAAGTTACACCAAGAATATTTTTGGTAAATGTGTGAAACTTGTTTCCATGTTCATGAAATCGATGATGGTTATCACATATGGGTTGCGTTGCGAAATACGTAATCACCCACAGGGGATCCCGATACCTCGTTACACAAAATTAGAGCACTCTAGTTGTCATAGAACTGACAATATTCAATAATAGATTTAACTTCGTATGGGAGGTGCCACACCCACTTTCCCAATACCGCCCATTTTTAGCACAACTACGCACATTGATGTGAGATGCACTTTCAAAATTTCAGCACTCTAGTTGCCATAGAACTGGCAATATTCAATAATAGATTTAACTTCATATGAGAGGAGCAACACCCACTTTCCCAATACCGCCCATTTTTGGCACAGCTACGCACATTGATGCTGTATGGACTGAGACAAAATTTCAGTATTGTATCTGCCATATAACGGAATATATTCGAAAATGGGTATTAACTTCGTATGGGTGCACATTGATGCTAGATGCACCTACACAAAATTTCAGTATTCTATTTGCCATAGAACTGGCAATATTCAATAATGGATTTAACTTCGTATAGGAGGTGCCACACCCTCTTTCCCAATATCGCCCCTTTTTGACACAACTGTGCAGACAAATAATTAATGAACTTTCACAAAAATTCAAGACTATAGCTTCAATAGTATTCCGAATATTCTAATTTATAAAAAACGAATAAATCCCTAATTTGTGTGGGAGGTGCCACGCTCACTGAAAATATCAAAAAATTATATAGCCTAATTTCACCACCGGTTCAGAATGAACATACAGTGACAATTTCAAGAAGATCGGTTCAGTAGTTTAGGCTACTATAAAAAACAAACAAACCCACAAACAAAGATATATATATATATTTATTTATTTATTTTTTTTTTTGAAATAAAATATTTTGTGTTTTCTTTGATTTTTGGTATGGAAATATTACTTTTGCGAAAAAAATTAAAACTTTTATGTGTTCAATTTTGAGAAGAATGAAAGTGGTCTAAGTCAGTGCGTCCTCTGAAAGTAGTGGTTCCCTTAGAGGTACCATCGTTGTCGTTTTTTAATGTTTTGTAATGTTATGCTTCGGTGGAAAACTATTTTTCAATTGACTCAAACATAAACCATTGCATCTCAGAACGGATAAAGTGTGACTTAGCCCACTATCAATCTAACATATACACATATATACTTTATGGATTTTCCGATGAACGGAATGACAAAGTGAATATACCCCCATCCTTAGGCGGAGGGTATACCCTCTATACTGTGAAATCCTTCATTATATTTATGAAGACATTCCATAACACAAATATTGTATTGGTCATGACATATTTCATAATCTTTAAGAACAGTTTCTTTAATACACTGACATCATTCTTTGATCTTATGAAACTAAGTTTCACTACTTTAACAATTTTGTTTTATGAAATATGAAATGTTTATGAAAACATGGTATGAAACATTTCATTTTATGTATGAATTTTTCATACATATTTAGAGAATTTAAATTTATAAAAAATCTTCTATGAAATCGCTTCATAAATATTATAAAGGAAATTTCTGTCAGTGTATAAAGAGTTAAGACACGAATTGCAATTTTGAATCGATTTGTATACCCTCCACTAGGGTATTATGTCTAACAAAAATTGGCACAAATAAGTTTTGCGGGCCAAGGACGAACACTATTTGAAGCACATCGGTTCAGATTTACATATAGTCCCCATACAAATGTCGCTCCCGATTTGACTTTTTCCGCTGTAGAAACCACATATTTCGCACGATTTGCTTCAAATTTGGGACAGTACTTTATAATTAAACTGGAAACATCTATGGTGATAGTGGGTCAGATCGGTTCATATTTAGATATAGCTCCCATAGAAATTATTTTTTTAATGTCAAATGGAAGTTTTATCTTTATGAAAGGATTTAACTTTGACTTACAAACGCTTACTGTTAACATAACCCACAATCCATATCCATCATCCATATTCCACTATCGAAACCACATGGAATACGGAATACATCCCATCGGTGCGTACCAAACCCGAAAAGAGATTCATTTCGCAATTCTATGAAATTTGCCATAATTATTATTTTATTACAACCAACTTACATACATATAGTCAGAGTGTGTGGGTGTGTATGTAGCTATACATATATGAATTCAGGCGTATGTGTGCAATTGTATTATTGGAAAGCTTCTAAATTTTCATTAGAGTCATTAATACTCCCCAGCCCGTTTACAGGAGCTTAATAATTTTCAAGTAAGAGATTTGAATAGTGTATGTGTCCGTGTGTGTGTGCGCGTATGTGTGTGTGCATGTGTGGTGCGAATTGTTACTTGCGACACATTTGGCGCAATTTATCCATTCACCACATCGCAAATTCAATGATAATAATTGATTGTTTATTACAATCACAATCGCATACCGACAAACGCATGGACTTAGTCACAAACCTCCATATTTGCAGTTACTGATAATCTTCGATGCGAGTGTGTAGGTCGGGACAAGAGTTTTAAGAAAGGGACGGATTAGAAAACAATTCCCTCGTTGCAAGACCATTTCTGGCAGATTATAGAAACGTCAATCTGGTGTCCTCGCAACCTAATGCATAAATTTCCATACATTTTTCGATGTTATTGTAATTTTTACGAACAAAAATGTTCTCAAGCTCAGTCAACTATAATGACAAAGAGCGACTGAATAATAAAAGGAAATAGAAACAACTAGAAAGGCGTTCAATTCGGCCGCGCCGAATTTTACATACCCTCCATTCAACAGTGTTACCTGCGGGTTAGAGGCTCACAACTTTACATAGTAGTGCACTACCACATTAGGAAAATTGTGATATTTTTTGTGCACATCACAATATTTGTTTGCTATTTCTATAAGGCATATCTATGCACACTCTTTTAAATAAATAGTGATGCTTCATTATTATAATATTAATAGTCCTCTACTATGTAAATATAAAACTTCAAGAGTAATCAAAAACTGAACATGAGACAGCAATCTTCAAAAATATGTCCTAAATATCAGGTACACTGTCAGTCGTTATTAGGTAGAAACAATTTTCCTCAAGGCCGATTTCCTCATTTGCAATTTCTGGATTCCAGCTACAGCCCAAATGTACGTACCATTTTGATAGGAAAAGTACTAATATTGAAGATCCATTATGTTTCGCGAACACACCTAATTTCATGATTTTAGCTACAGCCGTTCGCTTGATACCAGTTTTATTCTTGTTTGACCCTAAAAGTACGGATTTGGAAAAAATCCTCTTATTTTCCGCGTCTATGCAGTTAGACGAATTTCATGTTTATAGCTACAGCCGCTTGGTTGGTTCCAAATTTAATCCCATATAGATCCTGAAGGTACGAATATCGAAAGCTCATTTTTATTCAGCGAATTTCTCTATTTTTGCTATAGTCGTTTGGTTTGTACCATTTTTATCGCCATTCGCCCCATTTCCGCTAAAAGTAAAAATTTCGAAAAATTCCTTTATTTTTCGGTCCTACACAGTCAGATGAATGTATACACCGAATTTCATAATTTCTTCTTCAGCGGTTTGGTTGGTACCATTTTTATCCCTCTTTTTTAATTGTATCCCTTAAAAGTACGAATTTCGAAAAATCCCTCTATTTTATGAGGTTATTAGAAGGATCTACAACCGAATTTCATGATTCTAGCTGTTATCGTATCATTTGTACCATTTTTATCGCTTTTTGTCCCCTTTCGCCCGTTTTAACTTTTATTTTCTTTCTGATGCTTTCAAGCTACAAGAGGAATGTACGAAACAAATTTCAAGTGCATATAAAGCAGAACTTTGCAAAAGATATGCTTAAATATAAGATAATCTAAGTCTAAATATTAGCGGGTATTTTCAGTTCTTGTTAGGGAAATTTTGCCCAGTTTCAATCATAACCGATCTGCGCAGGGGAAATTTTGAACCTCCTGGCTCATTTCGTTTGGCGGCTAGCGTGCTTTCAACAGAAAGACAGACGGACATGACTAGATCGTCATAGAATTTTACCACGACCCATAATATATAATTTATGGAGTCTCCGATGAATATTTCAATGTGTTACAAATGGAATGACAAATTGAATCATCATTGGGTGGAGGATATAAAAAACACCTGAACTTTTTAATTTGTGTTTTGCACCTACATCGAACTGTGGGGCCTCTGCTAGGAATCAGTCGCAAAAGTCGAAAATTTGATAAACGCTTTTGGTAAAACTGAAAATACCAATTGATAGAGAACTTATTACCGATCAAAAACCGTTTCAAAATCGGACAAAAATTGTGGTTTATATAGCCGCTCAAAGTTGATTCATTTCTTCAGAACTCAAGAAAATAGAAAAAGTGAAAAAAATTGTAAGATTCATAATTGAGTTACAGACAAACTATATACCCAATGTTTTCGTTTTTGGTCTCATTTGAAAGGTACGTTGGGGAAACAAAATGGAATAAAACACAAATTGGTGGTTTCTGAGACTTAGATACCCAAAAATCGCGGTAGTAAAAAATCGTTTTAGGAAGACATTACTTTTAGGTGATTTAGTACACATTACTCTGCCTTATTCAATTAAAGTTGGCAGCCGATACTTGCCTATTCGCATGTTATTACAATAAAAGTGTGGCACCTCCAACACAAATTTTTTTTTTACATTTTTACCATCAGTCTCTTTGTGAGAGTTCATTGGGTATTAATTTGGACAGTTATGCAAAAAATTGGCGAAAGTGGAAAGGAGGCGTGGTACCTCCCATACGAAATTAAAATCAATTATCAAATATATTTTCTATTACACTGAGAGTATTGCAATTTTATGTGAATCCATCCACTATTAATCTGGGTAGTTGGGAGAAAATAAAGTAAATATATGTCCCTATTAATATTATAAAAACTTTTGTCTCTTTTTGGAACTTCAAACAGATAGGATCTATAGGCTATATATTAAAAAAAATTGAACTGGGGCGGGAGGGGCGTAGCAAAACTGTTTTTGAGAATAACTTTATAAACATATATTACTGAGCACGAAAAAACAATTTTGATTTTTCGGTACGTGTTTTTTTTTGTCTGGAGAAGCGGTCGGGGTTCAGTTAGTTAACTATAACTATATTACTAAATATGTGAATATATGTCATGTTAGATCAAAAAATTAATGAAAAATGAGTTGTTTGGTAACAAAAAAGTAAATGTAAAATACATAATAACATATAACAATCCATATTCAACGTATGATTTTAAAGCTCTCAATAAGTATAGGATGAAATTGGATACTTCATTTTAAAGTCTATGATGTCTTCTTTAGAACAAATTTTTTTGCTTTTTGTAATTATGATCCCTATTTCAGAAGTCATGATTTTTGCAACGAAAAAAGTCAAAAGGCCCCACTGTGCATCGGTCATTATTTGTATATCCTCAGATTTCGAAATATGGGACAAATACATTGGATCCTAACTCTGTTTCCAAGGCATCACAGTGAGTAAGCTCTGTAATATCCACTTCAATTACAAGTGGCCACCCGTAGATGGAAATTGTTTAGTTTAAGTGTTTTCACCACGCCCTCGCATATTGAAATGTATGCAAATTTCAATCATTTATGCCGTCCACAATAGAATCCAGGCATACAGTTCGGTAAACATATTTAAACGCTAAATCATAATACCGACAAAGCATTAGGATATATGTACAAGTATGTAGCAGCAAACATTAGAGGGGGTCGTGATAAAGGTTGCTCTGGTTTCAGCTACTAGAAAATAAAGCAAAATATTTAGTTTATAATAGGTTTTATTTAAGCAAAAATCTTTAAAATATGATTGTTTAAGTTATCTTATGTTGAAAAAGAGGTACAAATCAAATACATTTTTCTAACTAGGCATTGTTTTCTTAGTTAGAATGCCGACTATGAAAATATAAAACAAATTCTGTGTCTTATTTTACGTGCCTTATTTATCGGAAATTAACATGAAATTTCAAAATGTTGTATGAAATGATGATCGGTTGCACACTACAGTCAAGTAATAAATGTTACCATGCCATTTGTAAATAATTGTGCCAGGACAATATCCCAGTTCAAATCAAACAAACCATATTAGGAAAATTATGATTCTTCATTATTATATTAATATAACTTATTTAATATCATTTAATAATTAATTATTATAATTTAATAAATTATTAGTCGGAAATCTTCAATAATGTGCCATAAATATTATTAGGTAGAATCAATTTCCCTCAAGCCCCATATGCAATTTCTTGATTCCACCTACAGCCTAAATGTCTGTAAAATGTTGATAGGAAAAGTTGTAATATTGAAGTTCCAATATGTTTCGAAGTGGAATGCACACACCTAATTACATGACTCATCACTTTTTTTATTTTGACCATGAAAGTACGAATTTAAAAAAATTTGTATTTTCCGCGTCTACGTAGACAGACGAGTGCAAATACTGAATATCACGATTCTAGCTACAACCGTTGCATTGTAGCCAAATTTAACTCCATTAGATACTGATGATACGAATCTCGGAAGATGTAATATTCGTATCTATGTATTATTCGCGTCACAGCAGTCGAATAAGTGTACGCACCGAATGTCATTATTATAGCTGCAGTCGTTTGGTTGGTACCATTTTTATCCTCATTCGCCCCATTTTCCGGCCAAAAGAACAAATTTCGAAAAAATCCTTTTTATTTGGCATCTTCAAAGTCAGATGAATGTACACATGTAGGTACCATTTTTATCCCTCTTTTCCAATTGTATCCCCTAAAAGTACGAATTTTGGAAAACCCCTCCATTTTACGTTTCTACGCATTTGGAGGGATATACATTTCATGTCTCTAGCTATTGTCTTATTGGTACCATTTTAATCCCTCTATGTCCTATTTCGCCCGCTAAAACGTGTATTTACTTTTTGGTGCCTTTACGCTACAAGAGGAATGTACGGAACAAATTCAAGTGTATACAACGCAAAAATTAAAAAAATATGCTTAAATAATCTAAATATTAGGGAGTACTTTCAGTCCTTGTTAGGGAAAATTTGATTCCCTCTGGACCGATTTCACCCACGTTCAATCCAAACCGATCGCAACCATAAGACAAATTTAGGGAATTTGTATGAATAAAATTTGTATGAACGTGTTACAAAAACTCAATTTATGAGTTGTTCGTCAGGGTATCATTCGTTCGTGTAGAATTTCAATCGTCATCCGGAAACACCCCCAAAAATTAATATAACTGCTTTAGAACCGAACTAATCCCACTTGTTTGAACGGCAAACTTTAAATACCTTTCAGGCTTGCGGTGTTGTCACCTGATTTTCTCCAATACAAAAATATGGATTTGAGATCAATGTGGATCGCACCACTCTCGGTATACGGAGAATTAAGTTAAATTTAAATATAAGGCGATGGCGTGCACGTCGTTACGATTTTGTCAGTTCTATGAAGTGCCAGAAAATAATTTCCAATTAAACGTGTAATTAGAAAACGTTGCGTTTTTGACAAAAGTTTTAGTCAAATTTTTTAATTGAGTGCTATTTTATGGATATTTAATTCTTGACTAAATTTTTCAACAATTCGAATAAATTTTTGTTTGAAGATTTTTCTTTTACTGTAAAAACTTTTTCCGTTGAAATTATCAAGTGCACTTTTGCTGTCCATTAATCCATACTATACATCATTTTTATATTTGTATGGGCCGCAACCCACTTCAATATACATACATATGTACTTACTGCTTATTTCAAGAAATGCATAAGTTCAATTTTCAATAGAAATTTTAATAGATATACAAAATTTTCTAGTATTTGTTCTGTAGTATTTACCACTGCTTTTACCAGAAACATGGTGCTATATGGATCAGTTTTGATAAAAAATGGTATATAATCTCTCGCTGAAGCGTCTTAAGAGCAAAATCGTGATGTACAGCTGTATGGAGGGTATAGTGGAATTCCATATTAAATCAACGTTAGTTTTTCGAAGCTCTATTGGAGAGTGTTTGGTATTGCAAAATATTAAATCGGACGAAATTATTTTTAAAATTTTGGAAAACTGTGAAAACCTTGTAACTTTGACGTTTTGAGGGAGAGGGTTTATATCGTCCCCTCAACATAATAATAGGCTATTATTATTTTTTGTGTGTTTTATTTCGCATTTTTTTGACCAATTGGTTGTTTGTTGAAACAAATATTTGTATGCGTTAAAAACGTATTTTTTATTGCGATTTTTTTGTACGAATGACCAATTTATTATTTTCTAAGCATCCTTTAAGATGAGGATTTTTGAATGACAAATTATGCGTTATTTCTTCCAATTACCTTTTGATCCCCTTTTTGGACCTAGAATTTGACCAAATTTTGACAATACCCTATGGTCACATAGGCTATACTATATACTAGTCACACTTCTGTTGTTTGAAATGTATTGGGATGTTTTTGCAGAATAATTGTTGGTCTTTACGAATAAAAAACTGCAAAGTCATAAAACGGTTTAGGATGTATAACTGAATAATTTCCATGAAAATCTTAAAAGCAACATATTTCAATATTATTAAAACTATTACTTAAAACTAGAGATTTGGGAAGTGGTTCTTTTCATGTGCAAATCCCTCTAATTTCTAAGTTAGTTAAGACAATTTGCATTTCAGCTTAAAACGTGTATGTTTATGAGTGAATAATTGCATTTGAATTTCGGTTGGTTGGCTGGCTGACATCAGGTGTGTGCGAATAGTTTGTGCATTTAGCTCAACTGTTTATTGTAATTACAACTAAAATGCAAATGTCTCTTAGCGAATCTTTGTAAATACACACACACGCTTGTTCACATGTACATGCTAAACACACACATCCGTACTCATTTCCGAATAATTCATAAAATATTAAAAATTTAATTTTTGTTTAGTTCAGTCATTAATCATTAATAAAGCAATTTATTCCTTTGTTGTGCTCTTCTGGCCGATACAAAATCAAAATCACGACAACAAAGAATAATTGTTCGTTGTTGTAATTAAAGTACAACAAAAAGTACGAATAAAATATGAATGTAATATTTTAAATATTTAATTTGAGGTAGTATAAACAAATCTTTATAGCTTTATTGTGGAAATCTTTGTTTGAGTTTATCATTTAACAACTCCCGCGTAGCCACTCGACTTATCTGGAATGTTGATCCAAAGAGCCCACTATGGTCCCAAATCCATATTTTTTGGCAGAAATTAAAAAAAAAATAAATTGGAAATTATTAAATGTGTATATGTTATCTTAATGGTAACACTCCAAGCTATCAAGAAAATGCATTGGAGAAAACTAGCTGGCAACACTGCAAGCCTGAGACATTTAAAGTTTGCCGTTGAAACGAGTGGGATTAATTCGGGACTAAAGCAGTTATACAAAATACTTAAAATTAAGGCGCAAAAAGAAAATAATGACGTGACTATATTATTGAAATTGAAGGCCGGCGTAAGTAGTTGAAAAATTATATTTAGCATTTTGTGATTACTGTTGTCTTGTCAGTTTTCTTAAGTGTTGTAATTTTGTGATTCGCAGTGAGCATAATCTATAAATGTCGTGGACCAAAAGTTATATGTAGGACTCAACTTGACTCAAAGTATAAATGTGAAAGTGTTCGTCTGATTGTGTAGTTTATGGTAGAATTAATATCTCGTCGGCATTTTTCGGCAAACTCCTACAATTGCCAGCTTATTTCAGCACAATTTCGATTCGCCATAGTACACATATCTGATCATATCTCTGAATCGGATTTGTGTATGTGACACATCAACATCTCATTTTAAAGGTATTGTAAGTACCTTTAAAATGGTATATAAAGTCATTAACTTTTCTGTACATATGTCGACATTTTATATTATTTCCTGATATAATTATTTAAATTGCAGTGTCAAGTACAATATTTGTATGCTATATTTTGCATTTGTAATAATATTCAGAAAAACATTGTTCGTTAAAGCGAAATAAGCATTCATTTAAGCATTCAACAAATTTTATTTTTGGTCACCCTGTACTAATACAGGGTGATAATTATATTGGTTATATATTGAGTTTATATGGGAGGTGGTAGTGGGCGTGGACCGAGCCGTGGAGAGCCTTAAAAAATTCTCCTTAAAAAAATTAGTTAAACTAGGGCATAATACAATATAACCAGAGGTCCAAAAGAGTCTGAAACGGAATCTACTTTTCCGACTCACTCAAATTCTGGCCTATGTCAATACTGACCAAGTCGCCCAAGCCTTTAATGAAAACAGACCCCATGGCATTACGCGTCTTCTAGCCGTAGCCGGACAGCCGGACGGATATAGAGTAGGTGTTCAACGCTCTCCGAGTCGTCACCAGTCTCTGGGCTTGCGTGCTTATAAATAATGTGGTGCCCGTCAATACTGAAATCAGAGTAGACAATGGAAGTATTGCAAGTGAAAGAAGGTAGCTCGACCTCTTTTCATCATAGCTCTAGGACTATTTGCTTTTCGCCAGCGACAGGTTTTTCTTCCTAAGCTGTAGTCTGCAAGTCAACAGGTAGCAAGCAATTACCGGCAGAACTTGTTGGGCATGGTGACATTTATTACTTGGCTGCTGACTACCACCATCATGATTTCGACCATGTCAAAAGTCTTTTCAAGTGGCTTCGCAGCGACTTTTCAACATCAAATCCGGCCTCTATAAAGAAATAATGCTCAGAAACGTACGAGAAGCACCCGGCGCAGGATTTTCCCCTTTGAGGGGTTTTCATCACAACTCATAAAAAATTAACCTTATAATGAGTTAAAATTAACTAAAATTTAGGAAACCAAGTACATTTTTACTAAATATAAGTAGAATTCTAAAACCAAGTAATTTTTTTACTAAATTTAAGCAAAATTTTCCTAAATCTAATTAAATTTTTACTAAATCTTATTTTGCTGAAAATTTCCTAAAACTAAGTAAATGTTAACTCAAATCAAGTAAATATTTACTCAAACTGAGGACAATTTTGCTGATTTTTTCCCTCAAAACGAGTAAATTTTTACTTAAACTGAGGAAAATTTTATTTATACAAGGAAAAAGGTGAAATTAAAATAAGTTCAATTTAACTAAAAAATCAAACAAATAGTTTTGCTTCAGAGTATGCAAAACTGATACAAAAAATGACAACATGAAATATTTCTCAAAAGTTTCATGATACCTCTGCCAAAGGAGTTGAGCTATTACTCCATGATTGTTGCGAAGGCAAAATAGACGCCTTCGCAGTGGTTGTTTAGAATAATTCATAAAGTATTTAACTGCCTGACACACAATGTCGAAAGAAAATCTATGCGAACGAAAGCCAGTCACTCACTTTCGCATGAAAAAGCGACCCACTATCTTCTGACTTTTAGTTCGCATAGCCTTTCATGTTGTGAGTGAATGAAAATGTTGCCAGATCAAAAAATCGACAAATAATCGCAAATATGCCAAGAAAAAAACGTTAAATATCCAAATTCTATCATATAATAGACAAGTAAGGAAA
Source organism: Polietes domitor (assembly GCA_947397865.1). Classification (NCBI taxonomy): domain Eukaryota; kingdom Metazoa; phylum Arthropoda; class Insecta; order Diptera; family Muscidae; genus Polietes; species Polietes domitor. The sequence continues at coordinate 124,434,293 of OX377618.1, read as the reverse complement.
GGCTAAAGTCGGGCGGAGCCGACTATGTGATACACTCCACTTTCTATCGGAATACAATTCAATTCAGTACAAAAGTAAAAACGGGAAAATTTTTTGTATGTTTAGGAAACATACAGGATAATATGACCTGGTCCATCGAGAATAATATTTGTTTCGGGCTATATCCAAACATGGAATGAAGTGACTAACTTTCACAATTAGTTCTTCCAGTTGAAGTATAACGTGTTATGCTCAATTTTAAGAAATTCTCTGAAAATACGCGGTTTTTGGGGGAACGAAATTTGTATGAGAGCTATATGTAAATCTGAACCGATCTGACTTATTTTCACCATAGGTGTTCCTAGTTTATATATAAGATGTTTTGCCAATTTGGAAGAAAGTCTGCTAAAATATGTGGATTCTAGAGCGGAAAAATTCAAATTGGACGCGAAATTTGTATGGGAGATATATATAAATAATTACCGATCTAACATATTTTTACCATAGGTGTTCCTAGTTTATATATAAGGTGTTTTGCCACTGGACTCACCAGTTGAAATATAAGGTGTTTTGCCAATTTTGAAGAAAATCTGTTAAAATATGTGGTTTCTAGAGCGGAAAAATTCAAATTGGGAGCGAAATTTGTATGGGAGCTATATATAAATCTGAACCGATCTTACCCACTTTCTGCATAGATGTTTCTAGTTGGATTATAAGATGTTGTGCCAAATTTAAAGAAAATCGGGTACAATATGTCGTTTCTACAGCGGAAAATGTCAAATCGGGAGCGACATTAGTATGGGGGCTATATCTAAATCTGAACCGATCTTACCCAACTTCTGCACAGACGTTTTTAGTTCGATTATAAGATGTTGTGCCACATGTAAAGAAAATTTAGTACAATATGTGGTTTCTGAAGCGGCAAAAGTCAAATCGGGAGCGACATTTGTATGGGGGCTATATCTAACTCTGAACCGATCTTACCCACTTTCTGCATAGGTGTTTCTAGTTTGATTATAAGATGTTTTGCCAAATTTGAAGAAAATCGGGTACAATATGTCGTTTCTACAACGGAAAATGTCAAATCAGGAGCGACATTTGTATGGGGGCTATCCCTAAACCTGAACCGATCTTACCCAATTTTTGCACAGGTTTTTCTAGTTGGATTATAAGATGTTGTGCCAAATTTAAAGAAAGTCGGGTGTGGTTTCTAGAGCGGAAAATGTCAAATCGGTAGCGACATTTGTATGAGGGCTATATCTAAATCTGATCCGATCTTACCCAATTTTTGCATAGGTTTTTCTAGTTGGATTATAAGATGTTGTGCCAAATTTAATGAAAATCGGGTACAATATGTGGTTTCTAGACCGGAAAATGTCAAATCGGGAGCGACATTTATATGGGGGCTATATCTAAATCTGAACCGATTTGCCTCAAATTAAATAGCGTTCGTCCTTGATCCTCAAAACTTATTTGTGCCAATTTTTGTTAAGATCGGACTACAATTGCGACCTGTAATTTGATTACAACAATAGATGGACAGACAGACGGACAGACGGACATTGGTAAATCGACTCAAAAAGTGATTCTAAGTTGATCGGTATACTTAACAATGGGTCTATATCCCTTCCTTTTGGGTGTTACAAACAAATGCACAAAGACATAATACTCTCGTGGAGTGTATAATTAAAAGTGATAGTTGTTAAATTATATTGTACCTTTTACAATTTTATAGTGAAAACGTGGTGAAAACTTGTACAGAAATATGCTGAATTCCCGCGGGAATCCCGTACAATTTTCCCGGGATACGGGAAACAGAAAATATGAAAATTCCCGGGATTTTGCCCGCGGGAAATCCCGGGATGCAAATCCTACTTGTAACATATGTGTAGTCAGTCGCAAAAAAACTGCAATTGTTGTAAATATTATTTCAACTTTCTCTATCTGGTTTACTGAAACTATTCTACACTACATATTTGGCCAGCAATCAATCAAAAATATTTTGGTACTCTATATGATAATTAGCTTAGCGGCTTTTCTAAAGCCAACTTTCACAATTTTTGTCTTTATGCGCGTCGATATGCACTATTTTAGCTGAACTACTTCGTATGTATAATTTTTATAATTTCCTACCTAGTTTTGAACAAAAAATTACAACCATTTACATCCTCGATCTCATGTTTCTAGATTCAGCCAGCCAGTCTATAACTTTTTGCACATCTTTCCCAAAAAGTACATATTTTGAAAAATCAAATAATATGTACTTTATTTGGTAACACATTTATTCCTTGTTGTCCCGTACCCCCCCCCCCCCCCCCCTTTTAGTAAAAATTTTGAAATATCCATTTATGTTCCGCGTTTACGTAATTAAAGGATTATCCCTTTTCGTCCCGCGCACATCTTAAAAGTACAAATTTCGAAAAATCGAAGGTTCGATGTTTATCCCTTTTTGGGCCATTTTACCCCCTAAAAGTACGAATTTTGTAAAACCCTTTCTTAGTCGACGTATACGTCATATTTGGGAACTACCCTGAAAATTCCATGACCCTGGCTTCAGTCGTTTGGTCTGGGGGCTGCTCAATGATAAGTCAGTCAGTAACGCAACTCTTTTATATATATAGATATACACCATTCTTATAAGGCAAGGTTATCAATACGTTTATACTATATATAGAAATATACTTTAAGTCTATTCGAAAAGTAAATATATACAGCAATCTTAAAAAATATATTTCATCCTATTTTAAGTCCAAAAGTACAAATTTTGAAAATCCATCATCTCTCATGTACATAGTGGAAGATAACATAACTTCACGAGTCAACCAATTTTTGCGTTAAAAGTAAACAAGTAAAAAGGCGTTAAATTCGGCCGGACCAAATCTTATATACCCTCCACCACGGAGTATATTCCACAGTATAGGAGTGCACTACCATATTAGGAAAATTGTGATTCTTCATTATTATAATAAAGAGTGATTTTTTTGAGGTTAGGATTTTCATGCATTAGTATTTGACAGATCACGTGGGATTTCAGACATGGTGTCAAAGAGAAAGATGCTCAGTATGCTTTGACATTTCATCATGAATCGTCTTACAAACGAACAACGCTTGCAAATTATTGAATTTTATTATCAAAATGCGTGCTCTGTTAAGAAAGTTCATTGCGCGCTTCCATTTTATGGTCAGTTTAATCGACCCACTGAAGCGGCTATTCGGGCTATTGTGACTAAATTTCGCACCAAATTTACATTGTTGGACATTAAACCACCAACACGCTTACGTAGAGTGCGAACTGAAGAAAATATCGCAGCTGTATCGGCCAGTGTTAATGATGACCACCAATTTTCGATTCGTCGCCGTTCGCACCAATTGGGTCTCTGTTACTCAAAAACGTGGAAATGCCAAAATTGGACTAAGCGGATGGACCACCTAAGACGCAGCCGCGGTCAACATTTAAATGAAATTATCTTCAAAAAGTAAATGTCATGGACCAATCTAACGTTTCAAATAAAGAACCGATGAGATTTTGCAAATTTTATGCGTTTTTTTTAAAAAAAAATTATCAAGCTCTTAAAAAATCACCCTTTATAAATAGTCCTCTACTAAATAAATATTGATATAATTAAAGGGTGTTTTTTATTGGGGTATAGAACTTTAAGTTGGCATTACTTTTTTAACTGGCGGCCATTTTGTCAGCTGTCAAGTGATTAATATTTAGTTTGGTTTGCCATTTCATCATGAACAGGTTGACAAAAGAACAACGCTTGCAAATCGTGCAAATTTATTTCGAAAGTAATGGTTCAGTTCGCGAAGTTCACCGCAAGCTCCGTCCATTTAGCGCACGTCACAATCGAATTATTGAAGGAAACATTCGATGAGCGCATAATTTCGCGGAATGGACCTGTCAATTGGCCACCAAGATCGTGTGATTTGACACCATTGGATTATTTTCTTTGGGGATAACATTCGTGGCGTTGGATGAAAATTGGACCTGTAGAATTGGCTATATTCGAGCCAGCCGCGGCGGCCACATGCCCGAAATCATATTTAAACATTAATGGCATAAAATTATCCTTCCAATATTTCAATTGTTTTATTGTTTTATTTCAATTCGAAGTTCTATACCTCAATAAAAAACACCCTTTATTAGTCAGAAATCTTCAAAAATGGGCCCTAAATATTATTAGGTAGAAACAATTTCCCTCAAGTCCGATTTTCTCCATTTGCAAATTCTTGATTCCATCTACAGACTAAATGATAGGAAATGTTCTAATATTGAAGAACCAATATGTTTCAGAGCGGAATGCACACACCTAGTTTAATTATTTTAGCTACACAATATCATGATTCCAGCTACAACCGTTTGATTGTAGCCAAATTTAATTCCATTTAGATCCCGATGCTACGAATATCGGAAGATCTCTTTATTATTCGCGTCATCGCAGTCAGAGAAGTGTACACACCGAATTTCATTATTATAGCTGCAGCCGTTTGGTGGTACCATTTTTATCCCCATTCACCCAATTTCCGCCTAAAAGTACAAATTTCGACAAAATCGTTTTTATTTCGCTCTTCACAGTCAAATGAAAGTGCGCACCGAATTTCATGATTTCAACTGCAGCGGTTTGGTTGATACCATTGGTACCTCTATTTTACGTATCTACGCAATTCATGTTTCTAGCTGTTATCGTATCATTGGTACCATTTTTATCCCTTTTTATACCCTCCACCTAAGGATGGGGCTATATTCACTTTGTCATTCCGCTTGTAACACCTTGAAATATTCAACGGAGACCCAATAAAGTATATATATTCTGGGTCGTGGTAAAATTCGATTTAGCCATGTCCGTCTGTCAACAGCTAGAAACACGAAACACATTCCTCTAATTGAATACGTACATGATATAAAAGTATTTGTTCCAAATTCGTACTTTTAAGTGGAAAAAGGGAATAGAGGGATAAAAAATGGTACCAACCAAACGGTTGCACCTAGAATAATGAAATTTGGTGTATATATTCCTCTGACTGCGTATACACAAAAAATAAATGTTTCTTTCCAAATTCGTACTTTCAAGGGATACAATGAGTACAGAGGGTTAAAAATGGAACCAACTAACGACTACAGTTAGAATGATGAAATTCGGGGTGTACATCCCTCTAATTGCGTAGACACGTAAAATAAAGAGATTTTGGAAAGTCATACTCTTAAGGGGGTAAACTAGGAAAAAGGGGATAAAATGGTACCAACCATAGACACACAAAATAAGAAGATTTTTCTAAATTCGCAACAAATTTCAATTGCATATTTAAAAAAATTGCTTAAATATTAGGGAGTACTTTCAGTCCTTGTTAGGGGAAAATTTTCCCTCTGGGCCGATTTCGCCCACTTTCAATCCCAACCGATTTAGGGAATATTTGAACCTCCTAGCTCATTTCGTTCGGCCGCTATCGTGTTTTCAACAGACAGACGGACACTGCTAGATCACGTTAGAATTTTACCACGACTCTGAATATATATACTTTATGGGGTTTCCGATGAATATTTCAAGGTGTTACAAACGGAATGACAAAGTGAATATACACCCATCCCTAGGTGGAGGGTATAAAAAGTACGAATTTGAAAAAATCTTTCTATTTTGCGAGTCTACACCCAATTCCATGATTCTAGCTGCGGTCATTTGATTTTTTACCATTTTTATCCCCTTTTTCTCATTTTACCCCCTTAAAAGTACGACTTTCTAAAATCTCTTCAATTTACGTGTCCAAGCAATTAGAGGGATGTAAACACCGAATTTAATCATTCTAGCTGTAGTAGTTTAGTTGGTGCCATTTTTATCCCTCTGTTCCCATTGTATCCCTTGAAAGTACGAATTTGGAAAATCTCTCTATTTTACGTGGAATGTATACACCGAATTTCAATATTTCCAAGCATCAACATTGGAATTACTCACGTAGGAAGCACATTTTAATCGTATCTCAAAATCCAAATGTGCATTTTTCCCGCTTTTGAGGAAGTTCTTTTAAACAAAAAAAGGCGATAATATGTTAATATCTTGTAATATTGTACGAATAGCATTTTACAAGCGAAGGTAAGGTGCCCAAAAGGAAAAGAAATACAAATTTATTGCTTTATGAATGTACTTCGAATATTTCATTTTTTATTAATTATTAATACTACATAATATAGTATAATAAAGTAGTGTTAATTATTTTATTGCTAATTTAATTTAATATTAATTTGCGTTATACATTAATTCATACTAAATAAATATTTTGTTAATTTTCCTATTGTCAGTTATAACGAACAAAATGGTTTGCTTTAGTTACAATAGAGGATAGCTGAGATGGTTAGAGTGCCGTAGTAGCAACCAGAAGGTAAGCGGTTCTAAACCCGGTAGCGGCGGATTTTTTAAAATTTAAATGGAAAGTAGTGCAAAAGTGCTTCCTTTGCAACACTATAAAATAATATTTAAGCATTTCAAAATAAAGGACATCCCTCCTATGACAACTCCATGTTGCATTTAGTGTATTTAAGCAATTTTTTGAAGATTAATTTCTTCTATCCACTTCTTGAATACGCTTTCAGTACGAAGGTTGGTATTTATATTTTGACTCTTATTTATATTAATTGGTTACAGGCGCAATCTGACGTTTCCAATTGAAAGTTTGACCATTTAACAATAATTTTCTTCTTCATTTGCGCATAACTTGTGTGTTGTTTACAATGACTTGAAAATTTTTGCCTCAACGAAAAAATGAACTTACCTCTAGAAAATTTTCGTGCGATGAGAACCCGTATATATGGTTAAAATCGTGAAAATGGTTAAAATCGGTTCAGATTTATATAAAGCTTCCATACAAATAACGCTTTCTATTCTATTTTTTCTGCTCTAAACACATATTTTAAATATACATTTACTGAGATGACAGAGCGTACCAACATTTTGAATGTATTAAGCTTGGTTACACTGAAAGAGTTGTCTTCACAATATTTATGATTTTGTCTTAACCTCAGTGAAAATTTTCAATAAAAAGTCGCCAAAGAAACATTTCACAAAATGTATGAAACATGCATCAAAAACCACAAATCAATGAAAAGTGTTATAGAAATTATGAAACACTTCTTAGAAACTATGAAATGCAGTTAGTTCTTCATTCGAAGAACTTTTGTCATAAAAATTCATTATTTTTCATAATAGGATTAATTAATAATTATGAATTAACTTCATTTATTTTATGAAAGAGTTTCATAAATAGTAAGTACTTAAGTTTCCAATATAAAAAAATAACAAAAAAGGTCTGAGTCGTTGACTAACCAATCAACACATACCACCATTGCGAGATTCTTTGCAATGAATATGTCTTTGGCTTAAGTCAGGGTTCGTACTTATGTCAGAGTTAACAGATTACAAATGGGAATTGCTAGGATTCAACGAATAAAGTCGACACACTAAAAATGTAGTTGTAAGTTATGAAACATTTCATAAAAACTATGAAATCCTTCATTATATTTATGAAGACATTTTATAACACAAATATTTTATTGGCTATGACATGTTTCATAATATTTAATACTATGAAATTTTCATATGAAACTAAGTTTCCCTATGTAACAATTTTGTTTTATGAAATCTTTCATTTTATTTATGGATTTTGCATACATATTAGGAAAAAATCACTAAATTTACGAAAAACCTTTTATGAAATCGCTTCATAAATATTATGAAGGAAAATTGTTTCAGTTTAGGTTGCATCTGACCATGATAATGGACACATGCCAAAATCCTCACCGAATTTAATTGTAATGACGTATAAAGTGGTGGGTATCATACAGACGACCCCGTCCGACTTTAGCCTTTCCGTACTTGTTTATTTATTATATATCATTTCAATAAAAAACAAGTAAGGAAAGGCTAAAGTCGGGCGGGGCTGACTATGTGATACACTCCACTTTCTATCCGAATACAATTCAATTTGGTGATAAATTGAAAACGGGAAGGATTTTTGTATCCTGTAAATGTATGTGATTGACAAAAAATGTTAAATCGGAAAGGACATTTGTATGGGGGTATATTGAAACCTGGAACGAAATAGGTGAAATATAATATGTATAGTTTGGCCAAAATCGGTTAAACACTTGGGAGCAACATATGTAATGGGGTTATATCTAAATCTGAACTGATCTCACGCACTTTCACCATAGGTATTTTTAGTTGGATTATAAGATTTTGTTCCAATTTTAAAGAAAATCGGGTACAATATGTGGTTTCTAAAGCGGAAAAAGTCAAATCGGGAGCAACATTTGTATGGGGCTTTATCTAATTCTGAACCGACATTACCCACTTTCAGCATATATGTTTCTAGTTAGATTATAAGGTGTAAAGCCAAATTTGAAGAAAATCGGGTACAATATGTAGTTTCTAGAGCGGCAAAAGTCAAATCGGGAGCGACATTTGTATGGGGGCTATATCTAAATCTGAACCGATCTTACCCGCTTTCTGTATAGGTGTTTCTAGTTGGATTATTAGATGTTCTGCCAAATTTAAAGAAAATCGGGTACAATATGTCGTTTCTACAGCGGAAAATGTCAAATCGGGGTCGGCATTTGTATGGGGGCTATATCTAAATCTTAACCGATATGCCTCAAAGTAAATAACGTTCTTCCTTGATCCACGAAACTTACTTGTGCAATTTTTTTAAGATCGGACTATAGTTGCGACCTTCAATTTGATTACAACAAAAGTGATTCTAAGTCGACCGGTATAATTAGCAATGGGTCTATCTCGCTTCCTACTACTCTCGTGGAGTGTATAATAAATTTTGTCTGCTTTTTTAATTTGAAAAAATATGCAAAGGTAAAGCCTTGTTGTAAACTACAAATAAACTAAAATAAAACTACTAACAATTTGTTGGTATGACAGTACATTTGCTGTAATAGCAGAATAGTGTCTGCCGACAACTAGTCAACCATCTGTTTGCTGTAAGTAGCAAACTTCTCTTTTTAAGCAAAATATATATCCGTGTGTACGTATTTACATTAATTTATGCACATTTTCCTAAATATGTTGACACTTTAGTGGTCCTTTTACGGAACACAAACACAAACACCAACACCGATGACTGCAAAGGACCAAAAATCCCAACATGGACAAACAAAATAAATTTATATTATATCCATAAATTCATAGAGGACACGTACGTCGAGAGTGCCTCGTACTTGTACCCGTCGTCGTAGTCGTAGTAACAACGGTAGCAGTTCAGCGGAGGTCTGTTCGGGAGGCGAGTAGTGATTGGCACTAATGAAAATGTTACCTCTTTCCCGATGACTACAATATGGACATGTTGTGGTTGCTGTTCGACTGTAGCGGTGACAACGATGTCGTTTTTCACGTCTCCGTTTTTCTGTTGTTGTTGTTGTTTTCGTGTTTTTTTTTTCGAAATGCAAATTTCAACGAACACAACCGAAATGACAACAATGCGCCTATGCTGCTCACGCTTCGTCCGATGTGAGTGAATCACAATGCGAGTTTGTGGTGTTGTTATTGTTGTCACTTCATGGGAACAGTAGATGCGATGCCAGAACATACACTCCATAAGGACCAATCATGTTGTCCTGCTGCTAGCCGTAGGCTATATGGATACCAGGGCCGTCCAATGTTTTATCCATTGTGCAAGAATTTATGTTGTTCTTTTACCATCTTAAACAAAAACTATATAAAAGAAGCTGAAGGGTTGAATATTTTGGAGTAGGTATGAATAGATTCGTCAAAATAAAGACAAGACGTCATACAACAAGTAAAAACGGCGTTAAGTTCGGCCAGGCCGAACTTTATATACCCTCCACCATGGATTGCATTCCACAGAGGTTGTCGGTTTTCGTAGAAGTGCAGTAATATTACAGGAAAATATAATTTTTTTAATATTGCCAAGCCAAAACAAATACAAATATTGAAAAATTAATTTTATAAATAAATATAATATTTTAATTTTTTCAAACCACGCTTATAAGGCAAGGCTACCAATACGTCAATTCAAAAAAATAATTATTCTTCTATTTATATTTTGAAAAATATTTTCAAAGCCATAAATATTGGCAGATAGTGGGTGCTACAGTTGGTTGTATTTCCATTCTATTTGAATTTCAAAAGTACAAATTTTGAAAATCCATTATCAGACGTACATAGTGCAAAATAACCTAACTTCATGATTCAACCAATTTTTGCCGTAAAAGAAAAAGTACGAATTTGGAAAAAACATTTTATTTTGCGTGTCTATGCAGTCAGAGGAATGTATACACCGAATTCCATGATTCCATTTGGTTGGTACCATTTTTACCCCCTTGACGTTTCTACGCAATTAGAATTTTATCATTCTAGTTGTAGTCGTTTAGTTGGTACTACCTTTATCCCTCTGTACCATTGTATCCCTTGAAAGTACTAATTTCGAAAAATTCGTATATTTTCCGTGTCTTCGCAGTCAGAGGAATGTATACTCCGAATTTCATGACTCTAACTGCGGTCATTTGGTCGGTACTATTTTTATCCCCTTTTTTCATTTTAACCCCAAAAAGTACGAATTTTGAAAAATCCGTGTACATATTTTACTTATCTATGCAATCAGAGGAATATATACACCGAATTTCATTATTCTAGGTACAGCCGTTTGGTTGGTATCATTTTTATCCCTCTATTCCTATTTTACCCATTAAAAGTACGAATTTGGAAAAACTACTTTTATATTATGTATCTAGTCAATTAGAGGAATGTACACACCGAATTTCGTGTTTCTAGCTGTTGTCGTTTAATATGTACCATTTTTATCCCTTTTTTGTCCCATTTCACCCCCTACAAATAAGAATCACTTTATGGTGCACGTTTTTGCTATAAGGGGAATGCGCATACCAAATATCAAGCAAATATAAACAGAAATATTCAAAAAACATGCTTAAATACGGTAAAATATTAGGGATTATTATGGGTATTTTTAGTCCTTGTGAGGGAAAAATGTTTCCCTTTGGGCCGATTTCGCCACATTTCAATCCCAGCCGATCTACGACTATAAGACGTATTTATGGAAAATTTGAACGTTCTAGCTCCTTTCGTTTAGATGCTAGCGTGCTTTCAACAGACGGACGGACGGACGGACGGACGGACATGGCTAGATCGTCTTAGAACACTACTCAACAAAATGAAAAAAATTTCATGTACTCCGGATGCGATAATTTTTTCTGTGTAGATAACCTTGACATGAGCTCGAAAAACGCAATAAAAAATTTTTTTTTCGTTTGGGTTTTTTTTTATTTTTTTTTTTTTTAAATTTTAAAAATTTTTTTTTGGTTAATTTGTTTCGTCCGGCATAACTCGGGAACTACTAGCCCGATTTAATTGAATTAAATTTTAAAAAATTTAAAATTACAATTCCCTTAATCTGTTCATATATTGTTTTCCTATACAAGCAACAGTTTCCAAGTTAAAAATGAATATATATAGGAAAAAACTTATTTTTTGCCTAAAGATTTAAATTTTTTTTTTTTAAATCCATAAAAAATCCAAAATGAAAAAAAATGTCAAATCTTATTACTTTTACGTAAAGTCACATAACCTATGAGCAAAATGAGACAAAGATCATGAAAATCGATGCACGCGTTTCGCTTTTATTCTCAATTGAGTAAAGGTATGAATTTCAAAAATTTGCTCGACATATGCACAACTTTGTCTATGGTAAGGTTTTTTCTTTTTTTTTGATTCTCAGAATTAACAAAACGGAATAAACAAAGGGTTATTTAATTTTTATGATTGCGTAAGCAAAGTAATAAACGCTAATAAATGTGCGTGAACAATTAATAGGAAAAAAGGAAAGGGGACTTTTTTAATTATTTGGGTTTTCCGTTGGCTACCTGTATGATTTTTTTACAGAAATGCAACCCACATTTAAGGGTGGTCATTATTCGGAAAATTTAAGACACGCACATGGTGAAACAGGTATGTAGCCACCGTAAAAAAATATACACCCATTTATAAGTACCTGTCAGTAAAATACTAAACAATACACAGTATAAATAGGTCTTCATTGATCGATTTTACTCATTCAACAAGTGTCGACGAACGCGATAGTTAAAATGAGCAAACGTTCGCGAGGATTTGAATGCAATACCAATCCAAGTAATTTTTGTTACATGTGCGGAGAATACGTTTCTGAAAAAAACAAGCGTTGTTTTTCACCTAAATTGAGAGATTCATTTGAAGAGAGCTTCAATTTAAAGGTCTCAAACATAGATGAGCGGTGGACACCAAGTGCTCTATGTCCAAGGTGCTACGTACAGCTAGCTGACTCAAGGTAAGTGTAGATTACGAAATTCAAGAACATATATAACTTATTATTGAAATTCTTTCAGACGACAGCCGAGAATCATCATGCCAATGCTTTGGAGAGCTCCGCTTTGCCATGTAACAGATTGCTAATTCTGTCTTAGCAAAAAAACAGGCGTGGGAAAAAATATACGATGGACTTACGCTGCTGTTTCAACAGTGAATTTTAAAGTGCCATTTTCCGAAGAACCAGTGGACCCGCAACCGTCCGTTTCAAGATGGGCATCTAATAATGAGGCGATACATCCAACATCAGATCCGGAGACAGTAGAAACCACATCAGAATGCGAGTTCGACGATCTCTCTGTAATTTGAGCTTTTGTTGTTTCCAAGAAATCCGGAAACAATTTGCCGAAATGAGTTCCAAGCTGCAGCTTCATTTGGTGATAAAATGTGCTCAAACTGTTGGTCTTGCAACAACTTTTTAATTTGCGGACCGTCGAAAACGCCTTCCTTAATCTTTGCCGATGAAAGGTGAGGAAAAATGGTTTTTAAATAGGCGAACGCTTCGCCATCTTTGTTGATAGCTTTCACGAAGTTTTTTATGAGTCCGAGCTTTATGTGAAGAGGTGGGAGAAAAACATTTTCCTTTTTTATGAGTGGTGTATATTTCACGTTGTCGCTGCCGGGGATGAAGTTAACTCTTTCTGTCCAACTCCTCCTGGTGTAATGATGTTGACGATCGCGGCTGTCCCAAAGGCAGAGAAAACAACAGTACTTTGTGAATCGACCTTGTAATCCACAAAGGATACCGATAACCTTAAGGTCGGCACAAACTTTCCAATCGTGCCTCTCATAGTTAAGGCACTTTAGTAGATTGTCCATGACTTCGTATGTTTCCTTGGTGTCAACGGCATGAGCAATTGGAATCGAAGGTTTCTCGTTGCCGTTGTGCAGTAAAATTGCTTTAAGGCTCTGCTTGTTGCTGTCGATGAAAAGACGCCACTCTCCTGGATCGTAAGAGTACCCGAGTTCACCAAATAATCCGGGAATGTCCTTACAAAAACAGATGTTGTCTTTTTTTGTGTAGTACCTTGCGTATGGTTCATGACGCTTCCTGTAGATTGTTGTCACCACACCAGGAGCCAAGAAACCGAACTGTTGCATGCGCGATGCATGCAACTCTGCATCTTCCTTGGAGAGTTTCAATTCTCTAACCCAATCGTTCAGTTCTGCTTGGGAACATAAGCGTTGACCTCCATGCAATGTATATGTTGACTCGCATTCTGATGTGGTTTCATACCTTTACTCAATTGCGAATAAAAGCGAAACGCGTGCATCGATTTTCATGATCTTTGTCTCATTTTGCTCATAGGTTATGTGACTTTACGTAAAAGTAATAAGATTTGACATTTTTTTCATTTTGGATTTTTTATGGATTTAAAAAAAAAATTAAATCTTTAGGCAAAAAATAAGTTTTTTCCTTTATATATTCATTTTTAACTTGGAAACTGTTGCTTGTATAGGAAAACAATATATGAACAGATTAAGGGAATTGTAATTTTAAATTTTTTAAAATTTAATTCAATTAAATCGGGCTAGTGGTTCCCGAGTTATGCCGGACGAAACAAATTAACCAAAAAAAAATTTTTTAAATTTAAAAAAAAAACAAATAAAAAAAAACCAAACGAAAAAAAAATTTTTATTGCGTTTTTCGAGCTCATGTCAAGGTTATCTACACAGAAAAAATTATCGCATCCCGAGTACATTTTGACTGTTGACTAGTGGAATTTTATGACGATCAAGAATATATATACTTTATAGGGTCGCAGATCGATATTTCAAGGTGTTACAAACGAAATGACAAAGTTAGTATACCCCCATCCTGGAGGTGGAGGGTATAAAAAAGCGTCTTTGGTCGGATTTGGGATGATGCCCGAACATAGGTTAGGTTGTCTGAATGTAAGGATCTCACTCACTTAGAGCAGAAGAGACCCATTGTAATACAGCGGGCTTTTACGTCCCTCATCGGTACCAAGCTGTGTGACTCATAAAATCCTTTATATTGCCGACGCACAGTGGTTCAGAGTGAAAATACATTGGTCAAAATTCAATAACTTTTGTTCTAGTAAACATTTTTGAGTTCTGAAATAAATTGAAATTAGACGGTTCCTTGTCTTTCGTATTTCTCAGTTTTAAAGAAAAGTAAAATTGTTATTTTTTCTTTACAAGTTTTTAACATTATTTTACGTATTTGTTCATAATTAGAGTGGTCAAAAACCCGGGTTTTCTGCAATGTCGGGTTTTCGGGTTATACGAAACCCGTGATTTCAAAAAGAACCGATTGCCCGGTTTTATTTTTATAAAAAACGGTCGGGTTCAGGTTTTTCTTGAAATTATTCTTTATAGGGTAATATCACAAAATGTTGGCCCATTGTGCATACACGTTCTTGGGGATAGGACAATTCTGATGTCATCATCAGATTCACTGAAATCTTTCGAAATTAACTTCAAACATTCCTGTCTGAATTAGGATCATTTGGTACATTGGCAAAAATATATTTGACAATTTTTATACCCTCCACTTCCAGGATGGGGGTATACTAACTTTGTCGTTCCGTTTGTCACACCTTGAAATATGGACCTGAGACACTATAAAGTATATATATTCGTTATCGTCATAAAACTCTAAGACGATCTTGCCATGTCCGTCCGTCCGTCTGTTGAAAGCATGCTAGCATCTCAACGAAACAGGGCGAAATCGGCCCAAAGGGAAAAAAATTTCCCTCACAAGGACTAAAAATACCCATAATAATCCCTAATATTTTAGCGTATTTAAGCGTGTTTTTTGAATACGTCTGTTTATATTTGCTTGATATTTGGTATGCGCATTCACCTTATAGCAAAAATGTGCACAATAACGTGGTTCCTATTTGTTGGGGTGCAATGTGGCAACAAGGGATAACACTCCTCTAATTGAGTTATGTATCTACACATAATTAAGTAAAATACACAGATTTTTCAAAATTCGTACTTTTTGGGGTTAAAATGAAAAAGGGGATAAACATAGTACCAATCAACTGACCGCAGCTAGAGTCATGAAATTCGGAGTATACATTCCTCTGACTGTGTAGACACGGAAAATAAACTGATTTTTCGAAATTCGTACTTTTTGGGGTTAAAATGAAAGAAGGGGATAAAAACAGTACCCATCAAATGACCGCAGCTGGAGTCATGAAATTCGGTGTATACATTCTTCTAACTTCGTAGGCTCGGAAAATAGACGAATTTTTCGAAATTCGTACTTTTTGGGGTTAAAATGGAAAAAGGGGATACAAATAGTACCAACCAAATGACCGCAGCTAGAGTCATGCAATCATGGAATTCGGTGTATACATTCCTCTGACTACATAGACACGCAAAGTAAATAGTGTTTTTTTCAAATTCGTATTTTTTCTTTTACGCAAAATTTGGTTGAATCGTGAAGTTAGGTTATTTGTACACTACACTATGTACGTCTGATAATGGATTTTCAAAATTTGTACTTTTGGAATTAAAATAGAATGGAAACACAACCAACTGCAGCACCCACTATATACCAATATTTATGGTATTTAAGCTTTTTGAAAATATAATTATAAGAATATTTATTTTTTGATTGAAATAAATAATGGTTTGAAATAATTAAAATATTATATTTATTTATTAAATTATTTTTTCAATATTTGTATTTGTTTTGGTTTTAAAAAAATTTATATTTTCCTCTAATATTACTGCATTTCTACGAAAACCCACAACCTCTGTGGAATGCAATCCATGGTGGAGGGTATATAAAGTTCGGCACGGCCGAACTTAACGCCCTTTTTATTAATATTTCAATCCATCATTGCTTTTCGTTCTTCATTTATTATTCCCAAAATGTCAGTTTAGAACAGGTGTGGGCACCGCAAAAAACTACCAATTATATCCTGTTGAAATAGGAAAGCATTTTGGAAAACAGCTATAATTTCTGGACCAATTGCCCCATTCTGCGATGCTGATATCTTATAGAGAATGAAAGAAGCTGAAATGTATAAAAATAGGAAAATACATCATAAGTTTGACATGAAATTCAAAGATTATGCGTATTTTTGGACACTTTGAAATATAAGGACTTTCTTATATTCGCTAAGTTCATCAACCTCATATTACCTACAAGGACGAGTATATACGTATAAGTTGTATCGCGAAAAAATGCTGCGGTCACCCCCAGAATTTCATCCGTGGGTAAAAAATATAATCAAATGGTCAACGGCATCGATTTTTCTTCTGCCCATAAGAAATGCATGTGAAATCTAGGGTGAACTTCCCCATTTTAGACTCACAGTATTGCTGTGTTGGAAAATCTTTTTAAGTAAATTTGCGGTCCCTGATAAAAAAGTTCTATGAAGAACAGGCCCGTGCGCAGGATTTTCCCCTGGGGGGTTTTCACCTACACTCATAAAAAGTTAACCCTATAATGAGTTAAAATTAACTAAAATTTAGGAAACCAAGTACATTTTTACTAAATATAAGTATAATTTTGCTGAAATTTTCCTAATCTAAGTAAATTTTTCCTAAAACCAAGTAATTTTTTACTAAATTTAAGCAAAATTTTCCTAAAACTAAGTACATTTTTACTAAATCTTAGTAAAATGTTGCTGAAAATTTTCTAAAACTAAGTACATTTTTACTAAATCTTAGTAAAATGTTGCTGAAAATTTCCTAAAACTAAGTAAATGTTTACTCAAATCAAGTAAATATTTACTCAAACTGAGGACAATTTTGCTGATTTTTTCCCTCAAAACGAGTAAATCTTTACTTAAACTGAGGAAAATTTTATTTTATACAAGGAAAAAGGTGAAATTAAAATAAGTTTAATTTAACTAAAATTATTCAAACAAATGATTTTTCTTCAGAGTATACAAAACTAATACAAAAAAATTAAATATTTCTCAAAAGTTTCATGATACCTCTGTCATAAAGAGTTGAGCTATTACTCCATGATTACTGCGAAGGCAAGATAGGCGCCTTCGCAGTGGTTGTTTAGAATAATTCATAAAGTATTTAAGAAATAAGTCTCTGCAAACGATTCTCGTTCTTAGATTAATATTCAAGATTTTTTTAAACAATTTCAAATGTTTTTTATAAGTTCATTAATACTTATATGTATGAAGAACTCGGCATAAATTTCAGTAAACATTTTAACTTAATTTTTAGGAAAAAAACACATTTTTAAGTTAAAATTCCCTAAATGGATTTTTTCCATACAAAAAATTTCAGATTTTTTCTCATTTAAAACCTTGGAAATATTCTTTCACATAAGTTTGAATTTACTCAATTGTAAGAATTTTTTAGTAGATCCAAAGAAATGATTTTAAGTAAATCTACTACCCTTTTTTTCTAGTAAATGAACTATTTACTATCGCTTTGAAAGATGGAAACTTTACTCATACTTAGTTAATTTTCCAACTTTTTAGGAAATTTTTAATGGAGCGTTTGGAAACCACTCATATTTTATTGTCAGGATCTTCGAGAAATATTTTGATACATTCGTCCGACAGACATCGTCACTCAAAGGAATATGTCAGTAAAAGAAAGCAGAAAGTCTACTGAAAGATCAGATTTTCTGCTGTTAAAAAAGAGACAGCAGATTTGTATCTGCTGTTTGTTGTTTACCATCTTCGAGCTAAACTCGCTTATGAACGCTTTTCTTTTTGTATTTTAATTAACAACAGCCAATTTTAGCAGACTGCAAACTCTTTAGCAGTGTGAATGGTGATGTAAGAGTGCAGAAAACTGCTGTTATGCCAAAAAAACAGCTGTAATAGCAGAAAAGTGTCTGCTGATAGGCAGCAGACAATCGCTGCTTTTATTAACAGGATTGTTCTCTAAGTGTAGAACTTTTGTCTAAATATTTGCTTGAAATTACATACATACATATCGAGGGCTTATATTCAAAGGTGGCTATGAACAAAAACATAACTTTTCAGGAGAGCGAAAAAACTGATTTTCTCCTTAATTTGAAGAGAAATTATTAATCATTCTTCTAGAGTTTAACCTAAAAAGGATTACTAATTGCAACGATTAAAAAGTTTTCGAAAATTCCTATTATTCATAACCACTTTTGTATGTTTAAAATTGAGCACTATGAATGTGGAAATAAGCACATAGCCATTTATGTCCAAATATATAAATAAGAGTTATTATAAACTCCATAAGTGTTTTCATGAAATCTTGACAATGTTGTATAGAAAACGCATTTTCTGTGATGTACACAGCGGATTTAAAGATTCCAGCTTCATCCATCAGATTGGTACCATTTTTATCCCTTTTACCAAATTTTTTACAAAAAGTGCATATTGCGGTAGGGCATGGTAAACAAAAAATACAAATTGGATATTTTTTTGTTTTATGATTTTCTCGCGATCTATCCAACGGATCCGACTGAATTTTTGTTTGTGTATTAAGAACCAATTTCGCTTGTAACATATATGTCGCCAGTCGCGAAAATCGCTGCAACTGATGAAAATCCAAAATTTGCAGTTGCAAATCTTTATATTTTAACTTTCTTCATTCATCATTCTGAAACTTTTCATACACAAATATTCCCCATGAAGTCAGTAATCACATGCCAAAGAAATATTTTGGTATTCTCAATATAATAAAAAGTTACGCCGGTTTTTTTAAATATATTTTTCACAATTTTTGACTTTACAGCCACCATTTTTCCTATTTTAGTCTGATAACTCGGGAATCAAAATGCTATTAACGCGAAATGATCGAATTTGATAGTGCGACATGCCCTAAATCTAGAAAAATATTTTAAACAAAATCTTTGTAGGGAATTATAACCTTCGGTTTTATGCCGCTCCATTGTTGAACTATTTTATTGACAGATGACATCAAAATCTGAGAATAGTGTGGCATCAAAAACTCATTTTCGAGAAAATGGTTCATAGCCCTCGATATATATTTTGAAGAAATATTACACAAAAAAGGATCAAATTCCTCGGCGACGAATCCTTCAGTCCCGCATTTTTTCTATGATAAATGCAGAAAATTTGATATGCTTTTTGACAAAGTATGGGTCTAAATAGGGTGTCTAAAGAGTTTTGGTGTTTTTAATTTATATAGGACATGAGTATTAGGATGTTTACTCAAAATCTTTATACGCATATTCCGATTAAATAAAAAAATATTTGGAAATGTTTCTTAATTTTTATAATCTTAAATATGTATAAATTCGAATAACAAATACAGTTTTTTTTTGGTATTTTACAGTTTGGTCTTCCTACGTAGATCCAAATTAATGAATTTGGTGTTTCTCTTTTAAATAATACTTGTTACACATGTACAAAAAATACTAACTCTGAAAAATGTTTGACATAAGTGATAAATATAACAAAAATTTTAGTAAGTTAAAACTCATTTCTTATTGTTTCACAACTTTAAAGTAGATTTTAAAATAGAGACCTACACGCAGAAAAAAATGCATTTCGAAGAAACGAAATTTTAGACACGTGAACATCGTTTTTGAGTTTCTTTTGTGGGAAAAATTAGTCTGTTTACGGTAAACATGTCATCAGTTGTTGTAAATGAACAAAGAGAAATAAGTTTATGTATATCAAACAGTTTTCTTCGTTTGTCGAAATGGATTTGTATTATAATTGCAAACTCCCAAAACATTGGAAGTAACAGAAACCGTTGTTGTTGCATCTGTGATGAAAATAGGACACATCGGTTCAGATTTAGATACAGCTATAAAAGATATAGCTGTAGTCGAATGTCAAGAAGTGGTACTTTCCGAACAATTTGGTGTCCATTAGCGAAATTAGCATTACACAATCTTCAAATTGGCACAATTCGTTTAGTTTGTTTGTATTTTTCATAACCTTTGTCCGAAATTTTTCATGATTTTACTGCAAAATTAACAAGTCAGACGAGTTATTTTAAAAAATACCTTAAAAATTCTATATTTTATTGCTTCACAAAGTCTAGAAGGTTTTACAAATTATATGTTCGAAATCTCTCTGGGGGGGTTTTTTGTGAACGATAAATTTTAATTTTGAGAATTGAAAAATCTCATTTTAAGAGACTTTGCAAATTTTACTACCTGTGTCCAGTTTTCATGCAGTCATTCGATTTGTCTGCTAAATCTGGCATTTTTTGGTTTTTTTGGGCATATCTCCGGCAAATGAACTGAACGATTGTTATAAAATTTAGCATGAGGATAAAGAAAATTTACTCATCGTACTTATTCTTCAGAAGATAATGATAATGAGAATGAGTAAATCTGATTTTTTGCACTAAGTATATCCGATATGCCAAGTGGTCGATTTCGTGCATTCGTTTATGGCTTTTGAAGGAAAAATGTTGTGTTGGTCAAAAGTCAGGCATTTCTTGAAAAAGGATATTTTTCAAAATATTTATTACATACAAACTATATTTGGCACAAACATAGTGGCGTCATAATAAAGATACACTGAAAGATAATTATACTATTTATGAACCCCAGTGAAAATTTTCATTAAAAAGTCGCCAAAGAAATACTTCATAAAATGTATGAAACAAGTTCATTATTTTTCATCATATGATTTATGAAAATTTTATGAAAATGTTTCATGAAGTTACCAATATAAACAACAAAGCAAAAAAGGTCTGACTTGTTGACTAACCAATCAATACACATGTATACATGTATTACATGTCTTTAACCTAAATCAGGGTACATACTTATGTCAGAGTTAAATGAGGACAAATGAGAATTACTAACATTCAACCGAATAAAGTCGACACACTAAAAATTTAGTTGAAAGTTATGAAAATTTTCATAAAAACTATGAAATCCTTCAATTTATTCATGAAGACATTTCATAATACAAATATTTTATTGGTTATGAAATATTTCATAATCTTTAAGAATTGTTTCTTTAGTACAATGAAATCTTTCTTTGATCTTATGAAACTAAGTTTCACTAATTTAACAATTATGAAATATGAAATGTTTATGAAAAAATTGTATTCATTCATTTATTTATGAATTTTTCATAAAAAAGTGTAAGAAACCACAATTTCTAATAAAAAATTTAGTGCAAAATCTCTTAAAATGTGTGAGGACAGTTCGACAAAGCAAAAAAAGAAACTACGGTTTTTCCATTTTCAAAACAGTAATACAAAAAAAAAAAATACAATTTTTCTTCGCATTATGAACAAATACGTAAAAATATGTTGAAAAACATAAAAATAAAATTTTTTATATTCTTTAAATTTCTTTAAAAAATTACGAAAAGTAGTCAATTTTGGGCTAATTTCTAAAATAAAATCCTTGTGGCCTTGTCTAATTTTAGTTTTTTACAGAACTCAAAAAATTTTACTAGAACAAAAGTTATTAAATTTTTGTCAATGGATTTAGATTCTGAACCACAGTGCGACATAAATTCTGACCAATTCGCCCCCAGTCTTTGAAGAAAACTGAACCCAGAGTCACTAAACGTCTTTTAGCCTCAGTCGGACAAAGACAGAGAAAGTGCCCGACACTCTCAGTCTCCTCCTCGTCTTCACAGCTCTTTTAAAATATGATTGACTCGACGTCCAACCTCTGGACATGCGCTTCTGATATTCAGTGCTCCGTCAAAACTGAAACCATCAATTGACATTTATTAAGTGAAAGAAGGAAGCAAAATTTGCTCAGGCAAACTTCGCAATTCCGTTCATGTGAAGTTCGCCCGTTCGAGAATGATTCCAAGGTCAAATCATAGGCATTCGTAAATTAAATCCGATGGGCACACCTAAAGCGTACAGGTGTCACAACGGAGGCGATATCAACATTCAAATTTCCACATCAACGACGTGCTATTCGCATTCATACGAATTTGCATGTGGTCTGTTAGAGCCACACCCCCCCCTCCGCCATTTCACGGCCAGTTACCCCAGTGCTGCAGTGTACACGCTATAACGATAGCCTAAAAATCATGGAAAACATTTGATATTTATGTTTCTACTTTTTTCGCATTCATATTTTTTTGTGCAACCACTTCAAATCTTAGACAAAGGAGCCGGATGTTTTGTCGTCGTCGTCGTCTCTGAATTGTTCCGGTGGCCTTGTCTTCCTATTCGCAACACGTTGTTTGTGTTGGGCCACACGGAAGTCATAGTGAAGCGAAAGGATTGTGGACATTTATAAATTATGCCGGACATGTTAAAATGCCATTTTGAATATGAAATTTGATGCTCTTAAAGCCGGCTTACGTTTTACATTCGAACGTTCTACACGGCCGACACTCTTTGCATAATAGATGTGTGTTAGGTGTAGGCATCGGTTTATGGCTATTGGGTGAAATGGTTGTTAGAGTTGCATAAAAATGATTTCATATAGATTTATATCATGCAAAAATGAGAAATTACCCAAAATGTTGCACCATCCTTATTTTTTCGGTCATTTTTCACTTTAAGAAAAATTTAGATTGTCTCTAGTTTCGAAAAATGTCGATCCCAAGTAAATAATTTTGGATTTAATTTTATTTTTACATTTCAGGGTTGTCGGTCTTCGTCTGGGGTTAAGACCAAAGCTGACTACGCAGAGTAAAAGTACCAAGAAATTGGCGCATTTTTCATTGGAGACATTTTTCACTGACGTCACAGTTCGCACAACTAGCAGTGTCACCTGCTTCGCACGAGGAAAATCCTGTTATTTGTTATCAGTTTTGTCCATCACTGCATTTATTGAATTTTCTTTTGGTGGATATATATAAATTTAAAGTAGTGATTTGGAAACATCCTATTAGATAGCACTCATACACAGTCAATGGAATGTGCTTGTCGATGCGCACTATATTCCACCCAGTTTCGAACAAAAAACAAGTAAAAACGGCGTAAAGTTCGGCCGGGCCGAACTTTATTTACCCTCCGCCATGGCTTGCATGCCACAGAGGCTGTCGATTTTCGTAGAAGTGTAGGAAGGAAATATAAATTTGTTTAATATAGCCAAACCAAAACAAATACAAATATTGAAAAAATAATTTTATAAATAAATATAATATTTTTATTATATCAAACCACGCTTATAAGGCAAGGCTACCAATACCTTTACACTATATATATCGAAATAAAACTTCTAGTGAATTCAAAAAATAAATATACTTCTATTTATATTTTCATAAAATCTTAAATACCAAAAATGTTTGTAGATAGTGGTGCTACAGTTGGTTGTATTTCCATTCTATTTTAATTCCAAAAGTAAAAATAGTGAAAATCCATTATCTCACGTACATAGTGCAAAATAACCTAACTTCGTGATTCAACCAATTTTTGTCGTAAAAATAAAAGGTACGAATTTAGAAAAATCTCTTTATTTTACGTGTCTACGCATACGAATTTCATCATTCTAGCTGTAGCCGTTTAGTTGGTACTATTTTTATCACTCTGTTCCCATTGTATCCCTTGAAAGTACGAATTTGAAAAAAACCTTTTATTTTCGTGTCTACGCAGTCAGAGGAATTTATACTTTGAATTTCATGACTCTTACTGAGGTCATTTTGTTGGTTCTATTTTTATCCCCTTTTTCAAATGTTAATCCCAAAAAGTACGAATTACGAAAAACCCTCTACACCATTTCCAATTGAAATTGGGAAAATTCCAATTGTAATTGAGAAATTCCATTTGAAATTGAAATTTTCCAGTTCAATTTGAGAAATTCCAATTGAAAATGAGATTTTCCATTTGAAATTGAGAATATGCTTATTGAAATTGAGAAAATTCAGAAATTTCTATTTTCACGCATGAAAAGGCTTGTTGAATTGTCGTCTGCAATAAACAGTTTCAAATGCTGGAACATGTGTACTTTGTATGCACAATTTGGTCTTACATTTGGCGATTTGAGATCCCCCTTAACCTTGGATCAAATTAGTACTACATCATTATCAAGTGGCAGTTTTCAAAGAGTTGTTCCAGTCAGCTACGGAATGAAGCGTTATTTCATACCAAAACAGGTTCATTTAAATTACTCAACTTCTCAGAACTCATTCTTTAGTTTAACGTGTTTTGAATGAGCCGATTCTTCTATTCAGTAAAATAATTCCAGTAGCCGTAATTACATGTTTGTTAGAGACATGTTGAAGGAACACCATAGGATCGGTAATAAACTCTGAATGAGCCTGTGGCACAATTTATTTAATTATGTACATTCAATAAATCGTCACGGATGGTATATACTACTTCACAACACATAAGATTTATGCCAAATTAGAAATACTCTCAATTTCAAATGGAATGTTCTCAATTTCATTTGAAAATTTTTCAATTTGAAATGTAAATTCTCATTTTCATTTGGAATTTTCTCAATTTCATATGAAATTTCTTAATTTCAATTGGATATTCTCAATATGAAATGGAAATTCTCATTTTCAATTGGAATTATCCCATTCTTAATTTCAATTGGAATTTTCTCAATTTGAAATGGAAATTCTCAATTTCAATTGAATTTTTATCAAGTATAAATGGAAATTCACATTATGAAATGGAAATTCTCAATTACAAGTGGAATTTTCTCAATTTCAATTGGAAATGGCGTAGTTTACGTGTCTACGTAATTATAGGGATGTACACACCGAATTTTATTTTTCTAGCTGTTTCGTACCATTTTTATCCCTTTTTTCACCATATTTCCAGCTAATTCTTTTTTTATACTCTACAACACTTCGTGGTCTAGGGTATTATAAGTTAGTTTCGCGCCAAATGTTTGTAACACCAAGAAATAATCGAGCTAGACCCACCTTTAAGTATACCGATCGGCTTAGAATTACCAGCTGAGTCGATTTAACAATGTCTGTCTGTCCGTCTGTCCGTCCGTCCGTCCGTCCGTCTGCTGTCCATCTAAGCTTGTTCGCACTCTACAGGTCGCAATTATTGTCCGATTGTCATGAAACTTGACAGAAGTTATTTTTTCTGGCCAAGGACCATCGGTATTGAATTTGGAGGAAATCGGTTCAGATTTAGATATAGCCCCCATACAAATGTCGGTCCCGATTTGACATTTTCCGCTCTAGAAACCACATATTGTACCCGATTTTCTTTAAATTTGGTACAACATCTTATAATCTAACTAGAAACACCTGTGCCGAAATTGGGTAAGATCGGTTCAGATTTAGATATAGCCCCCATACAAATGTCGCTCCCTATTTCACTTTTTCCGCTTTAGAAACCACATATTGTACCCGCTTTTCTTTAAAAATGGCACAACATCTTATAATCCAACTAGAAACATCTATGCAAAAATTGGGTAAGATCGGTTCAGATTTAGATATAGCCCCCATACAAATGTCGGTCGCGATTTGACATTTTCCGTTCTAGAAACGACATATTGTACCCGGTTTTCTTTAAATTTTGCAGAACATCTTATTATCCAACTAGAAACACGTATGCAAAAATTGGGTAAGATCGGTTCAGATTTAGATATAGCCCCCATACAAATGTCGCTCCCGATTTGACATTTTCCGCTCTAGAAACCACATATTGTACCCGATTTTCTTTAAAATTGGCACAACATTTTTTAATCGAACTAGAAACACCTATGCTGAAAGTGGGTTCAGGTTTAGATATAGCCCCCATACAAATGTCGCTCCCGATTTGACTTTTTTCGCTCTAAAATCCACATATTGTACCCGTTTTTCTTTAAAAATGACACAACATCTTATAATCCAACTAAAAAACCGATGGTGAAAGTGGGTAAGATCGGTTCAGATTTAGATATAGCCCTCATATATTTCAACTAAGAAGACATATTACGAAAGTCAAATATATGGGTCCATATTTTGGTATAACCCCCATACAAATTGGGCCCCCATTCCACTCGATTACATCTCTAGAACCCACATCGTGCATTAAATCTCGATATAATTTTTCATATCATGTCATATTTCAACTAAGAATACCTACTTTGAAAGTGATCTATATATCTTTTTAATGTAGAGCACTTGCAAATGGCCCCATTTTAATTTTTACCCCTCAAGAACGCAAATTTTACATCGGATTTTTTTTTTCAAATTTTGCAGATTATATTATATTTCAGAATACAAAGTCAAATATATGTGTCCACACTTTGGAATAACCCATTCTACTCTAATACAGCTCTACAAACTACGTCTTACATCGCATCATGATATATTTCAACTATGAATACCTACAGTGAATGAGAAATATATAGGCCCATGTTTTGAGCCGGTGTTGTTATAGGCCTCCTTTCAAATGTCGGTCCGATTTATCCTATTACTACTGTATACTTTGTATTTGTCTGCCGGAAAATTGGATCAATTATTTACCATATTCGTTAAATATGACTAAAGATGAATTTATACTGTATAATTTATATGAACTACATAAAATTGCTCCCATGAAACACCTGGGTTTAGTAATAAAAGCGATGTATATACGCAGGGAGTGGTGTAGGGTATTATATAGTCGGCCCCGCCCGACTTTAGCCTTTCCTTACTTGTTTGAATTTTAGACGTTTTCACGTTAGTAGATGAATGTTCTCAAAAAATTTGCTTAAATAATATAAATATTAGGAGTGTTTTCAGGGGAAATTTATTACTTTTGTGCCGATTTTGCCCACTTTCAATCCCAATCGATCTGGAACCATAAGACACATTTACTGCAAAAATGGTCTCCGACGAATATTTCAAGGTGTTACAAACGGAATGACAAAATGAATATACCCCCATTCTAAGGTGGAGGGTATAAAAATGAATGTTATTCTACCTTTAAAATGTTAAATCGCCCACCCTATGTAAACTTCATGCTATGTACGATGCCCGCAAATGACGAAGTTTGGATGATTTTCTCTTACTCTAGAGATGCTGCAAATCGGGTACATACACCTAATATACCCTGACTTATGTAGATACCTCTCCAATTTTTATAAGAGGGTATGCGATTCTCCGTATGTTTCCCGTTTTACAAACATTCCTATTGTTTTGTATGTAGCCAGTTTTTGGGATATTTTTTGCACTTTTTTAAAAATATAAATTTTTCACTTAGGCTTATTGAGAAAATGGAATGAATGAGGGAATGCAGTTACAAGTACCGAGAGGCACTGCACACCTGAATAAAAACGACGCTTGTTTTGGTGTGTTCCTTTGCGTGGCGACACTTTATTTCAATCTATTCGTAAGTCTTGGCGAGGTAACGAATAAACCTCACCGCACTGCCAGAATATACCGTTATATTTAATTAAAATTAATTGCGGGTCTGTGCTTAGAAAATGTTCTTGGGAAACACAAAATGCACGGAGACCAGGCCTTGTTGCTCACTTTTAATGTGGTGGCAAGTGGTGAATAGAATAGCGAACTCAAGCAAATCGGTAATTCTTTAAAAACGCAGTCTTGCACAGACAATGCATTAGCTTTGGCCAACGACGGTTCAAATGCTTTAGATCTAAATCACCCTACTGGCTGGAATGTCTGCGGCAATAACTGAAAAGTCTTGTTGTGGAATAGAAAAGAACCAGTTATTTCCAGTCCTTCAATTTCGAGTATTTATCAATTTTGTTTAATATTTCTGCTTTGAATATACTTGAAATTTAGTGAATCGCGCCCCAAAAAGTGATTCATACCTCTAGGGGTAAGATTGAGCAAAAAGAGATAAAAATGGAGGAGTTGCGTACATCGCATAAGAAATTTTTCGAAATTCATACTTTTAGAGTCAAAATGGACAAAAGGGGATAAAATTGGTACCGACTAAATGGCCACAGCTAGAATCATAAAATCTGATGCATATGGTGCGTTGGGTTTGTCACTTTCTTATTGGTGCCATTTGACGCCCGATCCTAACGAAAATAACCCCCACTATATATAAAATAATTTACACACTTGTTTTAAATGTGCACCGCAAACACTCAACCATTTGTGACACAGAACTTTTAGTTATTTTTACACTATTTTTTCATTAAAAGTTCGAAAACGTGACAACGATGATGTTTTTTTTTGTTTTTTTTTAGAAGCTCCAGCGCCATGTAGGCTTTATAGGAGCAAAAAAAAAGTGGCAACTTCCATAATTACAATTTAACTTAAAAAATTATGTACATACACATGAATAATATGTAAAAAGGAATAATACGAATAATATTAAAATCGGTAATGATCAATTACATTAGAAGTGTTTCTATATTCTCAAGCAATTATATTTTATGATTTTGTTTAAATGTAGAAATTGTGCTAATATTTTAATCCTGTCTGGCAGATTATTAAATTCATTTGGTCCTGCAAATCCAATACGCTGCTTAGTCAAATCCAATCGGCATCTCATGGTTTGAAGATTACCAGCTTGCCTTGTGCTTCTTCCGGTTCTCATATAGTTTTGGTTAAAAATAACCGATCTCGAGCCAAATTCAGTGATGGACTTAAACACATACTGCAGTAGTTGCTGCTTATATAATCCACTTATTGGTAGAATCTGTTTAGCTCTGTCCTTGTATAAACTGAGAGTCGAATAACGTAGTGGTAGGTTGAAGACAAGTTTTAGTGCTTTGTTCTGAGCACTCTGAAGAGATTTTAAGGAGCTGATTTCCTTCCACCCATATATTATGGGTAAATAGGTTAAATGAGAATGTATCAACGCCTGGTAAATCATCATTTTCGTATCTATGTTCAATTTATTTTTAAATTTATAAAGTATACCTGTATCTGATGATATCTTTGTTTTCAATTCAGCAATGTGCGGATCCCACACAAGATTATGCCTCAATGTTACTCCCAAATATGTTACAACATCCGTCTCAGCAACAGACGTTCCATTTATATGCACTGTCATCTCATCGCCAGCCAAATGTGGACTAAACCTTATGAATTTAGTTTTTGAAGAATTGAGAACCAACTTATTTAACCTAGCATATTCAGCTAGTAATGCGAAAAATCAAACATTTTTTTTTGATTGGGGAACGACCCTATGTAGTTGTAGACGCGCAACATAAAGGCATTTTTGGAAATGTGAAAGGATATAAAAATGGCACCAATAAAACGGCTGCAGCCGTTTGAACATTTCTCTAATTTTGTAGATGCGATAAATAAAAGGCTTTCCCAAATTCGTACTTTTAGGGCCAAAATGGGGTAAAGGAATAAAACTGGTTGATGGGTGTAGTTCCGTTGCATCGTTTCCGCGCACGGTGAGGGGAAATTTGAGCTGAGCGATAGTGTTAGTGATCTATTCCTGATAAAACGATCCGTCTATCTAAACGAAAGTAGCCAGGAGGTCCAAATTTTCCATAAGTGCTCTTAGATCGGTTGGGATTGTAATTGGGCGAAATCGGTCAAATGGAGAAAATTTTCCCTCACAAGGACTGAACATACCCCTAATAACTCCTAATATTTAGAGTATCTAAGCATTTTTTTTTTTTACCAACTCAATTGCGGCAGTTAGAGTCATGAAATTCGGAGTATACATTCCTCTGACTTCATAGACACGAAATATAAAAAGGTTTTCCCAAATTCGTACTTTCCAGGAGCAGAGGGATCAAAATGGTACCCACTAAACGGCAACATCTAGAAAGATAAAATTCGGTGTGTACATCCCTCTAATTGCTCACGTAAAATAAACATATTTTCGAAATTCGTACAACCAAATGGCCGGGGCTAGAATCATAACTGCATAGACTCGAAAAAACAAAACGATTGTTCCTATTCGTACTTTTTTACTTTTACGACAAAAATGTGTAGAATTATGAAGTTAGGTTATCTCGTATTGTGTACGTGGGAAATAATGCATTATCAAAATTTGTACTTTTGGAATTAAAATAGGATGGAAATACAGTCAACCAAATCGTTGTAGCTAAAGATGCTTCTACTATCCTCCAATATTTATTGCATTTAAGTTTTTTTTTGAAGATTGCTGGCTTATATTTACTTTTTGAATTGACTTGAAGTATTGTTCCGATATATATAATATAAACATAATTATTTTATAATTATAATAATGAAAAAATTATATTTATTTATAAAATTATTTTTTCGATATTTTTAGCTTTTTTGGTTTGATCATATTATACATTTTCCTGTAATGTCACTGCACTTGTACAAAAATCTACAGCCTCTGTGGATTGCAAGCTATGGTGGAGGGTATATAAAGTTTGGCCCTGCCGAACTTAACGCCGTTTTTACTTGTTTAGTATGAAATAGCCTCGATAAACGCAGATGTAAACAATGGAAGGAGACCGCTACCAGTCTTTCACAGTCTTTCATTGGTCTTTGACAAATGATAGTGGACTTAAATTCAAGAGCAAAACTTAAGTTTGTTTGCTGGATAACAAGCTGTAATAACAAAAACTTTAATAAGGGTTAATTTGTTTCCTATTCTATAATAAAAAAAATCTTTTTTCGCAATGTCGCTAACTACAATTTAGATGCTTTTATTTAAACAGGCGGCTTAAAATTGCGTGTTATTTTCAGTGAAAATTGGACATTCCGAATGGTCCACCTCGGACGTAGTCGTGGCCAACATTTACATGATATCATTCTCAAACAGTAAATGCCATAAATTGTTCTTTTAGTTAACTTTCAAATTTATGTATTTTATTTGACATTATAAATCAAACCTCACGATGAATCACTGGTTACATATATTGGTCCTACTTACGCTGGAAACAATGTGCAAATAAACTTTGAGCTGTATAACAAGCAAAACTCCTAAATCCTTAAAGAATAATTCATCCTCATGTAAGTAGTCACCAATAAAACAAAGGGTTTAAAGCGTAGAAATCCTAGAGAAAGACATTTTTTAATTTTTTCAAGACTCGCATAATTAAGATTGCAGTCTAGTGAAGTCATCTTGCGACATGAAGGAATCGCTAAGTGAATTAACGGACATGAAAAGTTTGATATCGGGATACATAAAGATCTTTGATGAACACAAATTAGTTAGAGAAGGTCATTAAGATATAACGACAAAATTAGACATTTAATAAAAAAATTAAAAAATGTGTATACAATTATTGTTGTGGTTTTTCGGAACAGTGTGGACAAAAAATAATTTGTAGGTCCCAGAAACAAACTATTTGTGTTGCATAGTATTGATATGCCGATAGGAAACATCAGCTCTTGGAGTTCCTCATCCGATATTGCCTAATCCAGCCTCTACATAATACTTCTCGTATCATATCTGCCATCCATTCATTCAGTTTTGCGATGATGATAAACAGGCTCACAACAAAATTATTCGTTGTTTTTTATTTTTGGAAAAAATGTAGAAAATATAGAAAATAAATGTTCATATATCATAACTTTATAAGCTGCCAAAAGATAAATGGGCGTAAATCTACACAAATCGAAAGTCTCATAAGTAAACAATGTGTGTGTGTTTGTATGTACAACCGGGGTGGTGGGGGAGACATGAATGACTGACTATGAACATAATGCTAAACAATACTGAAGAGCAATAAATAAAGCCAATTTAGATGCAATTTAGAGTTTACGATGTGAACTTTGTCGTGGAAAAGAGAAATAGGACTTTGGACGAGTGAAAACGACATTAGTAAGAGCTACATTGGCCAAGACGAATAATTGTCTTAGGCAATTTCATTGAATTGTCCACACTAAAATGATGGATAGTAAGAACAATAAACTGTTATTGGCTAGTCAGTGATTTTCGATGAAGAATAACCCGATGGTTCCTCAGCCCAAAATGCACACGTTGCTGATGTGTGTTATATGTTTCAAACACAATCACTCACGAGTTTTCTTAACCCCAATGCGACAATAACTACGTCTCACTGTAGTCCATAATAAAATTAAATATATCTTGATCTACATCATTTACGATTGAATTTGAGAAAATATAAATTTAAAATGAGAAATTAAAATATATATTGATAAAAATTGTAAATGAAATTTTAAATTAAGAATATGCAAATTGAAAATGAGAAATGCAATTGAATTAAAATTGATAGTGATTCATATTCAGAAATGACAAACTATTATTGCGAATCGGAAAATTAAAAATGATAAAAGCAAAATTTAAATTTATTGTAGTTAAAAAGTGAGGTTAATTAGAAATGAAAATATATATGTGGTTACTCGAATCTGCAGAGATCGCATTAGCCACCTGCACTCAGTCGAACCCTATTTTGCTCGTTGCGCAATTTCAATCAATTTAGTACCCTCTATCGTGTAGTAACCTGTCATTGTCAGACACCTCATTTGAATCCCTTATTAGAAAATTGATGAATTCGCGTAGCAAAATATTTTTTCTGGGGTGGGGAAATATTTTTTAAGATTTCAAAATATAAAAACTAATTTAGGTAATTTTTTACAGGATTTTTCGTAAATATTTTTGGTTTGTTTTTTATGGCTGATCATGAATTTGTTTTCGGTTTCGAGAACATTAATAGAAAAACAACAACAAATTTAAGTTTATAATTTTGAGAAGTAGAAAAATCATATTTAAATCGATATATAATCTAACCAGGATAAGTGAGACCAATATAAATGGGAATTCTCTATAAGTGGGACATTTTCGATAGTCCCTATACGATTCACAAAAAACTCTTTAAGCGGGAATTTGAACCTTTTTAAATAGGATTGATTTTTTCGGTATTTACCTCTATAAGTGGGATATTTTACTCATTTATTTTTAAGATTGGAATTTCATAATTATAGTGTGTAAAATAGTGCCTACACGTAAAATACCAATGAATAAATGTAGAAATTATGATTTTTTAAAAGAGAAGACGAAAATCTGTAGATAAATAAATGTAGAAGTTATGGCCCTTCTTGTAGAAATAGATGTCGCCTTCACGTAGGACTAAATCAAAAACAAAAAATCGTAAAAAAAACACAACTTTTGTTTTTGGAAATCCCTTAACTCTACAATGACATCCCAGCTATTATAAAATTAAACTAGATACTCTCTTATTTAAATTACAAAAGGGCTTTTTTGTGCTATTTAACCTCAAATTTAGAAAATTGCGATGTTTTAAATTATTTTGCATCTAAAAGGCGAACCATTTATTAACAGATTTCTAACATGTAGACATTATTTACTTTGTTATAAAAAAAAATAAAACAAAATATTTTTTTCCTATTTTTATACCCTCCGCCTCAAGATGGGGGTATATTCACTTTGTCATTCCGTTTATAACATCATGAAATATTCGCCAGAGAACCCATAAAGTATATAAAGGGTGATTTTTTAGCTATTATCTATTTGGCAACACTGGATTAAACAGCTGACGCACGTTTCGTCACTGTCAAACATCTTCAGTTTGGTCTATAATTTAACCATGAATCAACGCTTGCGAATTATTGAATTTTATTATCAAAATGCGTGCTCTGTTAAGAAAGTTAATCGCGCGCTTCCATTTTATGGTCAGTTTAATCGACCCACTGAAGCGGCTATTCGGGCTATTGTGACTAAATTTCGCACCAAATTTACATTGTTGGACATTAAACCAACAACACGCTTACGTAGAGTGCGAACTGAAGAAAATATCGCAGCTGTATCGGGCAGTGTTAATGATGACCATCAATTATCGCTTCGTCGCCGTTCGCAGCAATTGGGTCTCTGTTACTCAAAAACGTGGAAATGCCAAAATTGGACTAAGCGAATGGACCATTTGAGGCGCAGTCAAGGTCAACATTTGCATGAAATAATCTTCAAACGTTAAATTATATGGACCGTACTATCGATTCAAATTAAGACTTCATGAATTTTTCTGAATTTTATGTGTTTTTTTTTGAAAAACTTTCCTATAGCTTTTAAAAAATCACCCTTTATATTCTGTGTCGTGTAAAATTCTAAGACGATCTAGCCATGTCCGTCTGTCTGTCCGTCTTTTGAAAACAAGCTAGTTGCCAAACGAAATGAGCTAAGGATTGAAAGTTTGCGAAATCGGCCCAGAGGGAACATTTTTATACCCTACACCACTTCGTGGGCTAGGGTATTATAAGTTAGTTTCGCCCCAAATGTTTGTAACACCAAGAAATAATCGAGCTAGACCCACCTTTAAGTATACCGATCGGCTTAGAATCACCAGCTGAGTCGATTTAACGATGTCTGTCTGTCTGTCCGTCTGTCCGTCTGCTGTCCATCTAAGCTTGTTCGCACTCTACAGGTCGCAATTGTTGTCCGATTGTCATGAAACTTGGCAGAAGTTATTTTTCTGGCCAATGACCATCGGTATTGAATTTGGAGGAAATCGGTTCAGATTTAGATATAGCCCCCATACAAATGTCGCTTCCGATTTGACTTTTTCCGCCCTATAAAGCACATATAGTACCCGATTTTCTTTAAATTTGGCACAACATCTTATAATCCAACTAGAAATACGTATGCAAAAATTGGGTAAGATCGGTTCAGATTTAGATATAGCCCCCATACAAATGTCGCTCCCGATTTCACTTTTTCCGCTCTAAAATCCACACATTGTACCCGTTTTTCTTTAAAATTGGCACAACATCTTATAATCGAACTAGAAACATCTATGGTGAAAGTGGGTAAGATAGGTTCAGATTTAGATATAGACCTCATACAAATGTTGCTCCCGAATGTTTAACCGATTTTGGCCAAATTTTACATATTATATTTCACCAATAAACAGACATGGTGAAAGCGGGTCACATCGTTCCAGGTTTCAATATACCCCCATACAAATGTCCTTTCCGATTTAACATTTTTTGTCAAACACATACATTTACAGGATGCAAAAATCCTTCCCGATTTCAATGAGAATTGTTTGGGTGATGTCCATATGTCCATACTTTGAAATGACTTTGGTATACTACTGTATAATTTGTATTTGTCTGTCGGACAATTAGATCAATTACCATATTATTTACCATACTCGTTAAATTTGACTAAAGATGGATTTATAGCATATAAATTATATGAATATAATTTATATAATTTGTATGAACTACATAAAATTGCTCCCATGAAATACCTGGGTTTAGTAATCAAAGCGAGGTACATACGCAGGAAGTGGTGTAGGGTATTATATAGTCGGCCCCGCCCGACTTTAGCCTTTCCTTACTTGTTTATAATAAAGATAAAAATGGTACCAACCAAACCGCTGAAGTAGAAGTCATTAAATTCGCTGTGTGCAGAAAATGGGACAAAGGGGGATAAAAAGGTACCAACTAGGGTATCCAACTGAAAAAATTTTATTCGACTAATCGAATAATTTTTATCAAACATTTGTTCGAATAATGAAAAAATCATGATTTACGAATAACGAATAATTCCAATAGATTGTCCGAAATAATCGATTAATCGATATTATTTTTGCCTTAAAAAACTAATAAAATCATCGTCTGCTTTGTATGATAAATTGATTTTGAATAGCCAGTTTGCTCTAAAACTGTCAAACACCAATTATAAAATCCAATAACCACTATTTTGAAAAACCACGGGTTTTGAAATCTATGCTCCACAGATATTAAAATAACTCGGGAACTATTTATCCGACTTAATTTAAAAAATAGCAAAAACTGACCGTTAGCTTCGGAATTATTTAAAACTAGCAGTACCCGCTGCTTCGCACGCGAAAAAACATTTATTGTTATTAGTTTTATTCGTCTGTGTTTTTGGATAGTATTTACTTATTTTCTCTTGGTGAATATATTTCACGATTCTAGCTATATTACTTTAGATTGTACCATTTTTATCCCGCTCACACCTTATAAGAATAAATTTCGAAAAAAAAATCCATTTTGATGGCGCTTCTACAAGGTCAGAGGAATTTGCGTACTAAATTTCACGATTCTAGCTGTATTGCCAAAGTTGGTATTTTATCCCCTTTATCCCCGCTCGCCTCTTAAAAATCCGAAAAATCCATTCATGTTGCAAGTCTACGTTGTCAGAGGAATTTACACACAAAATTTGACGACTACAGCTGTAATATTTTTAGTTGGTACTATTTTTATCCCTTTATAAGTACAAATTTCGACAAATTCATTTAGATTTGCGCTTCTACGTTGTTAGAGGAATTTACGCACCAAATCTCACGGCTATAGCTGCAATACTTAAATTGGTATAATTTTTATCCCACGTACCCTGTAAAAGTAAAAATTTCGAAAATTTCAATTTTACGGTGCTTCTACAGGATCAGAGGAATTTACGTATCAAATTTCACAATTCTAGTTGCAATAATTTATTTAGTACCAATTGTACCACTTTTTCAGCCGCTCACGCCTTAAAAGTACAAAAAAGCATTTATATTGCGCTTCTATATGGCGAGATGAATTTACATACCACATTTCACGATTCTAGCTGTAATACTTTAGTTGGTACTATTTTTATCCCTTCTTGTCCCGCTCTCCCCTTATAAGTACAAATTTCGAAAAATCAATTTAGAATTGCGCTTCTACGTTGTCAGAGGAATTTACGCACCAAATCTCACGACTATAGCTGCAATACTTAAATTAGTACCATTTTCAACCCTTTTTGTCACACTCACCCCTTTAAAATACAAATTTCGAGAATTCAGATTTTACTGTGCTTCTACAGGATCAGAGGAGTTCACATATCAAATTTCACGATTCTAGCTGCAATTCTTAAATTGGCACCATTTTTATGCCGTTTTATCTCTTTCCTCCCTCAAAAGTACAAATTTCGAAAAAATCCCTATTTGTAGCTCGTCTGCATGGTCATTGCAAGGAACACACCGAATTACATGTTTCTAGCTACTGCCGTTTAGTCAGGACGAAGGTTCGATGTTCATCCCTTTTGTCCCATTTTACCCCCTAAAAGTACGAATTTCGTAAAACCCTTTCTTAGTCGACGTCTACGTCATATTTGGGAACTACCCTGAAAATTTAATGACCCTTTGGTCTGGGGGCTGGTCAATGATAAGTCAGTCAGTCAGTAACGCAACTCTTTTATATATATAGATAGATTTAAAGAATAGTAGTAAATTCATAGAAAATATCTTTTGTTACAACTCTTACTCAGGTTCGAGATCATTTGTTTTTGTTTTCTTAAACAGAAAACAAAGTATTTTAAATATTTATTTTGCTAGCACGGCAGACGATCGTTTCAAGGGACTACTACCCCTTATCAATGCCCAGTGCAATGCAACAACTATTCCGGTTATTATTGGTCGGTATATCTGCCTCGCAAACTCAATTGAATGAGAACTGCTTCGGACTCAAAAAAAAGATTAATCGAATAACATAAAAGTCCGAATAATTGGATACCCTAGTACCAACCAAACGTCTGCATTTGGAATAGTGAAGTTTGGTGTGTACATTCTGACTGTGTAGATGGGAAAAATAAAGATATATATTGATATTCATACCTTTAGGATCAAAATGAGAGAAAATTGGTACAAAGCTAGCGGCTGTAGCTTGAATCATGAAATTCAGTGTTTACATTCGCCTGTCTTCGTAGACTCACAAAATATGAGTATTTCACCAAATTCGTATTTTTAGGGTCAACATGAAAGAAGAATAAAACTGGTACCAAGCAAACGGATGTTCCTAGAATCATGAAAATAGATGTGTACATTCCAATGTGGCCAGCAAAGATGTGGTTTTTCGAAAAAAGAACAATTTTTTGGAGACTGTTCCTGAACCACTTTTTCTAAGTGAAAGTGAAATTTTCAGTATTTGTAGCGTAAGGACCTATATATCCACTTTTTTCTGTCCCTCCGACTATGTAGGTGAGGGTATAATTATCCATAAAGATTTTATTGTGTTGATTTTATGATTTAGTATGTCTCAATGCAAACAAAAAATATTCTTTTAGGTCTCGGATACAATTTTTTGTAGCATAGTGTTATCAAATATTAAATTCTAATAGATTTCGACTGTGATGTGATAGATATTTAGATTTTTGTGCGGAAGTATTATTAGTTTTTACGAAATAAAAATAAATTAAAAATTTTAAAATCCGAACAAAAGCCTTCATTTGTTACAAAAATGTCCCTAAATGCAAACCATTCGTGTAGGGTGATGTAACGAGCCGAAGATTTATATGAGGCGATGTGTTAAGTTATGATGGGATATTTCGTACAAAATGTGTTTTTGATAAACTTGCCCAAAACTGGCTCAAAGGACTGAGTTTATATGAACGATGTTTGTTGTCCGTGTTGTTGTTGTTGGTGTTATTGTACTAGGCTTGTTTACACAAGTAACAAATATTCAAACTTTTTCATATATTTCTTTTTTGGCCTGGGATGTTCATATGGGTGGATGTTCGCATGCGAAAAAAACAAGTTGGTGCGTGTGTGTTTTCTACAAATATTATGGGAGGCTTCTTTATGTGTATTTGCGTTGATAATTTATGGCAAAAATTTTATGTTTTATTTTAACAATTTAGTTTAAAATAGCATTATTTGTGTGTCTTCACGTATGATGGCGATGACGATGACGATGATTGCCCATATGTATGTATATGGTAATTTCAAATTCCGACAAAAAACGCTTGAAATGCTTTTAAATCCAGAACACATGAAAATATATATCCATGGATCCATCGGCCATAATCACAACACACCGAAATGCAAAGCAATCGGAGAATTGATAAAATGAACGTCCATAGTTTGCATATCATCCTATGGTGGACCGTATAAAAAAGTTGGTATTGGGAAAAGGGCCGAAAGGGGATACAAATGATACTAGTCATACGGATGCAGCTCTGACACCTTAGACGCTTAAAAAAGAAAAATTGTACCAACAAAAGATACCAACGGCTGCATTTAGAATAATGAAATTCGGCATATATATTCCTACATAGATAAGCAAAACAAAAAGATTTTTCCGAAATCAGGGTCTAAATGGGGGGAAGGGATTAAAATGGTATCAAGCGAACTAATGTGGATTCAAATTTGTAATCAAATATGATTAAAAATTAGAAATGCATGTGAATTCCCCGAGAAAATGGAAGGGAACTCCCAGGAGAAAAAAATAAATTTCCCGGGAAGACGGGAAATATTAAAAACAAGTAAGGAAAGGCTAAATACGGGCGGGACCGACTATATAATACCCTACATCACTCCCTGCGCCTATACCTCGCTTTGATTACTGAATCCACACTCAGAAAAATAGCATTACTAAATCCATACTCCAATTTAGTTTAACAATTTGAAAAAAATTTCCTTAAAGTAGGAAAATTAACTAAGTGTGAGTAAAGTTCCCTTATTCCAAAGTCATAGCAAATAGTTCATTTACTAGAAATATGGAAGTAAATTTACGTAAAAACATTTCATCGAATCTAATAAAAAATTCTTACAATTGAGAAAATTTATTGTTGTGTGGAATAAAATTTCCAATGTTAGAAAAATATTAAGAAATTTTTTGTATGAAAAAGACCATTTACGAAATTTTAACTAAAAAATTAGTTTTTCTTAAAATCATGGAGTAATAGCTCAACTTTTTATGACAGAAGTATCATTGAACTTTTGAGAAATATTTCTAGCCATGATCTAGCCATGTCCGTCCGTCTGTTGAAAGCACGCTAACATCTAACCGAAAGGAGCTAGGACTTCCAAATTGTCCATAAATGCGTCTTATAGTCGTAGATCTGTTGGGATTGAAACTGGGCGAAATCGGCCCAAAGGGAAAAATTTTTCCCTAACAAGGACTAAAAATACCCATAATAATCCCCAATATTTTAGAATATTTAAGCATATTTTTCAATATCTCTGCTTGTACTTACTTGATATTGGGTTTGCGCATTCCCCCTATAACAAAAACGTGCACCATAAAGTGATTTTTATTCGTAGGGGGTGAAATAGGGCAAAAACGGTACATATTAAACGACAATAGCTAGAAACACGAAATTCGGTGTGTACATTCCTCTAATTGAGTAGATACATAATATAACAGTATCTTTTCCAAATTTGTACTTTTAAGGGGTATATGGGTATAGAGGGATAAAAATGGTACCAACCAAACGCCTGCACCTAGAATAGTGAAATTCGGTGTATATATTCCTTTTGATTGCCATTTAGTACTTTCAAGGGATACAATGGGAACAGAGGGATAAAATTGGTACCAACTAAACGGCTACAGCAAGAATGATGAAATTCGGCGTGTACGTCCTTCTAATTGCGTAGACACGTAAAATAAAGAGATTTTAGAAAGTCGTACCCTTAAGGGGTAAAATAGAAAAAAGGGATAAAAATGGTACCAACCAAATGGGCTCAGCTAGAATCATGGAATTCGGTGCATACATTCCTTTCACTGCATAGACAAGCAAAATAAAAAGATTTTTCATACTTTTTCTTTTACGACAAAAATTGGTTGAATCATGAGGTTAGGTTATTTTGCACTATGTACGTGAGATAATGGATTTTTTTGGAAATATAATCCACTGTAGCACCCACTATCTACAATATTTGTGGTAATTACGCTTTTTTGAAAATATTAATATAATAATATTTATGTTTTGAATTGACTTGAAATATTATTTCGATATATATAGTGTAAACGTGTTCATAGCCTTGCCGTGAAATAATAAAAATATAATATCTATATATATAAAAGAGTTGCGTTACTGGCTGACTGACTTATCATTGACCAGCCCCCAGACCAAACGGCTGAAGCCTGGGTCATGAAATTTTCAGGGTAGTTCCCAAATTGGATTTCAATTTGGATTTCAATTTGCATATTGATTTCATAATGCCTAAAGCTTATATTATGCTTGCGTTTATAAGAAGAAATAGTAAAGAATTCTCTAATCCATATACTCGTAAATTGTTGTATACAACATTTGTCAGGTCTAAATTAGAATATGGTTCTATGGTATGGAACCCGTGTTATGATATTTACTGTAATCGCATTGAGAGGTTACAGAAAAAATTTATTAAATTTGCTTTAGTTTCTGTGCCGTTTGTCAATCCCGTACCGACGTATGAAGCTATGTGTCGACTAATTCATTTGGAGTCTTTATCAAGTCGTAGATCAAAGAGCTCAATTTTATTTCTGTATAAACTAATTTGTGGTCTTATCGATTGTCCTTTTTTGCTTAGTCTTATTTGTTTTAATGTTCCATCCAGATGTCTAAGGCATAATGAATTTTTTAATATTCCTTTTCATAGAACTAAATATGCTTCCTTTGAGCCTATTCTGAGGTC
This sequence comes from Polietes domitor, assembly GCA_947397865.1. Classification (NCBI taxonomy): domain Eukaryota; kingdom Metazoa; phylum Arthropoda; class Insecta; order Diptera; family Muscidae; genus Polietes; species Polietes domitor. The sequence continues at coordinate 124,392,929 of OX377618.1, read as the reverse complement.
CATGAAGGAATATAATAATTTAATAATTAAGCATGATATAGATTTGTCATATAATTTAAATAGATTTAAGGAAACTCTAGATTTAATTTACTTTTAAGTTTGGCTTGTCTGTAAGGATTGTTACTCCATAGACATATGAATAAATAAATAAATATGACGTAGACGTCGACTAAGAAAGGGTTTTACGAAATTCGTACTTTTAGGGGGTAAAATGGGACAAAAAGAGATAAACATCGAACCTTCGTCCTGACTAAACGGCAGTAGCTATAAACATGAAATTCGGTGTGTTCCTTGCACTGACCATGCAGAAGAGCTACAAATAGGGATTTTTCGAAATTTGTACTTTTAAGGGAGGAAAGAGATAAAAAGGGATAAAAATGGTACCAATTTAAGAATTGCATCGTGATAATCGGTATTTACATTTCTCTGACAACGTAGACTTGCAATATAAATGGATTTTTCGAAATTTGTACTTTTAAGGGGTGAGCGGGATAAAGCGAAGTAAAAGTGAATTTTTCGAAATTTGTACTTTTAAGGGGTGAGCGGGACAAAAAGGGATAAAAATGGTACTAACTAAAGTATTACACCTAGAATCGTGAAATTTGGTATGTAAATTCCTCTGACCATATAAAAGCGAAGTAAAATTGGATTTTTCGATAATTGTACTTTTAATGGGCGTGCGGGACAAAAAGGGATAAAAATGGTACCAACTAAAGTGTTACACCTGGAATCGTGAAATTTGGTATATAAATTCCTCTGACCATATAAACGCGAAGTAAAATTGGATTTTTCGAAATTTGTACTTTTAGGGGGCAAAAAGGGATAAAAATGGTACCAACTAAAGTATTGCAGCTAGAATCGTGAAATTTGGTATGTAAATTCCTCTGACCACGTGGAAGCGCTGCAAAATTGGACTTTCGAAATTTGTACTTTTAAGGGATGCGCGGACGAAAAGGGATAAACATTGTGTACAGTCCTTTAATTGCTTAAACGCGGAACATAAATGGATATTTCAAAATTTGTACTTAATACAACGTTACGTCCCGACAAGAAATAAATGTGTTACCAAATAAAGTACATATTTTTAGCAAAACACATGTTACCTATAGTGGTTTTTCAAAATGTGTACTTTTTGAAAAAGAGGTTCAAAAGTTATAAAGTAGCTGGCTGCATCTTGCATGATATATGGTGGATGGATATAAATGGTGGTAATTTTTTGTTCAAAACTTGATAGAAAATGATAAAAATTATACATACGAAGGAGTTCAGCTAAAATAGTGCACATCGACAAGCACATTACTTTGACTGTGTGTGAGTGCTATATAATAGGATGTTTCCAAATTACTATTTTAGATTTAACTATATCCACCAAAAGAAAATTAAATAAATAGATAAATAAATAAATAACAGAGACGGATACAATTAACAAATAACTGGCTTTTTCGCGTGCGAAGCAGCGGGTACTGCTAGTTTATTTATAAAATTATTGTTTCAATATCTGTATTTGGTTTGGCTATATTAACTTATTATTATTGCCGTTTTTACTTGTTTGTATTAGTGTTGCATATTCTGAAGAAAAATAATTTGTTTGAATTATTCTTATTAGTTATATTTAACTTTTTTAAGTTCAATTTTTTCCTTGTATCAAATAAAATTTTTCTCAGTTTAAGTAGAAATTTGTGGTTATCCTCCTTGCCATTACCAAATTTCCTTCATAAGAAGAAATTACTCTATCGAATAGCTGAAATTCGAATGTATTACATCCAAACCCCAAAGAAAAAATTTACTTGTTTTGAGGAAAAAAATCAACAAATTTGTCCTCAGTTTAAGTAAATATTTGTTTGATTTGAGTACAAATTTCAGCAAAATTTTATTTAAAATTTACTTAGTTGAAGGAAAATTTTACTTAAATTTAGTAAAAATTTACTTGGAAAATTGTACTAGAATCAAGTTCAAGAAATGTTTGAACTTTTTATGAGGAAATATTGCTTTAGTGCTATACGAAGCTTAAATTTACTAGATATTAGTTCATTTTAAATCAGGGTTCACTTTTTTCTGAGTCCAGGTATTTCATGGAATCAATTTTATGTAGTTCATATAAATTATACAGTATTCTATAAATTAATCTTTAGTCAAATTTAACGAATATGGTAAATAATATGGTAATCGATCTAACTTTCCTGTAGATATTCCGAGTAAAGTAAATATAACATGATCTGGAAAAATTGATACAGCGATAATAGGATGACTCGGACGGAGATTTGATGGGGGCCTATAACAGAACTTGGGGCGTGTGCCAAAACATGGACCTATATAGTTCTCATTCACGGTAGGTATTCCTAGTTGAAATATATCATGATCTGCAAAATTTGATCAAGATCCGATGTATGATGTAGTTTCTAGAGCTGTAATAGAGTAGAATGGAAGCCCATTTGGGTTATACCAAAGTGTGGTATGTATTCTTAGTTGAAATATAATATAATCTACAAAATTGTGGGTCCTAAAGGGGTAATAATAAAAGTGAGGACCCTTTGTAAGGGCGCTACATTAAAAGGTGGACCCATATAGATCACGTTCAAAATAGATATTCTTATTTTAAATGTAACCTGATCTGCAAAATTGAGATCCAATGCACATGTGGGTTCTAGAGCTGTAATAGAGTAGAGGTAGAGACCCACTTTGTACGGGGGTCCGGATGTTTGACTTTCATAGAATGTATTCTTAGTTGAAATATAATATAATCTGTAAAATTTGATAAACTTCCGATGTAAGATGTGGGTCCTAGAGGTGATTATAAAAATGGGGGCCCATTTGAAAGGGCGCTACATTAAAAAGTGGGCCCATATAGATCACTTTCAAAGTAGGTATTCTTTGTTGAAATATAACATGATCTGCAAAATTTGTTCAAGATGTGTGTTCTAGAGCGAAAATGGTATGAACTGGGGGGTCATTTGCATGGGGCTATACAAAAACATTTACCTATATAGTTGGCTTTCAAAAGAGTTGCTTCTAGTAAAAATGCAAAATTGTGTGGGAAATTTAATCAAGATCCGATGTAAAATGTGCACTTCAGAGCAGTAATGTTGTAAATCGGAGGTACATTTGTGTGAGGGCTATATCAAAACATGGACCAATGTGGTCCACTTTCCCATTAGTTTCTAGTTCAAATATAACTCGATCCTGAAAATTCTGTCATGATTTCATGTAAAATGTGTATTATAGAGCAGTAATAGTGTAAATTATAGGGATATTTGTATGGATGATATATCTAAATCTGAACCGATTTCCTCCAATTTCAATACCGATCGTCCTTGGCCAGAAAAAGTTACTTTCGCCAAATTTCATGACAATCGGACAATAATTGCGACCTCTAGAGTGCGAACAAGCTTAGATGGACAGCAGACGGGCAGACAGAAATCGATTCAGCAGGTTATTCTAAGCCGATCCGTATACTTAAAGTTAGCTCGATTACTGGTGTTACAAACATTGGGCGGAAAACTAACTTATAATACCCTAGTCCACGAAGTGGTATAGGTTATAAATACTAGGTTTCTCTCTATGAATAGTATTTGCAATCTATAATACTTCACAACAGACACAGTTAAAAACTTGTGTGGATATTTTCAGGATTTTATTTACAAATCCGCGGACGATTTTAGACATTTCAAAAATGTTTAACTAACTAATTACACCAGAAAGTAATTCTTTCAATTTCTACGAAAATATGTGAAGAAAGAAATCGACTAGTAATAGAAATATATCCTAAAGTATATTTAAATGAAGCTAATTTGTAAAAAACTAACAATTGGATTTATCAATGTTTATATTTCGTATGATTTTATTTTAAACGATGCTAAATTGAATACGTCACAACATTTTCAGACATCCGAGTTCTTTGTGTTAGATATCCTAGTTCATTGTTTCATTAAATATTTGTAATATTTGAAGTGTCAGCCACTACTGCCTGCGACTTAAAAGTCCAGTTTAATTCCGATGATTCGTTCGTCCAGAGCATGGTACAATAATTCCAGGTAGTGTCGCTCGAAGAGCTGATTAAATTGTGTTCACTTCAGAATTTTGATTGTCTAATTCATGGTATACAATATATGCAGGACCGTGTGCTGGTGCGTCCAAACCCCCCGAAAGGTTCCGAATATACATTTCTAAAATCTTTCTAGACTTTTCCTGCTATAAAATTTAGAATTTGTAAATACTTTTTAAATAATTTGTCTGAAATGCAATTTTTTGGACGACCAATGACTGGAATTATTGTGACTCTACCTGGAATTATTGTACCATTGCAATGTCAATGCATTGAGACAAAATATTGTATAAAAACCCTTTTTAGTTTGTAACTAAATAACTTAACTAAAATTGTCACTAAATATAGGTATTTTAAACCACATTGGATATACAGAAAAGGAATTAATTAAATTCCCAGGAATGAAACTTTTCATTCCGGGAAACCCCAAGTCCTACCGGGGTCTCAAGTAAATGTTACTCACTTTTTGGACATACCGAAGAGTAGTAGTACCGGCCGAAGGCCAGTAACGCAAAAACCCCTACTCTGATTTGGGCATACCCCAGAGGAGAAGATATTTCAAGTTTAAAATCTTTACAAAATATTACATCATTTTATTTGGTTTTAATAATGGAAACCCCTCAATTACATAATACCGTGATTTTAGGGGGTTATGTCCGTGATGGTAATAACCTCCTAAAATCGTGATTTTCGTCGTATTAAGGGTTTTTTCTCTGAAAAAAAAACTGAACAACTAGATAACTTCGTTCCGCAGAACATAGGTGCATAATTGCAACGACTTTTAAAGGTTTGGGTCTCGAAATTGGTCCACAAGTATTGCAATTGCAGTATATTGGTATATGGTCTTATTCATGTGCCCTTTGCGATGTATCATTGGTGGTTCTTACATACACATATGCATATGCATGCGCTTGCATATTCACAATAAGCCTTTAAAATTATGTCTGTGCTGGTTGGAGAGTGCATGTGGCGTTCATTTTGTTGTTTCTTCCGGACCATAAATGCGGATGGTAGAAACCATGTTTTCAGACAATAATGTTGACGTATAAATTTCAACTTTAACCAAAATACATTTTGACACACAATACTGACCACGGCGACCGCACAATGCGCCATGTTTGCAACAACAGAGTTGCCAACAGACTTATTTCTTATGATTTCCACATGGATATTGATTCGCATTTGTATACCCTCCACCTCCAGGATCCAGTTAGTATACTCAACTTTGTCATTCCGTTTGTAGCAACTTGAAATATCGACCTGCGACCCTAAAATATATATATATTCTTGATCGCTATAAAATTCTAAGACGATCTAGGCATGTCCGTCCGTCGTCTGATAGAAACTCACTAGCTTCTAAACGAAAAGAGCAAAGACGTCCAAATTTTCCATAAATGCCTCTTATAGTCGTAGATCGGCAGGGATTGAAACTGGCTGAAATCGGCCCAAAGGGGAAAAATTGAGGAACACAAGGACTAAAAATACCCATAATAACCCCTAATATTTTAGAGTATTTAAATATATTTTTTCAATATGTCAGGTTGTACTTACTTGATATTGGGTATGCGCATTCCCCTATAACAAAACCATGCACCATAAAGTGATTTTTATTCGTAGGGGATAAAATGGGCTACAAATGGTACATATTAAACGACAACATCTAGAAACACGAAATTCGGTGTGTACATTTATCTAATTGAGTAAATACATAATATAAAAGTAATTTTCCAAATTAGTACTTTTAAGGGGTAAAATGGGAATAGAGGGATAAAGATTGTACCAACCAAACGGTTGCACCTAGAATAACGAAATTCGGTGTATAAACTCCTCTGATTGCGTAGACACGTAAAATAAATGTATTTTTCGAAATTCGTACTTTTTGGGGTTAAAATGGAAAAAGGGGATAAAAATAATACCAACCATTGACCGCAGCTAGAGTCATGCAATTGTCATACATTCCTCTCCCTAGACACGAAAAATACAAGTTTTTTTCCAAATTCGTACTTTCAAGGGATACAATGGGTACAGAGGGATAAAATAGTACCAACTAAACGGCTACAGCTAGAATGATGAAATTCGGTGTGTACATCCCTCTAATTGTGTAGACACGTAAAATAAAGAGATTTTAGATGGCCGTACTCTTAGGGGGGGGGGGGGGGTGTAAAATAGGAAAAAGGGGATAAAAGTGGTACCAACCAAATGGCCGCAGCTGGAATCATAGAATTCGGTGTATACTTCCATCTGACTGCATAGCCACGCAAAATAAAAAGATTTTCCAAATTCGTAAATTGGTTGAATCATGAAGTTAGGTTATTTTGCACTATGTGCGTAAGATAATGGATTTTCAAAATGTTTACTGTGTTGTGGAATTAAAATAGAATGGAAATACAACACCCACTATTTACCAATATTAATGGTATTTAAGCTTTTTTGAAGATTTTTGTCTTACATTTGCTTTTTGAATTGGCTTGAAGTATTATTTCGATATAATAAAAATATTATTTTTATTCATAAAATTATTTGTTTTGGTTAGGCTATATTTAAAAAAAATAATTTTCCTGTAATGTTACTGCACTTCTACGAACATCGACAGTCTCTGTGCTATGCAACCCATGGTGGAGGGTATATAAAGTTCGGCCCGGCCGAACTTAACGTCATTTTTACTTCTTTTAAACTAACAATATGTTAAACGACATGTAAGAAAAAGGTATGAAAAGCTTAATTACATTTACGGAAGTGAAGGAAGAGTAGATTCGATTCAAATTAGGACATTTGTAAAATTTTAAAATAAAGTTAACCAAATATACAGAAATGTGAACGTACTGTCTTAAACTATAAATATAAATCAAGGATTTCGAATTAATGCAGCGCATCTTTGCAAAGGAATATCAAGTGACTGAAGCACCAAATACAACTTTTTAGTCCAAGTTATCACTAAAGCCAAGAGTTTCACATTCTGTAACTTCAAACAAACAACTAAACGTTCGTGAGAGTTCGTCCAAGGCTCTAAAAATTATGTCTCGAAAATGCATTGATCTCAAATAACCACTATTGCCCGCTGTACTGTTATTACAAGTGGACGTATCCCAAATGTTGGACCATAGTAATTTCAAATCTTTATGGTTCTGAGTTTCTGCATGTCCGCCTTGTTCTCGCCTTTTGTGGACAGCCTGTGTGTATACTTGGCAACCATGCACTAACAAAGCCAACCGAGGCAGCCTCATGTGTGAGCCACCCAGTGCTCAGCATGATGCACATTTTGCATTCTGTTCGATGTCGGTGCTCGTATCCCAGTTTCATGCTCACAATGCAGATATTCTGTAAATTTCACCGGACAATTTAACTTTTTCGTATGCAAAATTGTTGGCTCGTTGGCAATGCACACACAACACAAAGCACGGCAGCAACATCTTGACCACTTGGGCTTTCCGGCAACCATGGCTCGTCCATCGTCCGTCCAGCCCCACTCCTCCCTCCGCAATTCATGATAACCAATATGTATGTAAATTCAATGCGTCTTTTCAAAATCAAAAATATTATGTGGATTTTAATGTAAAAAGGATTTCTGCTTCGTACCACCATTTAACCAGCCGACCCACCACCACTCAACCGGCCAGTCTTGTCCATCCGTCCGTCCTTTTGGCCTTACTCATGTACGTGTGTATGTCCAAGTATTTGTATGATTGTGGCTCAAGGTAAGAAAGAAACATGCAGTAAACAGGACAAAAGATATGATGAATTTGCATCTAAATCGAAAGGACTTTAGAAGTTTAGAGCTCACATCTTCTGAAAAGGCCAAATGGTTGTAATGTGTGGCAGGGCGGAGAGAGAGAAATGATTGTAGTGTCCACTGTTGACCATTTCTCTGTTGAAATCTAACTGATTTGCATAATAAACTCATACATTAGTTACTTGGGCATGTTTTGCGTAAAGGATTTCCAGCATTGTTGCTGGCTTCCTTGCAGGACATGAAATTCCATTGGCTTCGAATTTCGAGCAATCGTTTGGCTTTAATCGGTTTCTTCATTTCATTTTCCTAAGCGCAAAATTCTTTTGTTTGTTTTCAAATTGAAAATAACATATCCTCCTGTGATGAAATCTAATTATGGATTTATGCATATTTTCATTTTGAATGAATGGATTTATTGGTTTTGTGAGTTTTTAAGTCAAAGGAAAGTGAAGCCAAAAACTTGCTGAAATTCATGCATTCTAAATGAAGGCTCCATGGAAAATATGACTACTTTGACATTCAAACAATAGGCCTGTTCGATTGGGTCTCACTCTACAGAGTAGGAGGGTATATATCATTTGGGGCATTCTAACGTATTGAAGGAGTGACTTGAGATCATAAGTATGTTTGAACCAAATCCGTTTCATGACTTTTTAAGCTGTTGGAGCTACGTCCGCCAGTCAGGCTGGTGTACACGATAACTCTCGAAATGAGCTAAGGAATCAATTCAAGCATTGGTAATTAAACTTTGTTTAAGTTCGAAGATGGGCGATAGTGCCACACCCCCTCTGGTACCTCACACACAAATGGTCCACGTTCCTATGCTAAATTAAAACCAATGTAACTTCCACACGGATATTCGGAATCCGCTATATTTTGATATTTGGTAAAGTTTTTACGATCACTTTAAGCGTACAAAATATGACATGGTTTGCCACGTCCCTTCTAGTGCCTCTCACACAAATCACTCTATTCTACTTAAAATTAAAGCTGATATTACATTTATCATATGATCGAAATACTCAGAAATTTAGCATTCGGCAATGTTTTTATATACGTTGTCTTTACCTGTATTAGGGGCGATATTGTCACACCCCTTCTGGTACACACAAATTGGCATAAGCTTTTGTTAAAATAAAAATGATATAACTTCCATACGGATAGTCGAAAACAGTTGCAATTTGTACATTCGAAAATGTTTTTATAATCACTTTAAATCTTTAAAATATTTATTATTATTTAATTTATTATGAACGAAAATTCAGTGTGGTTAGTCAACGAGTCAGACATTTTTTGCTTTTTGTTTATATTGGGAACTTCATTACTATTTATGAAACTCTTTCATAAAATTAATGAAGTTTCTTCATAAAATCTATGAAAATTTTCATACATCATATTATGAAAAATAATAAATTTTTATGACAAATGTTTTTCGAATGAAGAACTGCATTTCATAGTTTCTAAGAAAAGTTTCATAAATTCTATGACACTTTTCTTAGATTTGTGCTTTATGAAACATGTTTCATACATTTTATGAAATGTTTCTTTGGCGACTTTTTAATGAACAATTTCACTGAGGTTAGGACAAAATCATAAATATTATGAAGATAATTCTTTCAGTGTAGTTGCACTTGCTACATACAATACATTAGAGTAGTATGGGCTGTAGAAGTGAAATAACGCATTGGGGAAGCTATGGTATTTTAAACTAATTGCGTTATTTGTTAAATTTTTAATTTCGAATTAAAATAAAAGAAGAGCGACATAAATATTTTTTGGGCGTTTACGAAGTTAGAGATATGTATAAATAGAAATGTTTACCTTCCTTCGCTCCTTTTCCCCAAAAGAACAAATACCCAACAAAAAACTTTATGTTGCGCGTCTACACATTCAGAGGTATATATACACCGAATATTTTGATTCTAGCTGCAGCCATTTGGACAGTACCAATTGTATCGCTTTTGGAGCACTCTGACCCAAAAGTACTATTATCGAAAGATTCCTTTATTTTACGACTCTATACAGGTGGATCTAAGTATCATTTCTTTTCATTATTCTAGATGCAGCCTTTTGATACGGTTCCGTTTATCCCTTAAACAAAAATTTCTTTATTGTGCGACATCTATACTTTCTGAGGTATATGTACACCGAGTAGAGGCCTGTAACTTTCAGAGATTATGTAGTTCAGTAATATGCAAATATATCGCTACTTTATGAAAAAATATTTGTAGATTTTCGCAATAAAATCGTTATTTTCAAACGAAAGAGTATCAAATTTTGTCAGATTGTGTATTTTAGTCAATTGTACCATAACAACGTACAACAATTTGTAAAAAAAGTTGTTATACTTGAACCGGATGATATACTTATAAAACTATAGGTAAAATTGAGTTACTTGGAGTTTTTGGTCTTTCATTTCCTCATCCTGTTGCCACTTCACAGGACTACAAAGTTTCAAAGGATCCAATTTTTCCAAAAATTTTTAATATACTTGTTCACACTCTGTGATAACATTTTAGAGTCAAATTAAAGGGGAGAATACTTTAATATCATGCTTCTATCTGTATTAGTTCAGCATTAACATCTATATTAAGTTTCTCCGTTAGTTTTTGTATCTTGCTGTTCATATCTTGCTTTTTAAGAGACAAAACTTTAAATCGTTGTTAATACTAAACTAATATAGTTATAAGCTTAAAATTTGAAGTATTTTAGCATCCCTTCTTTCATTTGGCATTTAAACTGATGTCATATGGTGTGAATACGTTTTAAAAATAATTTTTGAAAAATTGTATCCTTTGGAACTTTATAGTCCGTTTAAGGTGCAACAGGATGATAAAATGAAAAAAAAACAAAACCCCCATTAACTCTTTTTTACCTATAGTTTCAGATGTATGAAAGTTCAAGTGTAATACGGACATTGTAATCTATGCAAAACTCGATTTACGATTTCTTGATGTTTCGTCATTTTATATTTCAGGTGGCGAATATAATTTTTTAAAAAATTGCCTAATGACAAAAAAACTTTATTTTCAAACCTCTACCAGATTTTTGCAATTGTTTTTCTTTTGACGATTTATCGAGCTAAACTAAATTTTATCACAAAAATAAAATTATATCGGATAATGGCAAAGCATACCACAGCTTTTCATAAATAAACGTTTTTGAAATTTTAATTTTATTTCTTTTATTAAAATTACAGTTATCATCATAGGTAAACTTATTATTTTTGAAGTATATGCCCGATCGACTAATACTAATTTAAGGTGGTTATAAGAGCTACAAATGTTACAGTAGCAGTCGTTCAAAATTAAAAAACGATTTTTTTTGAAAAATTCGATTTTTCATTTCACGATTTACCGAGGTTAACTAAATTTTATCACAAAAATAAAAATATATCTGAGAAAGGCAAAGCATTCCACCACTTTTTAACTACACGTTTTTGGAAATCAAAAATTGTCTAAAATCAACGCACCATACTAAGATAATTCAGCAATGAAAGTTATAATCATTTATGTGAGAGAACCACGTTCTCATTTCTATGTTTCCATCTAAAGAGTCCGCTATTTAACGTTTTTTTCAACTATTCAACCGTTAGACTATTATTTGTGGGGTGCCTTCAGCAGCCATTTGAATGAAATTATTTTCCATTATTAACCGGAAGGACTGTACTTTCAAATAAAAAAAGAAATTTGAGAAAATATTCAGTAGTTTTTTGTATAGCATTTTCAAAAAAAAGTTGTTTGACGGGCCCTATATATTAGATTTTATTAGTTTCCGAACCACTGCCACAAACCAGAGTTGTACCAAATATCCAACTTTCAGATCATGAAATATTTTGATTTTATTCATTTCATTCGCATTAAATATTGACAATGGTTAGTCCTATTTCGGGAATGACCTTTGTATCTTATCCTGGGATACTTCCAATTAATTTAAAAATGCCAAAATCATCGGTCCAATGCTTCCGAATTATCTTGTCTTTGGAAAATATTTTCCAGCGTAGTTGCCATGGTATTCACGACTATCCTTTGAAGAGTTTCCAGGGCATAACACCAATTTCACAGTTCAATCGATGTGTAATAAAATGACAATGACAATGAGTGCATTTGCTTGCGACACTTTTAAATTAATTCATAAAAGACTTTTATTTGCTCTGTTTCTGCTTTTTCTTTTTCTTCTTCTTCATTTTCGCATTATTCTCCACTTTGGGTTTATTGAAATTATTACGCAATGGAGCAAAAAAGGAAACCCCCCCAATCCCCCGGATAGTCCTTGGCTGCTAGAGCTCCATCCACCATTCACCCCGCATTACACATATGACGGCAATGGCGACAATGTCCCCACGAACTAAGTAAATGGCACTGGAAGATACAAATTTACTCGACACTGATGTATGTATTGGGGTGTGCATTAGAGCGTACCAGGTTACAAGTAAAAAAAAAAAGTTCGCCGTACACCTTCGAATATGAAGTATTATTGAAAGGTAGTTTCAAAAAAATTTTTTTTATTTTTTTATGCCGAACGTAGGGGTCGCGCTTTTACATTTTTCTATATAACTTCTGCATTTATAAACGGATTTTAAAGTGTGATACATCGATGTTTTTGTCCGATTTTTTTGTCTTTGAAGTCATTGAGCTCAAACATGATTCATGATTTTATGCGAGCTTTAATTTTCGATTATTAGAGCGGTACATTAGGGTAGTAGCAACTGAGAAATGATGGGTAAGTACCAGAAGGGGGTGCTTGAGCTCAATGACTTCAAAGACAAAAAAATCGGCCTCGTCGAGACAAAAACATCGATGTATCACACTTTAAAATCCGTTTATAAATACAAGTTATATAGAAAAATGTAAAAGCGCGACCCCTACGTTCGGCATAAAAAATAAAAATTTTTTTTTTGAAACTACCTTTCAATAATACTTCATATTCGAAGGTGTACGGCGAACTTTTTTTTTGAGGTACGCCCTAGTGTGCATGTGTGCGTGGATATGTGCTACATACTGGTATGTGTGAGTATAGTGGGTGTTAGTGTGTGCGTAATTTAGAAACACAAATCTTAGCATTTACATACTCCGTCCATATTACTTAAGGCTTGCTCTCTGTGTGTAAGTGTAACTACGCTTCATTTGCTTACCATTCCAAGCGTAGCACAGTGTTTCCAAAGGGAAAAGTGAAAAGAGAAAATTTTCACACGGACGTCACACTATTGATTTATGCTTTACCAGCAGTGCCCGCTACTTCGCACGCGGAAAGCCAGTTATTTGTTTTTATCCATCTTGGATGGATAGTATTTATTGATTTTTGTGGTGGATATAGATAAATCTGAAATAGTAATTTCGAAACCTCCTATTATATAACACTCATACACAATCATTTTAAGAGATTTTGCTCCGAATTTTTATTGGAAATTGTGGTTTCTTAGCTTTAATATGACGCCCTTCAGCCTTTCCCAATATGTATATATTTCGTTAAAGGTTTTTGAAAAGTTGTGTTGGTTAAAAGTCAAACATTTTCAAAAATATCCATTTTGAACGAACTATATTTGGAACAAACATAGTTTTGACTTCATAGTAAAGGTAAGAAACAACAATTTCTAATAAAAAAGATTTGAGTGCAAAAATCTCTTAAAATGTGTGAGAAACAGTTCGACAAAGTCAAAAAAAAAATATCGATTTTCAATTTTCAAAATCTGAAAAACGTGAAAATCTGTAATAAAACTAGTAAATCAAAAAAAAAAAATTTTTCAAATCCATGCTTTATGCAAGCAGAATTCTATTGGGCCTAGAAATTCTTTTTTAGTTATCTTTTGTAGAAGGAAAAATTACTGCGTTATCAGGAGCAGAAATAATAGATTTTTAATTTGTGGTTTGTATGGGAGGTACCACGCCCCTTTGTCCATTCCCGCTCATATTTGCAGCAGCACTTAAAAAATGCACACCAAACCGACGTACCAAATTTTGTTCAAATACCGTTATCAGGAGCAGAAATAATAGATTTTTAATTTGTGGTTTGTATGGGAGGTACCACGCCCCTTTGTACAATCCCGCCCATATTTGCAGCAGCACTTAAAAAATCCACACCAAACCGACGTACCAAATTTTGTTCAAATACCGTTATCAGGAGCAGAAATAATAGATTTTTAATTTGTGGTTTGTATGGGAGGTACCACGCCCCTTTGTACAATCCCGCCCATATTTGCAGCAGCACTTAAAAAATCCACACCAAACCGACGTACCAAATTTTGTTCAAATACCGTTATCAGGAGCAGAAATAATAGATTTTTAATTTGTGGTTTGTATGGGAGGTACCACGCCCCTTTGTACAATCCCGCCCATATTTGCAGCAGCACTTAAAAAATCCACACCAAACCGACGTACCAAATTTGGTTTAAATACCGTTATCAGGAGCAGAAATAATAGATTTTTAATTTGTGGTTTGTATGGGAGGTACCACGCCCCTTTGTCCAATTGGTCAAATTTTTCCATTTCCTTGTATTGTCATCGAAAATGATTAAGTGTGCAAAATTTGAGCAAAATTGGTTGAGAAAAAAGCTTTCAAAAATTCATTTCAAATTTTGTGGCACACAAACATATATAGAAAGTAACCTTATATAAAGCATGGAAAAAATTAAATTTTTTCTTCGTATTATGAACAAATACGTAAAGAAACATAAAAACAAAAAATAAAAATTTTAATTTTCTTTAAAATCGAAAAGTAGTCAACTTTGAGCCAATTTTATAGAATGCAAATTTATGCCCACTACCACTATCATGATTTCCACACTGAGAAAGCCTCCGTTAGGATGCTTCGCAGCGACTTGTCGACATCATACCCGGCCTCTTTAAGTAAATGATTATCACAAATGAATGAGAAGCACAACTCACTTGCCGAATATGCGTTTAAAAAACCACCTTTTTGACTATTCCACACCTTCAGCAACATTTTGTTTCGACTTTTTGCTTAGTTTTGTAGTTGTGAAGAAAGATTGTCGCTTGTTTGTGTTACACCTTATGAAATGGAATGTTTTCGAATACCTTGAAAAATTATGATGTTTCCTTCCCAAAAAAATGGTAATTTCCCAAAAAAGAAATGGAAACCACTGTGCCATCCCAAACACCTCCCCATCCTTTCCACATACACACAGCCATATGCGAGTACTTGGTGTCATATATCCTCTTTTGTTTTGTCGTTGGAGCTTCGTTCTTTTTTCGTTTCGTTTCGAATGAAAACAATATTCATAAAATGCACAGATAACAATAAGTCCTGCTTAAGACTAATGTATGCGTACGTACGTTTGTACGTATGTCGGCCCTGTATGTGTGAGTATGTAAATGAATACTCACGCACACGTACACACACAGCTTCAGCCCGTATCAGTATCAGTGCCAGAGCCAGTGGCAGTGATTATAACAATGGGAGTGAAAGTACAAGTCTTTTTTCGGTGCTTTGTTCCTTTTTTATTGCATTTGTCGTAGATGTCGCTTTTATTGGGTTAAATTGTAGCGTATGGTGATGATGCGCCATTGTCGCTGCCTACTGCCACTAACGCTATTGCTGATGTTACTCCTCCTGTTGTTGTTGTATATTCGGCCCATCTCCAGGACAATAAAAATAAAATAAATAAGCCAAAGCAAGGAATAAGTTAAGCGTTAACCTAATTTTATTTTCATTTAATTTTATTTTATTTAATTTCAGCTCATAAAATTCCCTTTTCCCATTTCCTTCCATTTTCATTCTCTGTACATGGGATGTCACATACGAGTATGTACATATATATATGTATGTATGTGTATGTATGCATGGCTACGCTTTCAGTATTTGTGTGATACTTTTTTAATTAAGTTACTTGAAACTGAGCTAAAAAATCATGTATGCTTCGCAGAGATGGAATGCGTTTGCAGAGGCAATCCTTTAACAATAAAACATGCACCCCTCTTATATATCATTTGGAAGCTTCTCATAATCAGTAAACATTTTAAATGGCCGATTTTGACGCTAAATCGAAGGGATAGGTGACAACAAATTGTATTTAAATTGGTCGAAATATAATGCCTCCACACCATTCCCAAGTGTAATTTAGAACACATCAATTGAAATTCAGAAATTCCAATTGAAATTCAGAATTCACCAATTGAAATTCAGAATTTCTCAACTGATATTCAGAAATTCAATTTCATATTCAGGACTCATCAGTCGAAGTTCAGAAATTATCATTATATTTTCAAAATTTCAATTGAAAATTCAAATTTAAAATATCATTTTCAGATCACATCAATTGAAATAAGGACATTCCATTTGAAATTCGAAATCTGCATTATATATTCTACAGAGATTTTAAACACATCAAAAACATTTAGGTACGAAATGATATTGTCCAGTCAGTATCAGTCTCGTACGTGTGCCCTAAAAAGTAAGATTTGATAACTTCCGAATTCGAAATGTAAAATTCTGAATTTTAATTGATGAATTCTATATTTCCCGGAGAATAGAATAGAATTTCTGAAGATCAACTGATGAGTTCTGAATATGAAATAGGGACAAATTCTAATAAGAAGCTAAAAATGTATGGAGGCTATGGGGTTCTTATAAAAACTTCGTGCATGTGAAATATAATATCATGTGACACATTTTGACTACATCCTCCAAACTCCTTTTAGGGTGGTGTGAAACAAATCACCACGAATAACTTTTTTGTTGAACATTTTTCCCCTACTATGAATGTGTTTTGTTTGTCCCGAATGTTGGCTATATTTTTACGGTCCATTGTAAAGAAAATTTTAAGGTAAAACATGATTTTTCAAAAATTGTCCACTTAAGAGTGGTGTCCGCGTGTGCGAGGTTTCATTGCAGATATAACCAGCAACCCAGAAAACATTTAGCCTGCGTAGTCGGCTTTGACCTTACCCCAAAAGGAGAAATCCTGAACGAAGGTCGTTCACGAAGGTGGATAATATCGTAAAACACATCGAAGTAAGCATTATGGATCTATAAATCGATTAATCGACCTTAGGATGCAGGTATATTCATTTTGTCATTCCGTTTGTAACATCTAGAAATATTCATCAGAGACCCCATAAAGTGTCGTGGTAAAATTCTAAGACGATCTAGCCATGTGCATCTGTCTTTTGAAATCACGCTAGCTTGCGAACAAAATGAGCTAGGGAGTTCAAATTTTAATTTTTTAAGTTTTATAACACTGTCCGACAGCCCATATTACACTTGAATCAGATGATACACATCTAAAACTATATGTTAAAGAGAGTTAATTGACATTATCAGTTTTTCATTTTCTCATCCTGTTGCCCCTTAAAAGGACCACAAAGTTCAAAAATTATTTTTAATACTTATCGCATCCTATGGCACCGGTATAAATGCCAAATTAGAGATGAGAATATGTGCTAAAAATACTTTAAATTTCGAGCTTCTATCTGTATTAGTTTAGTAAAAAGCAAGATATGAATTAACTAGAAAAAGTAAGGCGTAAACTTGAAATATCTGTTAATGTTGAACTAATACAGACAGAATCATGATATTTGAAGTATTTTTAAAGATATGCTGCTCTTTAATTTGACACTAATACCGTTTTCATATGGTGCGAGCAAGTATATAATATAAAAATAATAATATAAAATATAATAATAATATAAAATATTTTTTTTTTGGAAAAATTTTATGCTTTGTAGTCCTGTGAAGGGGCAACATGATGAGGAAATGAAAAACTAAAAACTTTTACGGAGTTAATGATAAAAATACCCAGAAAAAATGGAAGGAAGGAACCACAATTTAATCGCATCTCAAAATCCAAATGCTCATATTCCCGCTTTTGAGGAAGTTCTTTTAAAAAAACTTTCAAAAAGTCGTTAATATGTTAAATATCCCGTAACATTTTACGAATTGCATTTTTACATGTGAATGGCAACGAATTTTTAGTATGGGGTTACATAGGTAAGGTGTCCGCTTTACACCCAGAACGTCGCGGGTTCGAGTCGTGGCTAGGCAAAAAACATTTTTTTGTTTTTTTATTACTTTTTTAACTAAACAATATTTAATTTTGTATAATTTTAAGAATTTTAAAATGTTTGCTTAACAAATACAAGTTCATTGCTTTATTAATGTACTTCAAGTATTTCATTTTTTATTAATTATTGATACCACATTCATATCAGTAAAATTATTTAATGCTAACTTAATATATTATTAATTTGAGTTATATATTAATTCATACTAAATAAATATTTTGTTAAGTTTTCTATTGTCTGTTCTAACGAACAAAATGATTTGCTTTAGTTATTCACCACTCACAACAAAGGATAGCTGAGATGGTTGGAGTGGAAATGGAAACTAGTGATGAAAAAGTGGTTCCTTTGCAACTAGGGTATCCAACCGATTAATTTTTATTCGATTAATCGAATATTTAGTTTCAAATATTGGTTCGAATAATCAGAAATGGCCGATTTTCGAATAATGAATAATTCGATTAATCCGTACCAAATAATCGAATATTCGAAATGTAATAAAGGGTGATTTTTTAAGAGCTTGATAACTTTTTTTTTTAAAAAAACGCATAAAATTTGCAAAATCTCATCGGTTCTTTATTTGAAACGTTAGATTGGTCCATGACATTTACTTTTTGAAGATAATTTCATTTAAATGTTGACCGCGGCTGCGTCTTAGGTGGTCCATCCGCTTAGTCCAATTTTGGCATTTCCACGTTTTTGAGTAACAGAGACCCAATTGGTGCGAACGGCGACGAATCGAAAATTGGTGGTCATCATTAACACTGGCCGATACAGCTGCGATATTTTCTTCAGTTCGCACTCTACGTAAGCGTGTTGGTGGTTTAATGTCCAACAATGTAAATTTGGTGCGAAATTTAGTCACAATAGCCCGAATAGCCGCTTCAGTGGGTCGATTAAACTGACCATAAAATGGAAGCGCGCAATGAACTTTCTTAACAGAGCACGCATTTTGATAATAAAATTCAATAATTTGCAAGCGTTGTTCGTTTGTAAGACGATTCATGATGAAATGTCAAAGCATACTGAGCATCTTTCTCTTTGACACCATGTCTGAAATCCCACGTGATCTGTCAAATACTAATGCATGAAAATCCTAACCTCAAAAAAATCACTCTTTATTACAAAACATTTTTGGACCGAAATATCATTTTGGAAAACATAAATAGTTGCACAAATGACCAAAGTTTGGAAGACTTGAATGATTTTTAATGAAAACTTTGTAAAAATTAAATTCTTGATTTACTAACTAAGTATACAAAAGTCTATTTGGAGTTGAAAACGTTTCAGAATATCCTGTCACTGGAAGAGAAAATATTGTCGCTGATAGTAGCCTTTTGTCCGAACTGAACGAAACAGTAAAAAAAAGTTCCAGCAAAATGAAAAGTAGAATCGAATGACATACATGATGATTTTGTATATTTAGATAAATCGAAAAAAGAACTCATAAATTTAACTATATACTCTTCCTTCTATTGCTCCGACTTCAACAGTAAGTTAAACAGTTTTATCGAAATCGGACTTTATTAAAACAATGGAAGATAATTCAATAATTATAATTCAATTTTTTCATATTCATATTAAAATCTAAAAAAATTACAGGAAATTTTATCCGAATAATCGAATATTCGAATAAGAGATATCGACTTTATTTGGTTAATTAAAAATTTTGTATTTTCGAATAAACGATTAATCGAATAATCCAAAAGTATGAACAATTGGATACCCTATTTGCAACACTTTAAAATAATCCTATGACAACTCCATGTTAAATTCATTGGTGAAGAACCAAATTTTCACTATTTCCGAATAACAAAATGAACACCTTTTGGGTGCTCTCTTTTTGCTGGGGCCGATGATGCTTATGCAAGTCATTTATACAAAAATTGAGTTTCCGCGCGCACTTACAGTTTTTATACCCTCCACCTCCAGGATGGGGGTATATTCACTTTGTCATTCCGTTTGTAACACCTTGAAATATTTATCGGAGACCCCATAAAGTATATATATTCTGGGTCGTGGTAAAATTCTAAGACGATATAGCCATGTCCGTCTGTCCGTCTGTCCGTCTGTCCGTCTGTCTGTTGAAAGCACGATAGCGGCCGAACTAAATGAGCTAGAAGGTTAAAATTTTTCCTAAATGTGTCTTATGGTTGTAGATCGCTTGGGATTGAAAGTGGACGAAATCGGTCCAGAGGGAAAAATTTTTCCCTCACAAGTACTGAAAATACCCCTAATATTTAGAGTATTTCAGCATGTTTTTTGAACATATTAGCTTGTATTTACTTGATATTTGCAATTCGCATTCCCTCGACATCCTTTAATCTGCTGGTAATACAGTGGAATGCACTCCGTGGTGGAGGGTATATAAGATTCGGGCCGGCCGAACTTAACGCCTTCTTACTTGTTTTATTTTTAAATATTGGAAACACTGTGCAATTGTTACTTTCTGAAAATACGATAATTTAAAAATTTACTTTTTATACCCTCCACTTCCAGGATGGGGGTATACTAACTTTGTCATTCCGTTTGTAACACCTTGAAATATTGACCTAAGACCCTACAAAGTATATATATTCTTGATCGTCATAAAATTCTACGACGATCATGTCCGTCCGTCCGTCTGTCTGTCTGTTGAAAGCACGCTAGCATCTAAACGAAGGGAGCTAGAACGTTAAAATTTTCCATAAATGCGTCTTATAGTCGTAGATCGGTTGGGATTGAAACGGGGCGAAATCGGCCCAAAGGGAAACATTTTTCCCTCACAAGGACTAAAAATACCCATAATAATCCCTAATATTTTAGCGTATTTAAGCATGTTTATACACTCCACGAGAGTATTATGTCTTTGTGCATTTGTTTGTAACACCCAAAAGGAAGCGAGATAGACCCATTGTTAATTATACCGATCGACTTAGAATCACTTTTTGAATCGATTTAACGATGTCCGTCCGTCCGTCTGTCCATCTATTCTTGTAATCAAAGTACAGGTCGCAATTGTAGCCAGAACCAAATGAAACTTTGCACAACAAAGTTTTTCGGGATAAGGACGAACGCTATTTAATTTGAAGAAAATCGGTTAAGATTTGGATATAGCCCCCATACGAATTTCACTCCCGATTTGACTCTTTTCACGCTAGATACCACATATTAAAACAGATTTTCCTCAAACTTAGCAAAACATCTTACATTTCAACTAGAAACACCCACGGTGAAAATTGGTCAGATCGGTTCAGATTTAGATATAGCCCCCATACGAATTTCACTCCCGATTTGACTTTTTCTGCTGTACAAACCACATATTTTAACAGATGTGCTTCAAAATTGGCAAAACATCTTATATTTCAACTAGAAACACCCACGGTGAAAATGAGCCAGATCGGTTCAGATTTAGATATAGCCCCCATACGAATTTCACTCCCGATTTCACTCTTTCCACTCTAGATACCACATATTAAAACAGATTTTCCTCAAACTTGGCAAAACATCTTACATTTCAACTAGAAACACCTATGGTGAAAATTGCTCAGATCGGTTCAGATTTAGATATAGCCCCCATACGAATTTCACTCCCGATTTGACTTTTTCTGCTGTAGAAACCACATGTTTTAACAGATTTGCTTCAAAATTGGCAAAACATCTTATATTTCAACTAGAAACACCCACGGTGAAAATTAGCCAGATCGGTTCAGATTTAGATATAGCCCACATACGAATTTCACTCCCGATTTGAGTTTTCCGCTCCAGAAACCACATATTTTAACAGATTTTCTTCAAATTTGGCAAAATATCTTATATTTGCATGATAAACACCCAGGATATTTATTATATTTATGTATTTTCATCGAATTACTTAAAATTGAGAACTGGAAGAACCTATTGTGAAACGGGTCACTTCATTCCATGTTTGGATATAGCCGTGATGCAAATATTCTTTTCGATTTGACAAATTGAACGAGGACATGTTAGCCTATGATTAGGAAACATACAAAAATTCTTCCCGTTTT
The DNA here is from genome assembly GCA_947397865.1 of Polietes domitor. Classification (NCBI taxonomy): domain Eukaryota; kingdom Metazoa; phylum Arthropoda; class Insecta; order Diptera; family Muscidae; genus Polietes; species Polietes domitor. Next base: position 124,371,134 of record OX377618.1, on the reverse strand, counting down.
CACTTTTTTCCGAATTGAATTGTATTCTGATAGAAAGTGGAGTGTATCATATAGTCGGCCCCGCCCGACTTTAGCCTTTCCTTACTGGTTTTTTAATGTGTCTGTTTATATTTGCTTGATATTTGGTATGCTCAATCCGCTTATAGCAAAAACGTGCACCATAAAGTGATTCTTATTTGTAAGGGGTGAAATGGGGCAAAAAAGGGATAAAAATGGTATATATTAACGACAACAGCTAGATACACGAAATTCGGTGTATACATTCCTCTAATTGAGTACTTTTAAGGGGTAAAATGGGAATAGAGGGATAAAAATGGTACAAAAAAAAAGGATGTACCTAGAATAATGAAATTCCTCTGATTGCATAGACAAGTAAAATACACGGATTTTTCAAAATTCGTACTGTTTGGGGTTAAAATGAAAAAAGGGGATAAAAATAGTACCAATCAAATGACCGCAGCTAGAGTCATGAAATTCGGACTATACATTCCTCTGACTGCGTAGACACGGAAAATAGACGAATTTTTCGAAATTCGTACTTTTTTGGGTTAAAATGAAAAAAGGGGATACAAATAGTACCAACCAAATGACCGCAGCTAGAGTCATGCAATTCGGAGTATACATTCCTCTGACTGCGTAGACACGGAAAATAAACGGATTTTTTTTGAAATTCGTACTTTCAAGGGATACAATGGTACAGAGGGATAAAAATAGTACCAACTAAACGACAACAGCTAGAATTATGAAATTCTAATTGCGTAGAAACGTCAAGGGGCTAAAAATGGTACCAAATGGGCGCAGCTGGAATCATGGAATTCGGTGTATACATTCCTCTGACTGTATAGACACGCAAAATAACAAGTTTTTTTTTAAATTCATAATTTTTCTTTTACGGCAAAAATTGGTTATATCATGAAGTTAGGTTATTTTGCACTATGTACGTCTGATAATGGTTTTTCAATTTGTACTTTTGGAATTAAAATATAATGGAAATACAACCAACTTTAGCACACACTATCTACCAATATTTATGGCATTTAAGCTTATTGAAAATATAAATATAAGAATATTTATTTTTTGATTTGAAATAACTAATGGCTTGAAATTATTAAAATATTATATTTATTTATAAAATTATTTTTTCAATATTTGTATTTGTTTTGGTTTGGCTATATTAAAAAATTTATATTTTCCTGTAATATTACTGCACTTCTACGAAAACCGACAACCTCTGTGGAATGCAATCCATGGTGGAGGGTGTATAAAGTTCGGCCCGGCCGAACTTAACGCCGTTTTTACTTGCTACCTCTAAATTTATATTTGGCTACATCGTTGTATATGTAGGAGTATGATAAAGCAACATATATTCATAAAATTCGGCGTATTACGTTAAATTTAGCTAAATGTGGATAATTTAAATGCCTTGCATATAATCTATCCACTGATATTAAAACACCCGTGTTTATTAAAAGAAGGTATAGGCGCAAGGAGTGGTGTATGGGATCACTTAGTCGCCCACGCACAACTTTAGCCTTTTCATAATGTAATGTGTTTTAATATAAACATTTCCGTGAAATTTCGTGGAGATCAATGGCATTTCGATCATGTTATAACCGAAATTTTACAATATCAGCATTTTTAATTTTTAAACAATTTTAAATCAGAAATTTTCATAATTTATGGCAAGTTGCTGCTGTCCATTCTTCTGCGGATACGACCGCATCAGCAAAGTTCTATTCCAAGAAATTCAGGAACGACTCGCAAATGTACACGAAAAACAAAACACACACTTTATCACCACAGTGCATTGCTTTTTATAATAGGGCTGTTTTTCTTTAAGCCGGGACATAACAAGCTGCGAAACAAAAACGTTAATAAAGATATAATTTTTTGCTCAAAATAGAAAATTATTCTTTAATTTTTTCAAATTTTCATAATTTTCAAAAAAAATATTTGGGCTTAGCCTCGATAATCATAAATTTGACTTCCACTGGGTAATAATCCTGGCTAAGTCCAAAATATTTAACACAAAATTATTTTTTAAAAATTAGTTTTCACACACACATTGATATTACTTTTGGGGACAGTTTTAAAAAAGATTTTTTTGTGTGAAATTTAATTTTTTTTAAGAGGAAAAACAGCCCTAATAACGTTATAATATTTTTTTTAATTTTTGATTAATTTACACACCTGTGTTAGTATTTTCAAATTTACAAAATATTTTATACTTGTGCCTTTTCGTTGTACAATAGATGTGTTTTCGATATTACTTTAGGATGAAATATCAAAAATTAAACAAGAGAAAAACTAGTAACTTTGGCGAGTTGCCACCATCATCCAAATTCTTATGTTTTGTCATTTTAAAGTGTTGGCAACAACCTGCTTACTTTATTACTGTCTGTAAATACGATACTTCGAAAATTAACTCTTTGCCAAAATCAAATTGGCGTTTGGCCCCATCGTGCAAACATATCAGAAAGATTTGGGGCCTCGGCTTTATTTTTGCAAAAAAGTGATCATTTTCGCAGGCTCATATCTTGCAAACCGTTTGTAATTTTGATTTACTTTTTCAGGCAAAAGTAATAAAAAATAGATAGACAAAGTGGTGTCCGTATATGGTTACATTTCCATGACTTAACAAATTACACACAGTGTAATATAACTTTGTTTGCATTACGTATACTTAATTAAAATATTATGTAATAATAGTAAGTATACGCCCACGTATTTATAAGGCAAGTGTAAACTCTAATCCAAATCTCAAAATCTTACCCCAATGTCAATCATATGAAACAACAACACACCTAACCCCGGGGTACGTATATGTTATTATAACATAATATAAATAATAGTACGTACTTATACACTCCACCCAAAAGAAAGGGAGATAGACCCATTGGTAATTATTCCGATTGACGTAGAATCAATTTTTGAATCGATTTGTTCTTGTAATCACGATACAGGTCGCATTTGTAGACAGAACCATATGAAACTTTGCACAACGAAGTTTTTCGGTACAAGGACGAACGCTATTTAATTTGAAGAAAATCGTTTCAGATTTAAATATACCCCCATACGAATTTAACTGCCGATTTGACTCTTTCCACTCTAGATACACCATATTTTAACAGATATTCTTCAAAATTGGCGAAACATCTTACATTTCAACTAGAAACATCTGTGGTAAAATGTGTTATATCGGTTCAGATTTGTATATAGCCCCCATACAAATTTCACTCCCGATTTGACTTTTTCTACTCTAGAAACCACATATTTTAACAGATCTTCTTCATATTTGGCAAAATATCATTTGTTTCCACTAGAAACACCCATGGTGAAAATAGTTCAGATCAGTTCAGATTTATATATAGCTCCCAAATTTCGCCCCACGATTTGTACTTTTTCTGCTCTAGAAATCACACATTGTACCAGATCTTCTTCAAATTTACTAAAATATCTTATACTTCCACTAGGAAGACCCATGGTGAAAATGGGTCAGATCAGTTCAGATTTATATAGAGCTCTCACACAAATTTCAGTCCCGATTTGACTTTTTCCGCTCTAGAAACCACATATTTTAACAGATTTTCTTCAAATCTAGCAAACTGGAAACACCCATGGTGAAAATGGTGCAGATCGGTTCAGATTTATATATAGCTCCCATATAAATTTCGCTCCCAATTTGAGTTTTTCCGCTCTAGCAACCACATATTATATCAGATTGTCTTCAGATTTGGCAAAACATCTTATATTAAAACTAAGAACACCCATGGTGAAAATAGGTCAGATCGGATCAGATTTATATATAGCTCCCTTTCAAATTTCGCTCCCGATTTGACTTTTTCTGCTGTAGAAACCACATATTTTAACAGATCTTCTTCATATTTGGCAAAATATCTTTTGTTTCCACTAGAAACAGCCATGGTGAAAATGGGTCAGATCGATTCAAATTTATATATCGCTCCCAATTTGCCTTTTTCCGCTCTACAAACAACATATTTTATCAGATTGTTTTCAAATTTGCCAAAACATCTTACATTTAAACTAGGAACGCCTGTGGTGAAAATAGGTCAGATCGGTTCAGATTTATATTTAGCTCCAATACAAATTACTCTCCCGGATTGACTTTTCCGACCATTAAACCACTTATTTTCAGACAATTTCTTCAAATTGAGCATAGCACGTTATACTTGAACTAGAAGAACATATTGTGTAAGTGGGTCACATTCCATGCTTGGATATATCCCCGATACAAATATTCTCGATTTGACAAATTGGGTCAGGTCATATCAGCCTATGATTAGGAAATATACAAAAATTCTTCCCGTTTTAAATTTTCTGCCGAATTGAATTGTATTCGGATAGAAAGTGGAGTATATAATATAGTCGGCCCCGCCCGACTTTAGCCTTTCCTTACCTGTTTTGTAATAGATACTCTGCTATCTCAATCTTGAATTAAAGAAAAAAATAAATGAAATTAAAATATTTTCGCACTACCTAAACGTTTTTAAGAATCATTCCAAGTAAGTTCATATGTTCTATGAGATTTTTGTAGGTGATTGTTTCCTTGAACGGTTTGCTACCTATGAACCTGAACAGGGGAAACAAGATTTTTGGCGATTTTTCCTTGAATATGAAGTTTTTTTATTATAAATGTATGTTTATAGTAAATCAAAATTCCGAACGGATTGCAAGATAAGAGCCTGAGAAAACGATCACTTTTTTGCAAAAATGAAACCGAGGCCCCATAACTTTGGTGCCCATAAAAAAAGTGCATGCCTTTGGATAAAACTAGGAGACACGGTTCTTTTATTGTCTTTTATCATGTAGTGTTGTATATATGGTTATATTTCCATGACTCAAAAAATTACACACAGTGTTATTAACGCTTTAAATACGTCGGCAAAATATTCCCTTGAACTATGTTGAATTTATTTGATATTTAAGCGAACCTTGACACAATTTATATTATCGTGGTAAATAGGATATACAGACTAAAATGATCACGAAAAACGACTTTTAGCTTCTACACTCAAAAGAATTTGTTAGTTAAAGGAAGCTGCTAAAAAAGCTGATTTTATGCTGAAAAAGTGACAGCAGTTGTTTGGTGTTTGAAACAAAATTATAGTCATATGTTGAAAAGAAAATTATATCATGAAGGAAAAAACGTAATCTTGAAACTTAAAGCATATGTAAACACAAGTAGGTATATAAATATGAAGAAACGAAGAGCAAATCTTATTTTTAAAATTGTTATGTTTATTTTTTTAATTAAAAATTCCTATTCTTCCCCTTAACCATCATTATCATAGCAGTATTTAACAAAAATACGCATTGAAATAACTCTGAAAAGAGTTAACATTTTAAGATTTATTGTACATATAATATAAATTATATCGAACGCTAAAAAATTCTACTATTTTTACAAAATATAAGTTTTATACAATATTAACGATTATAATAATATTTTTTCAGAAATATCTATCGTATCTCGTATTCTTTTAACGTATCGTAACAATTTGATTATCTTCGGGCTATTCTGCACGCATTAACCCACTGCAAGCCAATTGAACCAATTAGATATATTAACAATAGTTTTAGAAAGAAAGTTATTACCTGTAACTAATATTACTTGAAAGATATTTTTGATTATAGGCATATTGTCACGAGCTAATTGAAATTGAAGTTCCGTCAGACTGAATAAATGGCTTTTAACTCCAGAACGCTCATTCTGTATCTTATTTTTATATTTTAACCAGCTGACCCGACAAAAATGTTCCTGTCCATATTTCAATTAGTTTGTTTGTGATCGTCGTGTGCATTTTTAAAAGCGATTCGAAAAGTTTGAGTAAACCAGGAGTGAGAAAAATTTTGTTCTCAGTGATTATTGTATCGATTACCGTTTGTTGGCATAGATATTGAATTTAATGACACGATCTAATTCAGATTACGCCAATGGAAGTGTCTGCACGTTCGCTTAAGTGGATTTTGAACAACGTTTAGGAATACCTTTCGCATGAGTTAAATTTTTCATACGGTGAACTGGAAAAATCGACGGGGAATATAATGCAGAAGATAGACATTTCAAAAGCGATTTTGCCATTGATACTTTCAAGCAAGTGTGTTAAATATACAGAACTTAATTTAAATGTCGTGATGTCTTCCACAAAAAGGACGTATTCGGGCATTCATTTAGTTTATTGGGTGGTGTAGGCTGTGGAGACACTGGAGGTGTTTGGTAAAAATCACCAAAAAACATTTATAGGCAGCGGATTTTTATGCAAATTATATTTTTTATCATAGCATTTTTAATCTATGCAACGTATGCTAACATAATATTGGTTATATCGATTTTTTAATATTGAGATCATGAGAATCATTTACGTGAAGTCGTCATCCAATTATAATCATCCTCTCAAACTATACTTTTGCATAAAAATCGCCAGTCTAGTCATTATTCCGTCTAATTTCTTCAAAGACTTTATGTGGGACATCGTATGTTCATACCGAGCGATCAATTTACATTACCGCCCAACCATGATGACCGGCTCAGTTATTCGACAGTATACACGTTGGAAGCTCAATAATATGCGTATTCAACGGCAATTTGATAGCTGAATGAGCTATTCGACAACTTAGCTGCAATTTCAGGTGAAGCCAGTAAAATTAAATTCTGCGAGAGAATTGTAGCCAAAATCTACAAGATTGCAAAAGTCTTATGGTTCCAACCAATTCAATCCCAACTCCATCCTTTAAGAAACATTTCTTCAATATGATATTCGTTAATTTCTCCACTTCCCAGAGTCATTACTAAAAATAATTTGGTATTAAGTGAAGATTCTGAGACGATAGTCTGCGGTTGTCAACATAATTTTCTCTAGAAACACAATCTTCCAATTCAATGTTTTTCGCAGCCATATATACCATGTTCGCTCAACGTCACACGATTTTGAGCAACGTATGGGAACATGAATTGAAAAAATCTAAATATCAACATTCGCAATATCAACAGAATTTTTCTAGTGCAAATGTCCAGCAATTGTTTTGAAAATACTCCAGATTGGCCGTTCCATAACATATGATTCTCTGCATAAATCGAAAATCACCTTCCAACAGAATCTTTGAACAGGGCGCCATAGTACACTCCTCCGGACCGATCAAACAGTTGGCCACCTTTAATTTCCATATTCATCGCAATCTGAGTGCATTTCGGCAGTCTTCAAAGAACGCAACTAAAATTCCTGATGAAGAAAGCATCGCTTGAATTTTGCGATCGAATTTTTGCCAAAATTTGTATGATCAAAAGAAGAAAAGAAAATCACTATAGTTCAATCGTTCATAAGCCGCGTGTTCCTCAAGCATCTTATACTCGCAATGCAACGTATTCGCATAGCTTTTGTATTGCATTCCAACTCTTGATTAAATTCTTAGTGCATCGGATAGTGTGACGCTGATCTAGTATTAATCGCATGCCTTCATTCAATGCCTTATAGTGAATTTTCAGAAATGTCAAAGAGCACGTTTCAGAAAATGCACAAAAAAGTGCATAAAATATAAAGATTTTTTGCATTTTGAACGAATTTTTTGACTTTTCTTTATAATTATATAAATTTTTGTGTTCCGAAAACGTTCGCAGAATCATAACGAATATAACATAGAAGAATGTCGCATATCCATTGCTTGAATTAAGACTTATAGCCCTGAGTTCATGCAAAAATTCTATAGAAAAAGACACTTTCAGTTTTGTACAAATATTGCTATTCAAACGTTTTTTCATCTTAAACCCCAGTTCGGACTACCACGAATAGTTTGTAACAAAGATCAGCCAAATCTGTTCAGCCGTTCTCAAGTGATGCGACTACCAACGAACATCATTTCATTTTTATTAAAGAGTGATTTTTTTGAGGTTAGGATTTTCATGCATTAGTATTTGACAGATCACGTGGGATTTCAGACATGGTGTCAAAGAGAAAGATGCTCAGTATGCTTTGACATTTCATCATGAATAGACTTACTAACGAGCAACGCTTGCAAATCATTGAATTTTATTATCAAAATGCGTGCTCTGTTAAGAAAGTTCAGAAAGAAAGAAATTGTGTTCAGCGACGAAGCTCATTTTTGGCTCGATGGGTACGTAAATAGGCAGAATTGTCGATTTTGGAGTGAATATCAGCCAGAAGCATTGCAAGAGCTACCAATGCATCCAGAAAAAGTCACAGTTTGGTGCGGTTTATGGGCTGGTGGCATCATTGGACCGTACTTCTTCAAAGATGATGCGAATCGTAACGTAACTGTGAATGGTGAGCGCTACCGTGAGATGATATCCAACTTTTTTTGCCCAAAATGGAAGAACTGAACTTGGTTGACATGTGGTTTCAACAAGATGGCGCTACATGCCACACAGCTCGCGATTCTATGGCCATTTTGAGGGAAAACTTCGGAGAACAATTCATCTCAAGAAATGGACCGGTAAGTTGGCCACCAAGATCATGCGATTTGACGCCTTTAGACTATTTTTTGTGGGGCTACGTCAAGTCTAAAGTCTACAGAAATAAGCCAGCAACTATTCCAGCTTTGGAAGACAACATTTCCGAAGAAATTCGGGCTATTCCGGCCGAAATGCTCGAAAAAGTTGCCCAAAATTGGACTTTCCGAATGGACCACCTAAGACGCAGCCGCGGTCAACATTTAAATGAAATTATCTTCAAAAAGTAAATGTCATGGACCAATCTAACGTTTCAAATAAAGAACCGATGAGATTTTGCAAATTTTATGCGTTTTTTTTTAAAAAAAAGTTATCAAGCTCTTAAAAAATCACCCTTTATATAGATTAACGGCAGTATTTTTTAGCAGACTACAAACTTTTCAGCAGTTTGAATGCTGACGCAAAACTGCAGATAAACTGTTGTTATGGCAGAAGGCCTGCTTTAATAGCAGAAAAAGTACCTGCTGATAGGTAGCAAACAATCTCTGCTGTTAATAGCAGACATTTTTTCTTAGAGTATTAATCGATTTTGAAAATCAAAATAATAGTGGTTGGTTGAAAAGTCGAAAATCGATTTTGAATTCTGCGTACTATTCCCTAGTTGTATTATCACAACATTGGTATCAAACTAAAGGTGGCATTTTGAGCTTTCTTCCAAGGTTTTTAATTTTAAACATGTGGACCTAAAAGTTGATAAAAAAAGTCCTTTAAATATTTTATCTTTCATTATCGTTGAAATCCACTGTAGATCCTAATCTCATTGTTGCACTCTCCCAAAATTCATAGGTCTACTGCATCTAGTTTATTTCCGAGAAATATTTTAAATTTTTCTTCGTGGAATTCCTCAAATATTCATATTCAAGTTGGATTCAAATTTAATTCCATAAAAATTGTTTTATCTCTGCAGCGCTTAGTTTTGAAAGTACATCTTGGGTGTAATTTCCGGGTTATATTTTACATGAATAGGTGGAAGCATAATTTTCGAAGAGGGTACGAGTGACGTATGTTCGCTTTTTCAAAGGATTGAGTGGCGTTCAGATAAGACTAACCCCTTGATTTTGTACAACGCGAGCTTTCGCTTTGCGTTATTTTGTTATTAAATTCTTCCTTGGCAAAGCTCCTTCCTACAACTTGGACTTTACAAGTACCTTCTATTGTCAATTTAATTAGGAATATGACTGATACCATATTGGCGTGTAGTAAAACTTGAATCTCTCTAGCTAATATACCTATATATATACCTGTTCTTGGATTTACTCACTTAGAAACAGTGTTTTGCGCTGCCAAACCCCTAAGAAAGAAATCTTCATCGACATGACCTCATACAGACCTTTTCCACCTTCAACAATTTACGCACACCTTTCTATGATGAAAATTTCCTTCCCGGAAATTCTGCAACAATACCATTCCATATTCCATAAATTTAGCAAGAGCTTGTGCGAAAAACTGCCTCTGTATTTACAGAGTGGCGAACAGGACTTTTCACTCAATTATTTATTCATGTGATGTCTCTTTGTATCCTTCGAGTGTTTGCCGGCCATGGTTGTCAACAATTAACAAAGGGGAGGGGGAGATATGAAAGAGCCAATTCGAAAAGGGATGCCTTTTTAATATTTATGAACAACGAAGGAGTCCGTACCGCACAAACTCCACCTCCCCCAAAAGGAAAACACAAACGTTTTCACTCTTTTCCAACTAATTATAATTAGGAATTGAAAAGTTCTGTGAACGTGGGATTACGGAGGACAGAGTGTGTTTTGCATTACAATTGCAGCCATCTTCAGTGTGGCCGAGAGCCGAATGAATATGAATTTTGATTGGTATACAATCGAAGATGGACTCCGAGCAGGAGGGGGTGGGTTTGGTAATATTTCGGACCTTATGAAATGCAGTGAAGTTAAATGCGAGAATGGGAATTGCGAAAAAGTTTCATAAGATTGTGCTAGACAGTTGATGTTTGAAAGTGGTGAAATGACGACTTCTATTTTCTACGATTATTTTTTTACAAATTTATCCAGAATTACAGTGAAAAATCATCAAAATTATAAATTTTTCATTAGTTCATAAACACGAGGTATAAAAACAATGAAAAATCCAAGAAAAAATTGGTTATGGAACAATTTAATTATTTTAATTTTTTTGTAGTGTAAGATGGCACCATCAGAAAAAATTGAAAAAAAATATATTTGTCCATAGCCAATTTTTTCTTGGATTTTTCATTGTTTTTATACCTTGTGTTTATGAACTAATGAACAAATTATAATATTGATAATATTTCACTGTAATTCTAGCTGATTTTATAAAAAATAAATCGTAAAAAAAAGAAGACATCATTTTACCACGTTCAAACTTACACATTTGCTAAAAAATAGACCTAAGCACACTAATTTAAAATTTCAACAAAATGGATTTGTGTAATCATTTCGAAAATCAAAACAAAAGAATTAAAATTGCAAAATCTTTAAAAAATCTATCCCTGTTATGACATAAAGTAATTAAAATTACCTTCAAAACGAGTTATAATACATTGAAATCGGTAAAGTAGTTCAGGAGTTACAGGCGATTGAATGAGCACACCTTTTGCAAAAAGTAGTATGTTTCTAACTGTTAAATTGGTCATAACTCGTGAAAAAATACGTATACAATATTTGTGTGAGAAGAATACATACATAATCTTTCAAAACAATCGCAGCTATCGAGGTCAAAACCCGTACCGCTTGACATGGAGTGACTCATATATATTTTTAAGATTTGAAAGTTTTATATTAAACTAGAAGAAATTTGCTTAAAATTCGTTAAAAACAAGCAAGTAAGCTTCAGTCAGCTAAACCGACTTATATATACTCTCACTCTCAGAGAACATATATACGGAAGTTATAGGAATTAATCTTAGTATATAATTTGTGTGGATGGTACTAGGAGGTTCGTATCACATGGTCCCAGTTTTCACATTTATAAAACAATTGTAAAAACATGATCCAATATCAAGTCATAGTGGATCCCATGCACCAGTTTAGAAGTTATGAAGGATTTAATATTAGCCAGGATACCTCTTGGGTGGTACACGAAGGGGCGTGGTTAAAGCGTAAATATTTTTTGGTTTATATCAAATTTCAAATGATTTTGACTACCCGTATGGAAGTTATATAGGTTTTATTTTAACCAAGGCTTATGCCACTTTGTGTGGGAGGTACCAGAAGGGCTGTGGCAATATCGCCCATATTCTAAATGAATGTAACATATATAAAAGAATTGCCAAATATCAAATTTCACAGTATTCCGATCATCTGTATAGGAGTTATAATAGCTTTAATTTTACGTAGTTTAGAGTGTTTTGTGTTGGAGGAACTAGAAAGGGCGTGTCAAAACCCGCCATACATAGTACACTTCAAAAACTTGTCAAATACCAAAACATAGCTGCTTCCGAATATCCATGCGGAAGTTACATAGATTTTAATTGAACACAGCAATGTGGGCCATTTGTGTGGGAGGTACCAGAAGGGGCGTGGCAATTTCGCCCATCTTCGAACTTAAACTAAGTTTGGGAAAATATGACCACGTACACAGTTTGAATTGATTCCTTAACTCCTTTCGAGAGTAATCGTGTACACCAGCCAGACAGACGGACGGACATAGCTCAAACAGCTTAAAAAGTCATGAAATGGATTTGGTCCAAACATACTTGGCGTCTTAAGTCACTCCTTCAATGCGTTACACTTTTTTCTGTCCCAAATGATATATACCATCCTACTCTGTAGAATGAGCGTATAATTATATTTCTATCTCCAGAAAAAAAATTAATTAATTAATTAAAAAATTCAAGAAGAAATCAAAATCCCTGATTTTCGATACGTCCTAGTGTCTACAATTTTATATATTTTTAAAATAGAGAAAAGCGGCTCCATTGCTCTTACTCAGAAGAACAAATTTGTAAGCATTCGTTAAAATAGGAGGACCTAAGGAAAAATTCTCTTCTGGAATACTAAAACTATTCATTAATACAAATGTTGTGCAAGCAAAGTGGTTTAATATATAAAAAAATTATATTGCTATGATTTGAACCCAAGACCTTTTGAGTGGAAAGTGGTGATTACTTTATGTAACAACCAAATAAAAATTTAATGTCCGAAAAATATGATAAAAAATTATTATTTGGAAAATCCCTTTCGATTACTTCAAACAAGTAAAAAATTAATTATCCAAATGTGAAGGAGAAGTACATTGAAACTATGAGTGCAGTCCTATATACTCATCTATATATACAAAACTGTTGCGTTACGGACTGATTGACAGACTGACTCTTTCATCAGCGCCCAGACCAAACGGCTGAGGGTAATGGAATTTGGAGGGTAGTTCCCAAATATGACGGAGAGGTTGACTAAGAAAGAAAGGCTTTTTCGAAATTTGTACCATTAGGGGGTAAAATGAGACAAAAAGGATAAATATCGAACCTTAGTAGCTAGAAACATAAAATTCGGTGTATGTCTTTCCCTCGCCATGCAGACACTTGACAAAAAGGGATTTTTAGATGTACTTTTAATTAAAGTATTACAGCTATATTTGTGAATCTCGGTATGTACATTCCCCTGACAATTTATACTCGCAATATAAATGGATTTTTCAAAATTTGTACCTTTAAGGGATAAAAATAGTATCAAGCAGAGTATTGCAGTTAGAATCGTGAATATTTTTCTGACCACGTTGATGCGCCACACAAATGGATTTTTCGAAAATTTGTACTTTTAAGGGGTGAGCGGCACATAAAGAGATAAAAATGGTACCAGCTAGAATCGGTGCGTATATTTTTCTTACCACGTAGAAGGACAACATAAACGATTTTTTTTAAATTAGAACTCTTAAGGGGAACGTGGGATAAAAATGGTCCCAACCAAATAAATCATAAATTGACTTTTTGAAGCGGGGAAAAATGGTACCAACTAACGTATTGGAGCTATAATCGTGAAATTCGATGTGTATATTCCTCTGACCACGTAGAAGCGCAATATAAATGAATTTTTCCAAGAGGGATAAAAACGGTACCAACCAAATTGTTGTAGATGAAATCGATGTGAATCGAGCCCATTAACTACATAGACGAGCAACATAAAAAGATTTTTCAAAATTTTAAAGGGAATGCAAGACAAAAATATATAAACGTGTGGTATCAAATAGGGTTTGCATTTTCCCATACTTTTTATTTCCCGGGAAACGGGAATTATTTTTTAAATTTCCCGGGATTCCGGGACAGCACGGGAAATAGTCAATATATCGTTTACCATGCGTTAAGCTTATTTTTTCCAATGAAACATTCACATTTTATTAAGGTGGGATGTGTGCGATTTTTCGAACGGGTATTCGGCAAGTGAGCTGTGCTTCTCATTCGTTTGTGAAAATCATTTACTTAAAGAGGCCGGGTATGCTGTTGAGAAGTCGCTGCGAAGCCATCTAATAGTGGTAGTCTGCAGCCAAGTGATAGATGTCACCATGCCATTTGTAAATTGATTTTAAATATAGATGGTCTTGAGCTTCCCAGTACAGTAAAATAAAAATGTATTTCGCAACGATCCTGTTACAGAATATAACTCAAACATCTTTTCAAGTTTCAAAATTAATTAAATGTTTGCAGTCAAAATTTTGTTTGACTGTTTGAATTAAGAGCAGTCAATGCATTTACGACGTCATCAGATATTTTTATTTTATTGGGAAATGTGGACGCGACGGAGAACAATCGTTCACATTCAGCAGATATAGTCAGTAGAGCATTAAATAAAATGTTTAAGTTGTCTGTTCTTTTTCCTGTCGCCTTGGAAACTATATATTCTTTTTTAGACAGCTATCTTGACTTTTTTAATACAATATTGTTACTTGCGTTTTCTATAGCATTGTTTAAAATATTTTTAATCGACTGAACTCATTTATTTTGGGCGTTCCATTATCCGAAAAAGTGAACGCATTTGTCATCGAACTGCAATATTTGACATACCAAATTAAAATCGATATTAGCTAAATTATTGAACAACATTTTCATTGTGGAAATGATGGAAAAAAATATGTAAAAATTTCTACCGAATTCCTGCGGGATTCCCGTACGAATTTCCCGGGATACGGGAAATGAAAAATATGTGAATTCCCGGGAATTTTCTCGCGGGAAATCTCGGGATGCAAACCCTAGTACCAAATAAAGTACCGACCTAGACGTGCAGCATAAAGTGATTTTTAAAAATTCAGCGGCTGTACCTATAGTGTACTTTTTGGTAATCAGGAACAAAAAGTGATTTTTTGTTCGAAACTGGATAGAAAAGGATAAGAATTACACACGCGAAGGGAGTTCAGATCTGTATCCATCAAAAGAAAATTGACTGACAGCAGATTCCCTTACTCGCCAAGTGCACGTTTGCGTCATCCATCGCCCACGTACTGCCACATTCCAAATGCATGTTGTCGCCAAAGACAGAGACTATCTTCTATTACATGTACTTCTCCATAATTAGGTCTGTTTTTGGCGAATCTGCATATACTCGCATTTCCATCAAATTACACGCTTCGGGCTCTGCCCAAAAATGACACCAATAAAATGGATACCAGTCAATGAATCAGTCACTGCGACTAAATCACTATCCGCACATATGAGCTGTAAAAATTGTGGGGCATTAGTCCAAGCTCCACAGCATAACAAAGGACAACAACAACGACGACTACGACACCGACAACAGCATCGAAGCCACATTGGCTGCATTAACTTTAATAGCTGTGTTGGAGGAAAAAAAAACTGAAACCGAGAATCCCATAGTGTGGAGCAGAGAGACGGCAGAAAGACATTGGGAGCGGGCATGGGAAAAAGGTCAAAAAATCAATCGTCCACGCAACTAATTCATTCAAATCTAACAAAATCTAAGAAAATCCCTGGCAACGACCTTCGGGATTTTAGAGATTTTACGAATGTCAACCCGCAACACGAATACGGACGGAGAGCTTAAACATGCTTCATGTGCCGTGTATGTGGGTCTGTGTGCGTATGTGTGTGTGGTGTGTGCCGAATACGTCGACAACTACGGCTAGGACTATTTCATACGTCTGCTTATTTTTTGGGAGCTTTCGATGGAATACTTAAGGCGCCGCGGGAGGAGATGTGACCAAATGTGTGAGTAAAGCAACGAAGAAGAAGAAGACGACGAAGAAAACCCCTAAAGACGAAAATAGTTGGCACTGCAGTGTCTATCAAAGAAAATGAAGAAATGTAATATGACGATAGACGACATGCAAACATATATACGTCCCGATATAAGTATGTGAATGAGAATGGTGATGTGGATAAGGATATTTGCGTGAGCAGCGAAACAGTCGTGTCCAATATAGGATCCATATTTTATTCTGCCGATTTACGCCAAGGCCAGGTTTGAAGAAGTTTAAGGAGCGATGCTTTTCGGGTTCTTCATGCCAGTTTATTAGTTTTATGCGCATCAAAGATTTATCTGCGCGTTATTGTTTTGGACTAAAACTGCAGATCCCGGAAACTTAAAAGTTATGGATAAGATTTGGGCAATTTTGCAAACTGAAAATAGTAGTAGCTTAATCTGGAGACACAAATATATTTAGGACAAACTCTATTTATTTCGTATCGAGATGTCTCCAAAATTGGCTACTTACCTGGATATGAACTGCATTTTATATCCTCACTCTAAAGAGTAGGAGGTATATATCATTTGGGACAGGGAAAATGTAAATTCTTTTGTTTTCGCATAACAAAACAAATTAAAATCAAGCTTTGAAGAATTTATACAAAAATGAAATATGAGATCAATTAAATTTCAAAACATTTTCCAAGGAAAAACAAGTAAGGAAAGGCTAAAGTCGGCCGGGGCCGCCTATATGATACACTCCACTTTCTATCCTATAAAAAAGTGAAAACGGGAAGAATTTCTGAACCGATCTGACCCATTTGCGCCATGGCTATTTATAGAACAAATATAAGATATTTCGCCTAATTTGGTGAGGATCTGTTAAAATATGTAGCTTCTAGAGCAGAAAAAGTTAAATTGGGAGAGAAATTTTAATGGGAGCTATATATAAATCTGAACCGATCCGACCTATTTTCGCCATAGGTGTTCCTAAGTTAAATATTAGATGTTTTGCCAAATCTGAAGACAATCTGATACAATATGTGGTTTCTAGAGCGGAAAAAGTCAAATCGGGAGCGAAATTTGTATGGGAGCTATATATAAATCTGAACCGATCTGACCTATATTCACCATGGCTGTTTCTAGTAGAAATATAAGATGTTTTGCCAAATCTGAAGACAATCTGATACAATATGTGGTTTCTAGAGCGGAAAAATTCAAATCGGGAGCGAAATTTGTATGGGAGCCATATATAAATCTGAACCGATCTGACCTATATTCACCATGGTTGTTTCTAGTATAAATATAAGATGTTTTGCCAAATCTGAAGACAATCTGATACAATATGTGGTTTCTAGAGCGGAAAAAGTTAAATCGGGAGCGAAATTTGTATGGGGGCTATATCTAAATCTGAACCGATTTAATCCATTTTCAACACAGATATTGCAAGTTAATTTGAAGCAAATCAAGTGAAATATGTGGTCTCTAGAACTGAAAAAGTCAAATCGGGAGAGAAATGTGTATGGGAGCTATATATAAATCTGAGCCGATCTCACACATTTTTACCACAGGTGTTTCTAGTTGCAATATAAAATGGGGGCTATATCTAAATCTGAACCGATTTAATCCATTTTCAACACAGATATTGCAAGGTAATTTGAAGCAAATCAAGTGCAATATGCGGTCTCTAGAACTGAAAAAGTCAAATCGGGAGCGAAATGTGTATGGGAGCTATATATAAATCTGAGCCGATCTCACACATTTTTACCACAGGTGTTTCTAGTTGCAATATAAAATGTTTTATCAATTTTAAAGAAAATCTGTTGTAATATGTGGTATCTAGAGTGAAAAGAGTCAAATCGGGAATGAAATTCGTATGGGGGCTATATCTAAATCTGACCGATTTTCTTCAAACTAAATAGCGTTCGTCGTTGTACCGAAAAACTTCGTTGTGCAAAGTTTCATTTGGTTCTGTCTACAATTGCGATCTTATCGTTTGCATCGATTACAAGAGTAGATGGACGGACGGACGGACATTACTAAATCGACTCAAAAAGTGATTCTAAGTCGATCGGTATAATTAACAATGGGTCTATCTCGTTTCCATTTGGGCGTTACAAACAAATGCACAAAGACATAATGCTCTCGTGGAGTGTATAAAAATAATTAAACATATATGTATACAGTTGAACTTCGATTAACCGTGACTCTATTAACCGTGATTATCTATTAACCGTGAAGCTGAGTGGTTGATTTGTTACCTCTATTAACCGTGATTTACCTCTATTATCCGTGATGCACATGTCCATGTGACTGCTTGTTTGTTTTTTTTTGTATAATACACACACATCTCTCATATTAAAATTCGGTGATTCCCCTTTTCATGAAAGTGTAATTTTCATATCAAATTTCATATTCATTCATCAGTGTGAAATTTGATCTGTCAAGACGTGCTTTCCTTACATCATGCCACCGTCAAAAACTAAATCCGCGAAAAGAGCAAGAAAGGTTCTTTCAATTAAAGAAAAAATGGAGCTGATTAATGAATACTCAAAACGTAAAGTACCTTTTAAAATGTTGTCTGAAAAATATGGAGTTGGCATTCAAACTGTATCCGATTTAATAAAAAACAAAGATCGGATTTTAAAATTTTGCTCCGATACTGATTCAATGCATGGCCTTAAACACAGATATACACTAAAAACATCCGAAAATCCAAAAGATGTTTTCGCAACATATGAATGGTTTCGGCAAGAAAGATTTAAGGGAACTCCAATTTCAGGTAAGTTAACTGAAATCGAGATATTGTATGAACTTAAACTGAAATTTGCTTCTGAACTTCAGGCGAAATGATTGTCGAAAAGGCAAAAATGTTCCATTTGAAGTTAAACATGAATTCAGAGCGCACTTATTCATTTGGTTGGTTGGATAAATTCAAAAAACGTCATGGAATCCGTCGACTGAAATCTACGAGAGAAAAGGAGTGTGCTGATTATGAGTCTGCTACGATGTTTATGGACGACTTGGATGAAATCATTAAAAACGAACAACTTACAACTGAACAGATCTACAATGCAGACGAAACCAGTCTATTTTGGAGGTGTTTGCCTCAGAGTTCTTTGGCTAGTGGTAATGAATATTCAATTGAAGGGTACAAGGAATCCAAGGAGAGAATCACAGTGCTAGTTTGTTCAAATGCTGCAGGAACTCACAAGTGTAAATTGATGATAATAGGAAAAAGTGTCCATCCAAGAGCTTTAAAAAACGTTGAACACCTTCCTGTGATTTATAAATCTAATAAGAAAGCTTGGGTAACACAACAGCTATTTCTGGAGTGGTTTAAGCAAAATTTTGTACCAGAAGCAAAGGAACATCAACGGTGCATCGGTCTCAAAAATAACTGTAAAATACTTTTACTATTAGACAACTGTCCAGCACACCCAGATGTAAATGCTGTGATATCTGAAAACGTTACAGTAAAATATCTCCCACCAAATTGCACGTCCTTGATTCAGCCTATGGATCAAGGAGTAATTCGGAGCTTCAAATGTCACTACCGTAAACTGATCGTTCAAAAACTTGTTGGTGCTAATGACAGACGTGAGTTCGTTAAATCTTTGAATATTAAGACAGCTTTGTGGGCAGCCGCAGCTTCGTGGGACGCTGTTACTTCACAAGTTTTAAAAAGAGTTTGGAATAACTTACTATCTCATAATGAAGATGCTCCAAATAGCCTTGTTGAGATACAAACAGATATAACCATACCGTCTGGATGTACGATTGATGCTGTCGAAAAGTGGATGGTGTGCGACTCTGATGTCGCTCCGTTTGCTATTATATCTGAAGACGAAATCGTAGACATGGTTACCCAAAGCCTAGAAGATGAGCTTGATTCAAATTCCGAGGAATCAGATGGAGGAAATGTGGACGAAACGCCTACATTGGCTCAGGCAATAGAGGCTAGTTGTATTTTGTTAGGTTTTTTAGAAAACTTTAATTGTCCAAGTATTTCAGAACCAGATAAAATGCAAGTATATCGCAAACAAACTCTTTTGTTGGAAGAACAATCAAAAGCTAAAATCATAAGACAGACTTCCATAAAAGATCTTTTTAAATAAATGTATGTATTCCTAGAGATATGATAAGTTATTTATAAACGCAGATTTACATGTTTTTTGTCAAAAATAAATAAAAATAATAAAATTTATACATGTAAAATTTTACCTCTTTTAACCGTGATTTTCGGTTATCCGTGATTAGCCCGGTCCCGAGCATCACGGTTAATCGAAGTTCAACTGTATTAGGATGGGCCACGAAAATAAATTGTTGCTGTTATTCCTCAGAAATGAAGATTGCATTTTTTCAATGAAGATGGACAAACTATTTCTGCGATGAGTCAAGCTATCTGTGCTCCTGAAAACACCTTTAAAAATCATGTTTATCTCTAGTATTGTTTATGTTGAATTTTCGTCCAATTTGTTTCTGAATTATTAGATCATTGGAAGCATTTTAAATATAATTTGTTATTCTTGTCTTGGAATTTTGTAAATGGTGTTATGAAAAATAAATAGAAGAGATCAATGATGCCTAGATGATGATATTCATTCTGTGAAATAATTTAATACAGGAGATGGTTTTTAATTTATTAGTAAAATTTTATATAGCAATTTTATATATAAAAGTGATCTTTGTTAAATTATTTTGCTACTTGTTTTGTTTTTTTTTTTGCTTCAGTCGGTTTAGCCGACGTGGCGTGGCTAAAGCTTAAATATTTTTTATGTTTAAAGTGATTATAAAAACATTTTCAAATATCATATTACAAATGATTAGGACTACCCTTATGGGTGTTATATCGGTTTCATTGTAACTAAAGTTTATGCCACTTTGCGTGGGAGGTACCAGAAGGGGTGTGGCAATATCGCTCATATTTCACACGAATGTAACTTCTATAAAAGCATTACTAAATATGAAATCTCACAATATTCCGATCATTCGTGTAGCAGATATAACCGAATTAAGTTTACCTAGTTTAGGGTGATTTGTCTGGGAGGTACTGGAAGGGGTACCTCATGTGGTTATAAAAACATTGTCAAATACCATGATATAGCGGATTCCGAATATCTGTGTAGAAGTTACAGCGGTTTTAATTTAACATAGGAATATTGGTCATTTGTGTGGCAGGTACCAAAAGGGGCGTGGCAATTTCGCCCATCTTCGAACTTAAACCAATTTTTGGAAAAATATTACCGTGTGTAAAGTTTGAATTGATCCCTTAGCTCATTTCGAGAGTTATCGTGTACACCTGCCAGCCAGACGGACGGATGGACATGGTTCGAAGGACTTAAAAAAGTACTTCTACGAAAATCGACAGCCTCCGTGGAATGCAATTCATGGGGAGGGTTTATAAAGTTCGGCCCGGTCGTCACATAGCCAAGAATGCAGCTAAAATTCCCCAATAAGCTGATTTCAAGATTTCTTTGGCAACAAAGGTCTCCTGGCCCTACTGTTCCTGACTTTCTCTTGTTAGGTTTTTGTAAAAAAGAAGTTTGCAAAGCAAATTTGAATGATTTAAAGCAATGCATTCGACAAGAATTGAGGCAATTCGCGCTGGCAGTAATGCAAAAACTTTTGATAAGTTGTCGTACATAAATCACCGACCTTAAAAAGATTTTATAAATATGTATTAGTTTTTAAATGAACAAAGATAAAAAATGTATTTGAAAAAGTTATTTGAGTTTATTAATTGTAGCAACAATCATCAGCCACCCTGCATATGGGTAACATCAAACAAAATTTAATATGTTTATACCCTCCACTTTGGTATTATGTCTTTGTGCATTTGTTTGTAACACCCAAAAGGAAACGAGATAGACCCATCGTTTATTATAGAGATCGGCTTAGAATCACACTCTGAATCGATTTATCAAAGCACATGTCGCAATTAATGACCGATCCTTACAAAAATTTACACATGTAGGTTTCGTGGGCCAGGGACGAACGCTATTTAATTTGAAGTAAATCGGTTCAGATTTAGATATAGCCACCACACAAATGTAGCTCCCGATTTGACTTTTTCAGCTCTAAAAAAGACATATTTTACTAGACTTGCTTCAAAATTGCCACAGTATTCTATAATTGAACTAGAAACATCTGTGCTGAAAGTGAGTCAGATCGGTTCAGATTTATATATATCGCCAATACAAATTACGCTCTCGATTTGACTTTTCCCGCTCTAGAGATCACATATTTGAACCGATTTTCTTCAAACTGGACACAACACATTATATTTCAGCTAGAAACATCAGTGGGGAAAATGATTCAGATCAGTTCAGATTTATATATGGCTCCCACACAAATTTCACTTTCGATTTAACTTTTTCCGCTAACCAGAACACAATGTCTATATGTAAAAGATCTATGGATATATTCAGAAGACATGGTCCTTCCTGTGAAGGTAGGGGAATGTCAAAAAATCGTGTCAAGTTCAAGTTTCTGCTCATACATGAAGATGACATATACATTTATCCAAAGATATTTTACATATAGACATTGTATATTCAAAATAGGCGTTGTTTTCTTTGTTGTTGGGAGATAGTGGGTGCATATTCAACTACATCCATTTGGCTGGTTGTATTTCTATCCTATTTTAATTACAAAAATATAAAATCGGAAAATCCATTATCTCTCAAGTACACGGTGCAAGATAACCTAATTTCATGATTCTAACCATTTGCTCGCTACCAGTTTGATCACTTTTCCCATTTTTGCCGTAAAAGAAAAAAATAATGTAGGAATTTGGAAAAATATTATAGCCGTTTAGTGGGTGCCATTTCTATACATCTGTTCCCATTGTATCCCTTTGAAAAAAAAAAAAAAAACTAATTTAAAAAAAACTTTTTATTTTTCATGTCTTCGCAGTTGGAGGAATGTTTACACCGAATTTCATGATTCTAACTGCTATTGGTACTGCTGGTTGGTACTATTTCTAGCCCTCTATCCCATTTTACCCATTTAAAAGTAAGACTTTGGAAAATATATCTGCTCAATTAGAGGAATGTACATCCCAATCCCAACTGATCTACGACTATAAGACGCATTTAAGGAAAATTTGGAACTCCTAGCTCCTTTCGATTAGACAGACGGACATGGCTAGATCGTCTTAGAATTTTATGACGACCAATAATATATAGATATATACTTTATAGGATGTCAGGTCGATATTTCAAGGTGTTACGAAACGGAATGACATACTTAGTATACCTCCATCCTGTGGTGGGGGGTATACAAATTGTTGGTGTTGATTAGTAAGCCTAAATCGACACAAGAAGTAAAGTTTTATTTACTTACTTTTTTGTTGTAGTATTACCTATTTCTCAGATTCCCTCTCAAAAATCGATACAAACATTGATAGGTTGGTTCACCTCTGCTTTCTCGGGCAATATGAAATTTTGTTTTTGTTGCAGACGAGTGTGTGTGTGGCGTGAAAATAAGAGAAACTTAAGCCAATGCGAAAGCTTAGACGTATGTTGACACAATACACGCACACATACACAGCTATTGAGCGTGTGTTCCGACATTAAGGACGCACGAATACATTTGACGCTTCTAGAACATGTTGAAGGTCCTTTAGAAGACCTTTGTCATAATATTGTTGTTTTTTTTCGCTCATGAATATATTTTACGTTTTTTCTGTTCATGATACTTTCGAAAATATAAATTTGTTACTTTAAGACAAGATTTTCTGTGAATATATTATGGAAGTAGTAAGGGTTCCCACCAAAATACATACATACACATACACACTACATCTGTATGTGCGTATATTGTGTTGTGTGTACTTTGAAATTAGGGCTCAACATTAGACTGTGTTATTATTGTAAGGGTTTCTTGCACTTTTCCCCGTAGACGTTTCCGACTACCGGCGGAAACGATTTCTAGTGTCAACTTTTTATGTGATCTGCCAATTGAAATCGATGCATGTAGTCTGAAAAGGTTTACAATATAGGAGATTTTAGATAGGAAATTTCAGCAAAATAATTTTAGAGAAGGTCTTGGCAAATACAAAACCTAACTACCACCTAACCTAACACTCTGTACAACAGGACATGACATTCAATAACACAGGGCAACTCGAAAAAAATATAACCATATACGGACACCACTACGTGATAAAAGACCAAAAAAAGACCCGAGTCTCCCAGTTCTGCACAAAGTCATACACTTTTTATAGGCCCCCAAAGATTTGGGGCCTCGGTGTCATTTTCGCAAAAAGTGATCATTTTCTCAGGTTTATATCTTACAAACCGTTTGGAATTTTGATTTACTCTATGAGGTAGCTCTTGAGGAAAAAAATTATGAACATATAAAATAAAATAAACGCCAAAATTGCAAAAAAAAACTTCAAAATTCTAGGAAACAATCTACTAAAAAAGGTACCTAAAATCTCAATAAACAACTTTCTAGACTATATGAACTTCCTAGGAATGGTTTAGGTAGGAAAAATATGTTTCTGTCAATGGTAAGTCCGACTGCAGTGCGTATGAGTGATATTAACCTTAATCAACAGCACTTATACGCTACCTACAAACATTACAGCCTATAAGATTTGCGACATTTGCGATTTTCACCTTTTTTGATTTTATACGTTCTTTATGGCAAGAGCTACAACTTTTTCTCAGAGAGTAAATCAAAATTTCAAACAGTTTGTAAGATATGAGCCTGAGAATATGATCACTTTTTTGCAAAAATGAGACAGAGGCCCCAAATCTTTGGGGGCCCATAAAAAAGTGCATGACTTTGGGCAAAACTGGGACACAGGCCTTTTTTGGTTTTTTAGCAAGTAGTGGTATATGGTCATATTTCCATGACTTAAAAAATTACATACAGTGTAATTGAATGGACATTATCTTCCTAAAACCTGTAGTTTTTGTGATTTTTTTATTAAAAAGACGCCAAAGAAGCACTTCATAAAAAGGTTTCATAAAATTTCAGATACATTTTTTAATTTCAGAATTGCTATTAGTGTAGTATTCAAAAGAGTCGACACACAAAAAAATCTATTTGAAAGTTATGAACAAATTCATAAAAAATCCTTCATTATATTTTATAATCTGTAAACAATTTATATTTTATACAATGAATCTTTTCTTTGACCTTATGAAACTAAGTTTCCCTAATTCAAGAATATTATCTTATGAAGCATGAAACGTTCATGATAAAATTGAATGATGCATTTCATTATATATTTGAATGTTTTATTTATACTGAGAAAAAATTCACAAAATTTATGATAAACCTTTTATGAAATTGCTTCATAAATATTATGAAGGAAAACTCTTTCATCAGCGGCAAAAACTTCCAAATTACATGCGCCCAGATCTCGACTTTACTGAATTTTGCAAAGAACATTCCTATTAAGCATATTCTAAAATATTTGGCCAATATCGCGGCTAACTTAAGCTGTGGACGAATTTAAAGTTCATAAATGCTTAAATAGTTGAAAATTTCATCATAATAGAGGTTATTTTATTATTGAAATTTCGTTTAGTTCGT
This sequence comes from Polietes domitor, assembly GCA_947397865.1. Lineage (NCBI taxonomy): Eukaryota > Metazoa > Arthropoda > Insecta > Diptera > Muscidae > Polietes > Polietes domitor. The sequence continues at coordinate 124,345,979 of OX377618.1, read as the reverse complement.
AGCAAATAGGAGCTCTTGAGGTGTTATTTTTCATTTAAAAAGGTGTAATTACCTTTTTGCCTTCCATTTCAGAAAGTGGTTTACCTGAAGGTTGTATTTATTTAGTGTTGTTAATTTTCAACAGTATAAAACTATATTCGCGAGGCGACCAATGCCTCGGCATTTACAAATATTGTTATACTATTGTCTTATTTATTCATTTTAAAAAGAATATTCTGCTTATAGCTGCCAACATCCATTTAATTACGGAAATGGTAAAACCTTCTAAGCCAAAAATGAAGCAATACTTTCTTCGTTGTTCTCTGGTAATGTATTTCTGCCGTGCCAACGCTCATTTGCAGAAGTATTGCTGGGTAACTATACCTGCATATACACATACTTACATATGCAACTCAATGAGATGCTTGTAAGGTGGCATGTGTGCTTTATTACTTGGTGCGATTTTTTAACGCAAATTCGGCAAGTGAGATGTGCTTCTCATCATCTCCTTAATATCAATCATCTCCTTATAGAGGCCGGGTTTGATGTTGAAAAGTCGCTGCGAAGCCATTTGAAAAGACTTTTGACATGGTCGAAATCAAATATTGATTACAGGCCAAAAAATGCAAACGAAAAAACTAAAATAAAATAATTTTTATAAAAAAAATCAGAAATCGTAAAAATGTAAAATTTTTATTTTTGCTTTTGGCGTGGCACTAAAATTTTTTATTTAATTGTGGACTCAAATGATTATTGCCATTTGTTTTTATTATGAACAAAATATCGGCCAAATGGCCGCCGCGATCTCGGCGGCACACCTCCATCTGATGGTTCAAATTTTCGATAACGCTGAGGCATAATTGAAGTTCTATGCCGTTAATGTGCCGCATTATCTCATCCTTTAGCTCTTGAATTGTTGCTGGTTTATTGACGTACACAGAAGTCAAACGGTGTCAAATCACATGATCTTGTCGGCCAATTGACATCGCAACCACATGAGATACAACGGCCATTGAATTTCTCGCGCAAAAGAGCCAATGTTTCGTTAGCTGTGTGGCAAGTGTCGCCGTCCTGTGGAAACCACATATAGTCCACATCCATATCTTCCAATCTGGGCCCTTCAGAGTAACTGCCTGACCATTTTGGAAAAAGTACGGTCCGATGATGCCGCCAGCCCATAAACCACACCAAACGGTCACTCTTTGTGGATGCATTGGTATTTCGACACAATCACTCTTGGATTATCATTCGCCCAAATGCGGCAATTCTGCTTATTGACGAATCCACTGAGGTGAAAATGTGCCTCATCACTGAAGATGATTTTCTTCGAAGTGCACGATATGCATTTTAATTTTAACGCCCATTTTCATAATAAACCTGAATAACTTTAACGCGTTGCTCGATTGTGTATCTTTCCATGGTTCAAATTGAGTTAGTCTGAAAGCAATAAAATGGAAGTATTGCCACATGAACGACACTTTCATTACTCCTCAATCTTACATCCAAGATAATTCATTCTAAATAGCTTCTCAAATGCGAATAAATAAATTATAAATTGGAATTTTCACTTTCAATAGAATTAATATTGGTCTTATGGGTAGGATAGAAATATTTATTTGTTCAATTTCTATCTCAAATATTTTTTATTTGATAATGTTGAAGTATCATAAAAATACTGTACTAATGGGACCATTGTTCGTAGATGAAGAGGGAACGACTGTTATAAATCGAGAACATTTTTTGAATATAAAATGTTGGTGATAGTTTTTAAATCTTAAAAAATAGTTTAAGAATTTTAAATCTTGTTCATTGTTAAAGTTTGGGGAAAACACTGAGAAGGACATACTGAAAAGTGTTTTAAATCGGAGAGAGAACTTAAGAATTGCAAAGAATTCGACAAGAGAAACAAAAATTGCCGCTGATAAGTATGTTCCAGAGAGACTTCTTTTAAAGAAGCATGTATTCAAAAAATATATAAGTTAAAACAAAATATATTTTTATAAATATTTTTTTGTTTTAAAAATGCGATAAAAAATGAAATAATGCCTACGCTTGTACAAGTGGAGTTTTATTAAAATTAAAACGAAGTAAATATGTTTTAAAAGATTCAGATTTGTTTCACTGCTTTTTCAGTAATTCATAAAAACTCCCACAATGTATCCAAAAAGTGAATAACTTTCACCTATGAAAAAATGTCATATAAACATAAATCATGCAGTGCTTTTAAACACTCATTCGAAGAGCTGGGATCAGCAAATGAACCAATTCTTCTCAATGACAACCCTATGTTAAAATCATGTATGATTCGCCCAAAACTTCCACATCGTCTTTTCACCAGTTGAACTCATGTTTAACCACTTCTCAAGAGCACTCGAAGAAGTGAAAAATGTGTTCATCTTGTGATTTGGAGGTAGTGAAAATTCGGATCTTCACCAATGAATTTAACATCGAGTTGTCATGGGAACGATGCCCTTTATTTTCAAAGACTTAAAAGTTATTTTAAAGTTGTTGAAGTGTAAAAAATCCAATTGAAATTGACAATTTTCATTTCAAATTGAAAAAATTCAGATTGAAATTAAGAATTTTCATTTGAAATTGGGATAATTCCAATTGAAATTGAGAATTCCCATTTCATATTGAGAAAATTCCAAATGAAAATGAGAATTTAATTTCAAATTGAGCAATTTTCAAATGAAATTGAGAATTTCCATTTCAAATTTTGAAAATTCCAATTGAAATTGAGAATTTCCATTTATAATTGAGAAAAAATCAATTGAAATTGAGAATTTCCATTTCAAATTGAAATTAAGAATTTTCATTTCAAATTGGGATAATTCCAATTGAAATTGAGAATTTTCATATCATATTGAGAAAATTCCAAATGAAAAGGAGAATTTAAATTTCAAATTGAGAAATTTTCAAATGAAATTGGGAAAATTCCAATTGAAATTGAGAATATTTCTGCTTTGTCATAAATCATACGTGTTGTGAAATGGTATATACCAAACGTGACGATTTATTGAATGTATATAATTAAATCAATTGTTCCACAGAAAAAAGGCTCATTCAGAGTTTGTTCCCGATCCTTTGGTGTTCCTTCAAGATGCCTCTAACGAACATGAAATTACAGCTACTGGAATTATTATACTGAATAGAAGAATTTGCTCATTCAAAAAGCGTTCAGCATAAGAATGAGTTCACAATTTCAATTGGAACTTTCTCAAGTTGAAATGTAAATTCTAACATTCAATTGGAATTTTCTCAATTTGAAATGGAATTTTCTCAATATGAAATGGAATTTCTCAATATGAAATGGAAATTCTCAATTTCAATTGAAATTTTCTCAATATGAAATGGAAATTCTCAATTTCAATTTGAATATTCTCAATTATAAATGGAAATTATCAATTTCAATTGGAATATTCTCAATTTCAAATGGAAATTCTTACTTTCAATTGGAATATTCTCAATTTCAAATGGAAAATCCTAATTTTAATTGGAATTTTCTCAAATTCAAATGGAAAATCTTAATTTCAATTAGAATTTTCTCAAATTCAAATGGAAAATCTCTATTTCAAATGGAATTTCTCAATTTCAATTGAAATTTTCCCAATTTCAATTGAAAATGGTGTAGTTTCAATTTCTGTTTTAAAAAATCCGCCGAACAGCGGACCTACTGTTTGCTACTACAGCACTCTAACCATCTCAGCTATCCTCTGTTGTGAGTGCTGAATAACTAAAGCAAGCCATTTTGTTTGTTGGAATTAATATATATTTTGGAATTTATAAATTTTTTACTTTATTTTACTGATATTATGTAGTATTAATAATTAATAAAAAATTAAATATTTGAAGTACATTAATAAAGCAATAAATTTGTATTTTTAAGCAAACATTTTTAAATTGTTAAAATTATACAAAATTAAACATTTACAAATAAAATAAAAGTAATAAAAAAACAAAGAGTTTTTTTGCCGAACCGCGATTTGAACCCGAGACCTTTTAGGCGCACAGCGGACATATTACCTCTGGGACCCCATACTAAAAATTCGTTCCCATTCATGAAATGACAATGCTATTAGTAAAATGATACGGGATATTATCATATTATCGACTTTTTTGGAAGTTGTTTAAAAGGTCTTCTTCAAAAGCGGTAAAAATGCACATTTGGATTTTGAGTTGCGATGAAATGTCGTTGAACTGAGATGTTCTCAATAAAACTACAGAACATATTCTGCGCGATTGTTGTGTATGGCACGGATCAGATACTAATAGGTATGCTCTGAACTGTGGGTGGGAAGTACTGTGCCTATGGTAGTAATTGGACTGCTACATTGAGGTATATAAATATATATTGTATTTATATTCATACATATACAAATATATGTCTGGACTGAATAATATATTGCAATTTGAAAGGATACATACTCAGCTTTTATGTCTGGGTTATTGTGATAGTGTTCTAAGTTCAGTCATAAAAATTAATATGTTTTACCGGTTATTTCGAAGAAATTTAATATATATATATATATATTTATCATCCGCGTCAAATTTCTGTAGTGTCTTCCATAGAATACCATATCTGCTTTTAACTCGTTTTCCATCAATTTTGCCTTTGATAATGGTTTGTAGAAATTTATATTTTTCGTTTTTCACAATGTGTCCCAAATATTCGATTTTTCGAGCTTTAACAGTATGTATCAGTTGCCAATCCAGGTTCATTCACCGCAAAACTTCTTGATTTTGAACATGGGCAGTTGAAGTCTTTTCTCTTCCCTGGTTTTGATAAATAAATTAATTAATAACAAGTCTATTAATAAGGGGAATGCTTATGCTCTTGGAAATTTGATCGTTTCTGAATATATGTGGCTTCTAAGGCCTTAAAGCCTATTCAGACAGACTCGACACGCCTATTCAGACGTCGTTTCTGTCTGAATGGACCTTTTATAAGTCATGTTGGGAGGGCTATATCAAATCATCCTGTATATGATAGCTTCTGAAAAAACATGATGTGAAAATTTACTAAAGTCAGTTACAATGTGTGGCTTCCATCGTAGTATAAAGAAAAATCGAGAGAGAAATTGCAACCTAGGATCTTTGTGTTTCGCGTTTAATGGCACCTTGAAGAATGAAGAAATGCTCAATAGTGTTGTAACATAACAGCAGAATTATCTGAAAGTGCTGGGAACACGAAGGTCGTTAATGTGTCGTTTAGAAGATATTGAAAATCCATATAAAATTATAACTTGAACAGCTTTATATTTCCTGGTTTCGTGATCTTATTTTCGAGAAAACATACTTCAGGAAGCAGTATTTTTTAAATTCTCAAGAAATATATACAGTATATCAAACAAGTAAAAACACTTTAAGTTTGGCCGGACAGAAGCTTATATACTTTTCACCATGGATTCCATTCTACAGTATCAATCTTTGGACCGGTTCCGCCCATTTTCAATGCCAATCTTCCACTTAATCCAGACCATAAATATTGAATTTAGTTCCACTTTCCTTGATTTTCGAAATTCCATTATCTTCCGTGTTCACAGTGGAATGTACACACCTAATTATACGACTCTAGCTACAGCCACTTGCTTGGAACCAGTTTTATCTCTTTGCCCCGTTTCGACCCTAAAAATATGAATTTTGGAGAAAACCTTGATCGCTAATCAAACAACACAAACACAAAATAATTAATATAATTACCGTTTTCTTGACTTAAATCGGCTTTTGACAAATGAATATTTCTTTTTTTGTTACCTTTCTTTACTATTGCGCTAAGAAAAAATTAAAAAATCATATCAAAAATTCCCCATCTTTCAAAACCCACCCATTTGTATATTATCTAAGCAGTTTACAAATAAATTAACTCACACAACAATATAGGAATCTCGGTGTCGAATATACTCTAAAAGAGGTTTTAATTTCGTATGGGAAGGGTCAAGGCCACTTTCCGCCCACCTCGGTGTCGAATATAACCGGTTAACACTTCCCGCCCATCTTTGCACAACTATTTACACTGGATCTGCTCACACAAAATTTCAGCACTATAGGTGTCATAGAACTGACAATATTCAATAATAGGTTCTAACTTCGTATGTGAGGTACCACGCCCACTTTTCTAATACCGCCCATTTTTGACACAACTCCATATTTATACTAGATGCACTCACACAAAATGTCAGTATTTTAGTTGTTATAGAACTGTATATATAGGTTCTAGCTTCGTGTGGGAGGAACCACGCCCACTTTTCCAATACCGCCCATTTTTGGCACAACTACGCACATTGATGCTAGATGCACTTACACTAAATTTCAACACTCTAGGTGTCATAGAACTGACAATATTCAATAATAGATTTTAACTTCGTATGGGAGGAGCCACGCCCACTTTTCCAACACCGCCCAGTTTTGACACAACTCCATATTTATACTAGATGCACTCACACAAAATGTCAGTATTGTCGCTGTTATAAAACTGTATATATAGGTTCTAGCTTCGTATGGGAGGAACTACGCCCACTTTTCCAATACCTCCCATTTTTGGAACAACTACGCACATTGATGCTAGATGCACTTACACTAAATTTCAGCAATCTAGGTGTCATAGAACTGACAATATTCAATAATAGATTTTAACTTCGTATGGGAGGAGCCACGCCCACTTTTCCAATACCACCCAGTTTTGACATAACTCCATATTGATACTAGATGCACTCACACACAATTTCAGTATTATAGCTGTTATAGAACTGAATATATAGGTTCTAATTTTGTGTGGGATGTGCCACGACCACTTTTCCAATACCGCCCATTTTCGGCTCAACTGTGCGAACTAACAATTAGTGAGCTTTCACAAAAATTCGAGAATCTAGATGCAACAGTACTCAGAATATGCTAATTTATTAAAAACGAATAAATCCCCAATTTGTGTGGGAGGTGCCACGCCCACTGAAAAGAACAAACTTACAAACACAGATACTTCAATATAAATTACACTGTCCAACAGCATTTTTGGAACAGAGTAGCGACCATATAATTCTAATAGTGCTATTTAACCGTGAAGTGCTTTTTTACAACTTTGGTGTTTTCGGTGACCCCCACTGAAATTTTCCGACAAATTTTTCGTAGAAGATTTTAATACTTAAATGCCCATTTTGAAAGTACTTTTTTGATTTACTCGAAAAAGGGGTCAAATTGACCCATAACGAGAAGAGGTAGAGGGTTACGATCTTCCATGAAAATAATCCTCATACAATTCCACAATATAGTTCTGACAATAAGAATTCTCTCAGACCTTAACTTACAACCCTTTTTCTCACTTTTGAACCACTGTAAAAATACTCAGACCAGCTGGTCTATAAGTTTAGTCTACAAAAATGGTCTACTGAGCATGCCTTTTCAGAATCATACGGTCGCTATTCTGTTCCATTCAGAAAGTCTTATTTTGTTGGACAGTATTATTAATATTTATGAAACTTGAAGATCTATGAAAATTTTCATAAATAATACATATTATGAATAATACATATTATGAAAAATGAAGAACTTGTAGAACGAATAATACATATTATTAAAAATGAAGAACTTGTATGATAAAAGTTCGCTGAATGAAGGACTGCATTTCATAGTTTCTAAGTAATGTTTCAGAAATTCTATGACACTTTTAATTGATTTGTGTTTTATGAAACATATTTCATACATTTTATGAAGTGTTTCTTTGGCGACTTTTTAAATAAAATTTTCGCTGAAGTTCTGACAAAATCATGAGTATTATGAAGATAGTTCTTTCAGCGTAGTTAAGATCTTTCTGCTTGAAAAGTTCGTTGATTTTAGTTATGTCACTTGAGAATTACATATATTTTTAGATATTCTGAAATTAAAATTAAAAATGAAAATTATGTTATTTCGTGATATTATTACCTACGGTCATGAGTTTGGTACAATAAATACTTTCGAAGATATGGGATTCGTATACGTGCAGTTTATAATACATATTTTATATGATTTTTACTTGTTTTACTTGTTTACTTTTACTTGCTTTACTTGTTGCTTTCACGAAGTACAAAATGTTAGTAAATTTCCGTGACGAACGGAATTTTTTCATAAATGTTGATAGTGACTTAGACCACTATCATAATAAGCGGGACATATAAATTCATAACGATTGATGCATTTCGGATATCACGCAGAGTACGGTGATGTCGCACGACGAATAAGCGAGTCAGTCACTGCATGTGTGCGAGATAAATGTACATAGACAGGTGCACACACTGAAAAAAAGTTCTCAAATTCAGTTATTTGTACGTTAATATAAGAATGTTAAATAACCCTAAGATACTACGGACATTCGCACACCTTTCATCGAACTCAATCAAATAGACGAAATAGCAGACAAGGAGGCAAAGCTGCGATGGGACTCTGTGCATATTTGCAGAATAACACGCAACTTATGGCCGAAGATCAACCCTAGTAAAACTAAGAAACTACTGGCACTGGGTAAAAGAAACACAGGCATCCTTACAGGGCACTGCGCTATAGGCTGTATGGCAGAGCGTATGGACATCCCTCACACGGACTACTGTAGGAGCTGCCTTGACGAAAAAAGGAAGAGTCGGTGGAACACCTGCTATGCTCATGCCACAGACTACAGGAACTTGTGCTCATGTATCTTGGGAGAGGCTCTTTAGTAGTCAGGCCGAAGTAGCAAACGTTCCATTAAAACCCCTGTATCAATTCCTATATAAGGCCAATTGGTTCTCTAGCAGAACCACTGGGCAATCTTATAAGATATGACACAATGACGAACCCTCTGGACTTTCCTCGCTACTAAAGTTACTTCTATCTCTCTCTTCCTTGACCATAAAATTCTTCGTTTCCTTTTCCTTCAAGGGTATCACAATGGTCAAATAGTCACCGAGTGAACTCGCCTATTCGTATATATATGTATAATATATATATATATTGCCGGCGGGCAACCCATTCAACCTAACCTAACTCTAAGATATTTCTTTAGAGTCATCTAGAACATAATTGCAAAATCAAACTTTAGTAAAAATTTACTTTTCATAAACACTGCTTTCGAATATTGCAATTTTTTAGTAGAGTAGAATTTTTTTAAAAATAGCACATATTACATATGCAACTCAATGAGATGCTTGTAAGATGGCATGTGTGCTTTATTACTTGGTGCGATTTTTTAAACGCAAATTCGGCAAGTGAGTTGTGATTCTCGTTCGTTTGTGAGAATCATCTCCTTATAGAGGCCGGGTTTGATGTTGAAAAGTCGCTGCGAAGCCACCTGAATGAAACCATTAGACAGGGTGGAAATCATGATAGTGGTAGTCTGCAGCCAAGTAATAAATGTCACCATGCCATTTGTAAATAAATTTGCATTCTATTAAATATAGATGCAAAATGGTCTTGAGCCAGGACAATATCCCAGTTCAAATCAAATAGCACAGAATGTGAAAATCGTGATGTAATTTCAAACTAGTGAACGTTTTTTAAACGATTACCTTTTTCAAAAGGTATTTGTAAATTATATTAAATTATTATATATATTATACAATTTTGTTTCAATTTAAAATAGCATCATTTTTTATACCCTACACCACTTCGTGGACTAGGGTATTATAAGTTAGTTTCGCGCCAAATGTTTGTAACACCAAGAAATAATCGAGCTAGACCCACCTTTAAGTATACGGATCGGCTTAGAATCACCAGCTGAGTCGATGGAGGAAATCGGATCAGATTTAGATATAGTCCCCATACAAATGTCGCTCCCGATTTCACTTTTTCCGCTTTAGAAACCACATATTGTACCCGATTTTCTTTAAAATTGGCACAACATTTTAAAATCGAACTAGAAACACCTATGCTAAAAGTGGGTAAGATCGGTTCAGATTTAGATATAGCCCCCATACAAATGTCGCTCCCGATTTGACTTTTTCCGCTCTAGAAACAACATATTGTGCCCGATTTTCTTTAAAATTGGCACAACATTTTATAATCGAACTAGAAACACCTATGCTAAAAGTGGGTAAGATCGGTTCAGATTTAGATATAACAATAAACATACATGGTGAAAGCGGGTCACATCGTTCCAGGTTTCAATATACCCCCATACAAATGTCCTTTATACATACATTTAAAGGATGCAAAAATCCTTCCCGATTTCACTTTTTTACCGAATTGAATTGTAATGAGAAAGAAAGTCCGTCCGTCTTTAGCCTTACCTTACTTTATTTTTATGGGAGATGCCCATATGTCCATACTTTGGTATAACCCAAATGGGGGCCCATTCTGATCTATTACAGCTCTAGAAACTACATCTTACATTGTATCTTCATCAAATTTTGCAGATCGTGATATTTTTCAACTAGGAATACCTACCGTGAATGAGAAATATATAGGCCCATATTTTGGACCAGGCCCAAAATGTTGTTATAGGCCTCCTTTTGAAATGTCGGTCCGATTCATCCTATTACTACTGTATAATTTGTATTTGTCTGTCGGATCAATTACCATATTATTAACCATATTCGTTAAATATGACTAAAGATGAATTTATAGTAACTGTATAATTTATATGAACTACATAAAAATGCTCCCATCAAATACCTGGGTTTAGTAATCAAAGCGAGGTACATACGCAGGGAGTGGTGTAGGGTATTATATAGTCGGCCCCGCCCGACTTTAGCCTTTCCTTACTTGTTTTTAAATTTAATTAACATTTTAACTATAATTTTTATATTATTGCAGTGTGGAATTTTTCTAGGTGTATATATACATACATATATACTATGATGTTGAGTCTGTTTGTAAAAATTTTGAGCTGTCAAATCATATTTTAATCTGCCTTGATTGTCATTTTTTGCTACAGCCAAAAACGTTTCGGCTGCTGATGTTGCAGCCCCACCTGCACACACACACACACAGCTGCAACTGTTGCAATAGCATCTGCAGTATTTTATTGATGGCGTTGTTATTGCTGTTGACTTTTGTGTGGAGGATTTGCATGCGAAATATTTCATTGATAACGAAATTGAATTTTATTTATTAAAAACCTCTTCTCAGCATTTCTGACAAGTGCATGTAAATTAAATGAAACTCTCGCTGAATGAAACAGTTCATTTGCAAAGGAGGTGGATGTAGATAGAATAGGCAATTTATGTATAGTGGTAGCTATACATTTCAAATATACAACGAAATGTTAAACGTTAATAAGGATTTATCTCGCCATGCACCGATACATACCAATAGGGAAACAATATACAATTAAATGTTCCAAAAATACATTTTTTTAGCTTTAAAAACAGTATTCGTTTGAGATAAGGAAGCGAAATTTCTTCTGTGAAAGACGGGCGGTTCATTTTTCCTAGCTGATGTAATCTTACAAATTTATTATTTGGAACCAATATGCATAATGATCAGCAACTTCAACCACGATAACTGTTGATACACTTAAAGAATTTTCTTCATACTACTATGATGTCTTAATAGTGAAATTTTTTATTAAAAAGTCGAAAGAAAAGAAACACATCATAAAATGTATGAATCATGTTTCATAAAGCACAAATCAATGAAAAGTGTCATAGTATTTATGAAACTATGAAATACAGTTCTTCATTCGTTGAACTTTTGTCATGCAAGTTCATTATTTTTCATAATATGCTTTAGAACGTTTTCATAGATTTTATAAAGCAATTTCAGTATTTTATGAAAAAGTTTCATAAATATTAATAATTTACACTGAAGTTTCCAATATAAACGAAAAAGCTAAAAAAGTCTGACTTGACTTGACTAACCAATCAACGCACACCACAATTGAGAGAGTCTTTGCAATGAGTATGTATGAGTATCAAGGTACATACTTATGTCAGAGTTAACAGAGGACAAATGAGAATTGCTTGCATTCAACCGAATGAAGTCGACACACTAAAAATTTCGTTGTATGTTGTGAAACATATCTTAAAACCTACCAAATCCTTCGTAATATTTATGAAGACATTACATATCACAAATATTTCATTGGTTATGACATATTTCATAATCTTTAAGAATTGTTTCTTTAATACAATGAAATGTTTCTTTGATCTTATGAAACTAAGGTTTACTAATTTAACAATTTTGTTTTATGAAATGCGAACTGTTTATGAAAAAATTGTATGAACTATTTCACTTTATTTATGAATTTTTCATACATATTAAGAGAAAATACACTAAATTTACGAAAAACCTTTTATGAAATCGCTTCATATATATTGTGAGGGAAAATTCTTTCAGTGTACTTCCAACATTTATCTATTTCGCTCTTACTTTAAAAATATCCAATTTTTGCAAATATATCCAATTTGTATTTTTTGTTTATTGTGGTCCACGGAAGTAATCCACATCGAAAAAGATCGATCTTCGAAAAAGCATAGACGAAATTTAACTCTATTACTATTATTTTTATACCATCACTGTACAGAGTAGGTGATATATACCCTATATATCATTTGGGGCAACCAAATGGTGTAACGCTTTGAAGGAGTGACCTAAGACCCAAAATACGTTTGCACCAAATCCGTTTCATGTTTTTTTTCAGCTTTTTGAGACGTGGCGGTCCGTCCATCCGTCCGTCAGCGATAACTTTCGAAAGGAATTGAATTGAATTCGGAGAAAAAAGTGATATCGGGAACTATTTGTCTGAATGTCAAATCGGGAGCGAAATTGGTATGGGAGCTATATACAAATCTGAACCGATCTGACCCACTTTCACCTTAACTGTTTCTAATTGGCTGTTTAACTTTAACTGTTTCTAGGTGCTATGACGAATTTGAAGAAAATCGCTGAAAATATATAGTCTCTAGAGCAGGAAAACTCAAATCTGGATCGACATTTGTATGCGATCTATATATAAATCTGATAATCAAATTAAATACGGTTCGTCCCTTGCCTTGCAATAATGGTGCCAGTTTTTTATTAGTATCGGATAATAATTGCGACCTGTACTTTGATTGCAAGAATAGACGGACATTGCTAAATTGACTCAGAAAGTGATTCTAAGTCGATCTGTATAATAAAATGGAAATATCTAAATTCATTTTGGGTGTTACAAACGAATGAATGACAACGACATAATACCCTGATGGAGGGTATAATTAAAGTTCTTATTACTTCTATAAGAATGATCGTAATACTCTGAAATTTGATATTAGACAATCAAAACAAAAAGTTCTTTTTTTAGGGTGACTTGAAAATGAACTTTCCATTTTCCAGACCAATAATTTCCAACAGACTCCTTCTAATTACAGCAAAGGGTTGCTTGATAACATAAAAAAAATCACTCCGAAATTGTGTCCAAATTATGAAATCCTTGTGGAATTACAGCCACTCGAAGCAAACCATACGTATGTATGTTTGTGTGTGGCTGTATATGTGTGCTGGCGTCTGACTGTTTACATTGCGATAAGTCCTTTTCATAACTACAAATCTGAACCCAATTACAAACACACACACACACACACAACCGCATACATACAATCACATGACTGCAAACATACCAACGTGAATGTGTGTTTGCGGACACTACAATAAAATCAAATTACAGGATAATGCGGGTGTGTTGGTGTCTTTAGTTCAGTGTTGCTCTTGTTGTTGTTGTTGAGGTGTATATACATATGTGTGTGCTTTGTTGTTATCAAAACAAATACGACAACAGTAAAAAAGGACAGAAACAAATACAAACATAATCATAAATTGCCATTGGTAATAATACACACATGCACACACACACACTCGAAGTCGTAGTCGTATGGAAACATCCGCACAAACACACTCACACAGATTCATTGGCATAATGTGAAATATCAAAAATATGTTAACACACAAAGACATCCGCCCACATCCGCTCTCACACACACTCAACACACATACATACATTTACACAGCCATATGTCGTATATCCTTTAGTAACAAGTGACTTTAGGCAGGATAAAAATAAGGATTTCGCATAATCTACAATACATTAGCGGTAGCTTTGCTGTGGATTTCAATTCAATTCTTCAGGTATCGAATGAAAATCCATGTAAATTACGATTTGGCACCTTTTTCTACCACATTTCCCTTGCTGCGCTGCCACCCCGCAGCTGCCATGCGGGCAGGCATCGAAGGTGGATATTTAAGAGTAAAAGTTTGAACATTAGAAATGAGGGTCTGCGCTATACGATTCGATTACTCAGCTGCCAAACTATGGAATGGCAAACAACAAAAAAATCAAGATGGTGATGGGTGCTCTGGAAGGGATGCCCCACTTGGATGGTTGGAGTTGTGAAAGGGTTTTGATAAGAAACAATGTGAAAATTACATTTGTTCTTATTAAAATGTTATCAAAAAACCAAATAGCAAAATGTAATAAAACGAAAACAAATGTGGAATGTTTGAACATCAAAGAAACGCATTTAAAAATGGAAGGGGGGAAGGGCAGTAACAGTATTGCGAGAAGAAATGATAACGGTTGTGGAATGAATCACTTACACTAGGCAACAAAATTGAAATGTCTTGACATTGAAAGTACGACTATTTGCAACGAAATGAGCTGGGACGTCCAAATTTGACATAAATGTGTCTTTTAGTTGTAGATCGGTTCGGATTGAAAATGGGCGAAATCGGGCCAGACGGAAAAAATTTTCCCTCACAAGGTCCAAGAATACACATAATATTTCGAGTATTTAAGCACGTTTTTATACCCTCCATCTCCAGGATGGGGGAAGCATTCCGTTTGTAACACCTTGAAATATCGACCTGAGACCATATAAAGTATATATATTCTTGATCGTCATAAAATTTAAAGATGATCTAGCCATGTCCGTCCGTCCGTCTGTTGAAAGCACGCTAGCATCTAAACGAAAGGAGCTAGAACGTTAAAATTTTCCATAAATGCGTCTTATAGTCGTAGATCGGTTGGGATTGAAACGGGGCGAAATCGGCCCAAAGGGAACAATTTTTCCCTCACAAGGACTAAAAATACCCATAATAATCCCTAATATTTTAGAGTATTTAAGCATGTTTTTTGAATATGTCTGTTTATATTTGCTTGATATTTGGTATGCGCATTCCCCTTATAGCAAAAACGAGCACCATAAAGTGATTCATATTTGTAGGGGGTGAAATGGGACAAAAAAGGGATAAAAATGGTACATATTAAACGACAACAGCTAGAAACACGAAATTCGGTGTGTACATTCCTCTAATTGAGTAGATACATAATATAAAAGTATTTTTTCCAAATTCGTACCTTTAAGGGGTAAAATAGGAATAGAGGGATAAAAATGGTACCAACCAAACACCTGCACCTAGAATAATGAAATTCTGTGTATACATTCCTCTGATTGCACAGACACTTAAAATAAACAGATCTTTCGAAATTCGTACTTTTTGGGGTTAAAATGAAAAAAGGGGTTACAAATAGTACCAATCAAATGACCGCAGCTAGAGTCACGAAATTAGGAGTATACATTCCTCTGACTGTGTAGACACGGAAAATAAACTGATTTTTTTGAAATTCGTACTTTTTGGGGTTAAAATGAAAAAGGGGATGCAAATAGTATCAACCAAATGATCGCAGCTAGAGTCATGAAATTCGGAGTATACATTCCTTTGACTACGTAGACATGAAAAATAAAAGTTTGTTTTTCAAATTCGTACTTTCAAGGGATACAATGGGTACGGAGGGATAAAAATGGTACCAACCAAACGGCTACACCTGTAATAATGAAATTCGGTGTATACATTCCTCTGACTGTGTAGACACGGAAAATAAAATTTTTTTTCGAAATTCGTACTTTTTGGGGTTAAAATAGAAAAAGGGGATGCAAATAGTACCAACCAAATGGGCGCAACTGGAATCATGGAATTCGGGGTATACATTACTCTGACTGCATAGACACGGGAAATATTCTTTTTTCCAAATTCGTACTCTTTCTTTTACGGCAAAAATTGGTTGAATCATGAAGTTAGGTTACTTTGCACTATGTACGTCTGATAATGGATTTTCAAAATTTGTTCTTTTGGAATTAAAATAGAATGGAAATACAACCAACTGTAGCACCCACTATCTACCAATATTTATGGTATTTAAGCTTTTTGAAAATATAAATATAAGAATATTTATTTTTTGATTTGAAATAAATAATGGTTTGAAATAATTAAAATATTATATTTATTTATAAAATTATTTTTTCAATATTTGTATTTGTTTTAGTTTGGCTATATTAAACAATTTATATTTTCCTGTAATATTACTGCACTTCTACGAAAACCGACAACCTCTGTGGAATGCAATCCATGGTGGTGGGTATATAAAGTTCGGCCCGGCCGAACTTAACGCCTTTTTTACTTGTTTTGAATATATCTGCTTATATTTACTTGATATTTGGTATGCGCATTGCCCTTATAGTAACACCGTGCACCATAAAGTGATTCTTATTTGTAGGTGGTGATACGGGACAAAAAGGAATAAAAAAGGTACAAATCAAACGACGGCAGCTAGAAACACGAAAATCGGTGTGTACATTCCTCTAATTAAGTAGGTACATAATATTAAAGTATTTTTCCAAATTCGTGTTTTTATGAGGTAAAATGGGAATAGAGGGATACAAATGGTATCAACCGAAGGGCTGCACCTAGAATACCCAGCAAAAAGAGAGCACCCAAAGAAGTAAAAAAGATGTTCATCTTGTGATTCGGAAGTTGTGGAAATTGGGATCTTCACCAATGAATTTAACACGGAGTTGTCATAGGAGGGATGTTCTTTATTTTGAAAGACTTAAATTATTATATTATATATATTATTTTATATATTATATATTATAATATATAATAATATATTATATATTATTATATATAATATAATAATAATATATTATATATATTATTATGTTAAAGTGCTGCAAAGGAACCACATTTCACACTTCTTTAAATCTCTGTTATAAAAAATCCGCCGCTACCGGGGGAAGAACAGCGGACCTTCTGCTTGCTACGACGGCACTCTAACTATCTCAGCTATCCTCTGTTGTGAGTGGTGAATAACTAACACAACCCATTTAGTTCGGTAGAACTGACAATACGAAACTTAACAAAATATTTATTTAATATGAACTAATATATGCCGTAAATATATATAATAAATACTAATTAAATTTAGTATTAAATAAATAGACACTACTTATTTTTAATGATATTATGTAGTATAAATAATTAATAAAAATATGAAATATTTCACGTGCATAAAAAAGCAATAAATTTGTATTTTTTAAGCAAACATTTTTAAATTGTTAAAATTATACAAAATTAAACATTGTTTATTTATAAAAGAAATAAAAAATATAAAAAAGTTTTTTCCCGAGGCACGATTCGAACCCAAAACCTTCTGGGTGCAAAACGGACACCTTACCTTTGTGACCCCAAACTAAAAAGTCGTTCCCATTCAGTTGTGAAAATGCTATTCCTATTAATATATTATCGACATTTTGGAAGTTGTTTAAAATAACTTCCTCAAAACGGGGAAAATGCACAATTGGATTTTGAGATGCGATTAAAATGTGCTTCCTACGGAAGTACTTCCATTTTTCTTTGCTGGGTAATAAAATTCGATGTATTCGATATTCTGATCGCGTAGACACGTAATGTAAAGGGATTTTTCGAAATTCGTACTTTTTGGGAGTAAAATGGAAAAAGGGATACAAATTGTACCAAACAAATGGCGGCAGTTAGAGTCATGAAATTCAGAATATACATTCCAAATTCGTACTTTCAAGGGATACAATGGGAACAGAGGGATACAAATGTTACCGACCGAACGGCTGCACCTAGAATGATAAAATTCGGTGTGTACATCCCTCTAATTACTCATGTAAAATAAAGAGATTTCGATAGTCTTACTTTTACTTAATGGGAAAAAGGGGATACAAATTGTACCACCAAATGGCCGTAGCTAGAATCATGGAGTTCGGTATATTTTAATTTGTACTTTTGGAATTAAAATAGGATGGAAATAAAAGCAACCAAATGATTGTAGCTGAAAATGCTTCCACTATCCCCCAATATTTATTGGATTTAAGCTTTTTTGAAGATTGCTGCCTTATATTTACTTTTTGAATTGACTTGAAGTATTATTTAGATATATGTAATATAAACATATTGGTAACCTCGTCGAAATTATTATTTTTTTTCAATATTTTTAGTTGCTTTGGTTTGGCTATATTAAACATTTTCCTGTAATGTCCCTGCACTTTTACAAATATCTGCAGCCTCTGTGGATTGCAAGGCATGGTGGAGGGTATAAAAAGTTTGGCCCGGCCGAACTTAACGTCTTTTTTACTTGTTTAATACTTGAATAAATTTAAATAAATACATTAGCCTACATTTAGCAATAAATTTCTTTTTAATTGGTTTAAGTAGATTTTTCCATAAATATACTTTTATCATTATTTTTTTATGAAATGTTCTTCAACACAAGTAACATTGTAACATTTTTTACTTGATTCAATGAAACTTTGCTCATACTTATGGACAAATAATAATTAAATTGTATTAAAATTGTCGAACTAAATTAATTTATAGATTTTGCAGAAAGTTAGGAAGACTATTTATCTGAGTGGGATTGGAGGATATAAACACGTGAAAGGCATTAAGTTTGGCTGTTACGAAACTAATACAACCCCACTATTTGGGTTTTGAATTTCCCGAACTTTTTCATTTCCCAGGATAAAGAAAGTAAAAACAAATAAGGAATGGCTAAGGTCGGACGCGCCAACTATATGATACCCTCTTCTTTCTACTCCATATCATGGATTGGTGTGATCCACCTTCAAAATTCCAAATTCATTACTACTATTATACATACTACTATATTCTCAGCGTTGCCGTTGAGAATTTTAAAATAGTGGCACAAACAGTATCATACCCAAGAAAAGTGTCAAAAAAGTTATAGCGTAAAAAAAATATCAATCGTTTTCTATTAAAAAAAAAATTCTTGAAATGATCATGTAAAGTAACCCACCAAAAAAAAAATAATAAGAAATGCAATAGATTAATCAGTAAAATGTTAGGTTTTTTACAAGAAAATACTTAGATTTTTAAATCTTCGTAATTATCGACATTAAAAATGTACAATGTTCATATATAAACATCCATATTAAAACTTATTACTACTTATATACTTATTTTTTAGTGAAATTTTTCTGTATTTGTCAATTAGTTCTGAGCTAAGTCAATATCTATCAAATTAAGAGCTGACAGCCTTTCATCGCAGGTCTAAACTTTGACCCTATTGGTTTATTCTTCACCAAGGATAGCTTTGAAAATTGAAAAAGGTATAAAATTTAGTATCGAAAAAATAAGTGACAAGACCCAAAAGACTTTAGTATCACCAATGGCAATGCTGTATCTAAATCCAAACCGATTTTCTCCAAAGTAAACAGCGTTTAAATTAAAAGGTGTTTCAAACAAATGCACAATGACATAATAACCGTGGCTTATTTATTTGCACACCCGCAACGTCTACTTATAATCAATTTTTTGTCACCTCAACACTTATGTCAAGTGACCCGCCAAATGCATGAGAATTACAACTTAATCTTTATATACTTCACAAAAACACGCACACTAGAAAATCATGACACAACAATTCAAGTAGTTCATTCCGGTTATGAAATGTTACCTTTGGGTTAAGAAAGGATTTTATTATTTTGTTTGGTTCGAAAAAGTAAACGAAAGCTCGGCAGGCTTTTCCCGTGAATTCGCGGGTAATTTTAATTATTAATTGATTATTTTGACCACTAATTTAGTTCTACTATTTAAATGGGAAATTGTAAATATATTTCAGATTTATATATTTACATTACTGACATTAATAATGAGCATTTGTTTATATTATATTACTAACAAACAAACTTTACTAATACAAACTTTTTGAGAGGATATTTGCAGGATTCAGTCTTATAAATTTTTGATATTATGAAATATGACATATCTAATGAAATAGTTGTGTTATGAAATGTCTTCATAAACAGGGATACAAGTCGACCCATTTTAAGCCGACAAGCCGCCGACGCCACATGTTTCTGCACGAGCCGCGCCACTGCCGATTTCATCGGCTCATATCGACTTCAACCAAGCCGCCGATTTCATCGGCTCATATCGACTTCAACCACGCCGCCGAGATTTGACGGAGTTCTAACTCCGTCTAATATTACTATCAAAATAGACAACTTAAAATTAAACAAGTAAAAACGGCGTTAAGTTCGGCCGGGCCGAACTTTATATACCCTCCACCATGGATCGCATTCCACAGAGGTTGTCGGTTTTCGTAGAAGTGCAGTAATATTACAGGAAAATATAAATTTTGTAATATAGCCAAACCAAAACAAATACAAATATTGAAAAAATAATTATATAAATAAATATAATATTTTAATTACATCAAACCATTATCTATTTCAAATCAAAAAATAAATATTATTATATTTATATTTTCAATAAGCTTAAATACCATAAATATTGGAAGATAGTGGGTGCCACAGTTTGTTGTACTTCCATTCTATTTTAATTCCAAAAGTACAAATTTTGAAAAATTTGTTTATTTTAAGTGTCTACGCAATCAGAGGAATGTATACACTGAATTTCATTATTCCAGGTGTAGCCGTTTGCTTGGTACCATTTTTATCCCTCCGTACCCATTGTATCCCTTGAAAGTACGAATTTGAAAAAAAAAACCTTTTATTTTTCATGTCTACGTAGTAAAAGGAATGTATACTCTGAATTTCATGACTCTAGCTGCGGTCATTTGGTTGGTACTATTTGTATCCCCTTTTTCTATTTTGACCCCAAAAAGTACGAATTTCGAAAAATCAGTTTATTTTCCGTGTAAACACAGTTAGAGGAATGTCTGCTCCGAATTTCATGACTCTAGCTACGGTCATTTGATTGGTACTATTTATACCCCCTTTTTTCAGTTTAACCCCAAAAAGTACGAATTTAAAAAAACGTGTATTTTACTTGTCTATGCAATCAGAGGAATGTATACACCGAATTTCATTATTCTAGGTACAGCCGTTTGGTTGGTACCATTTGTATCCCTCTATTCCCATTTTAACCCTTAAAAGTACGAATTTGGAAAAAAAATCTTTTATATTATGTATCTACTCAATTAGAGGAATGTACACACCGAATTTCGTGTTTCTAGCTGTTGTCGTTTAATATGTACCATTTTTATCCCCTTTTTGCCCCATTTCACCCCCTACAAATAAGAATCACAAATATCAAGCAAATATAAACAAACATATTCAAAAAACATGCTTAAATACGCTAAAATATTAGGGATTATTATGGGTATTTTTAGTCCTTGTGAGGGAAAAAATTTTCCCTTTGGGCCGATTTCGCCCCATTTCAATCCCAACCGATCTACGACTATAAGACGCATTTATGGAAAATTTGAACGTTCTAGCTCCTTTCGTTTAGATGCTAGCGTGCTTTCAACAGACGGACGGACGGACATGGCTAGATCGTCTTAGAATTTTATGACGATAAAGAATATATATACTTTATAAGGTCTCAGGTCGATATTTAAAGGAGTTACAAACGGAATGACAAAGTTAGTATACCCCCATCCTGGAGGTGGAGGGTATAAAAAGAAAATATAACTGTCGACTTAGATGACCTACTACTGTGAAATATATGGATCTTTCTTTGAATTTGGTATCCCACTATATGATGACGTCTATACAATGTATGATTGAAGGTCGCATTGATATAAGTCAATTCCAGTATGCGTGGCCATGTGTTCATATAAAAAAACAATAAACAACAGCTCCTCTATTGTGCTTCAAAGTAGATAGAGCTTTACCATTCTTTGTAAGGATTACGATATTCAAGATGTCTGGTCACATATGCCTCATATCAAAAGCTGTAATTGCAAAAATATTTATTAAATTCATCCATATTATAAATTTTGGGAATGGATTCCCACTCCCAAAAAATATTTGTATGAGATAATAATATGAAATTATGGGAACATTGGCTAATATTATTAATTAATTATTATATTATTAATTATTAATATTTGATTTGAACTGGGATATTGTCCTGGCTCAAGACCATTTTGCATCTATATTTAATAGAATGCAAATTTATTTACAAATGGCATGGTGACATTTATTACTTGGCTGCAGACTACCACTATCATGATTTCCACACTGTCTAAAGGTTTCATTCAGGTGGCTTCGCAGCGACTTTTCAACATCAAACCCGGCCTCTATAAGGAGATGATTTTCACAAACGAACGAGAATCACAACTCACTTGCCGAATTTGCGTTTAAAAAATCGCACCAAGTAATAAAGTACGCATGCCATCTTACAAGCATCTCATTGAGTTGCATATGTAAGTATGTGTATGTGCAGGTATAGTTACCCAGCAATACTTCTGCCGTGCCAACGCTCATTTGTTTTAGTTTTTTCGTTTGTATTTTTTTGGTCTGTAATCAATATTTGATTTGAACTGGGATATTGTCCTGGCTCAAGACCATTTTGCATCTATATTTAATAGAATGCAAATTTATTTACAAATGGCATGGTGACATTTATTACTTGGCTGCAGACTACCACTATCATGATTTCCACCCTGTCTAAAGGTTTCATTCAGGTGGCTTCGCAGCGACTTTTCAACATCAAACCCGGCCTCATGAAATCATGATAGTGGTAGTCTGCAGCCAAGTAATAAATGTCACCATGCCATTTGTAAATAAATTTGCATTCTATTAAATATAGATGCAAAATGGTCTTGAGCCAGGACAATATCCCAGTTCAAATCAAATATTGATTACAGACCAAAAAAATACAAACGAAAAAACTAAAACAAATGAGCGTTGGCACGGCAGAAGTATTGCTGGGTAACTATACCTGCACATACACATACTTACATATGCAACTCAATGAGATGCTTGTAAGATGGCATGCGTACTTTATTACTTGGTGCGATTTTTTAAACGCAAATTCGGCAAGTGAGTTGTGATTCTCGTTCGTTTGTGAAAATCATCTCCTTATAGAGGCCGGGTTTGATGTTGAAAAGTCGCTGCGAAGCCACCTGAATGAAACCTTTAGACAGGGTGGAAATCATGATAGTGGTAGTCTGCAGCCAAGTAATAAATGTCACCATGCCATTTGTAAATAAATTTGCATTCTATTAAATATAGATGCAAAATGGTCTTGAGCCAGGACAATATCCCAGTTCAAATCAAATATTGATTACAGACCAAAAAAATACAAACGAAAAAACTAAAACAAATGAGCGTTGGCACGGCAGAAGTATTGCTGGGTAACTATACCTGCACATACACATACTTACATATGCAACTCAATGAGATGCTTGTAAGATGGCATGCGTACTTTATTACTTGGTGCGATTTTTTAAACGCAAATTCGGCAAGTGAGTTGTGATTCTCGTTCGTTTGTGAAAATCATCTCCTTATAGAGGCCGGGTTTGATGTTGAAAAGTCGCTGCGAAGCCACCTGAATGAAACCTTTAGACAGGGTGGAAATCATGATAGTGGTAGTCTGCAGCCAAGTAATAAATGTCACCATGCCATTTGTAAATAAATTTGCATTCTATTAAATATAGATGCAAAATGGTCTTGAGCCAGGACAATATCCCAGTTCAAATCAAATATTGATTACAGACCAAAAAAATACAAACGAAAAAACTAAATTATTAATATTATTAATCTGAATGTACCCTGACCGAGATCACAGGCACATTCATTTCAAATATTCTCGCAATGATGGTGTGTGTCGACTGGTTAGTCAACCAGTTTTCCTCAACTAAAACATGATAGACTTTTTTAAGGTTTTCTTTATATTGGAAACTTCAGTATAAATTATTAATATTTATGAAAATTTGCCATAAAATTAATGAAGTTCTTTAATTTAATTTTTAAAACTATATTATAAAAAATACGTATCTTGTATGGCTAAAGTTCATTGAATGAAGAACTGCATTTCATAGTTTCTAAGAAATGTTTCACAAATTTGTGTTTTTCATTGATTTGTGTTTTATGAAACATTTTTCATACATTTTATGAAGTGATTCTTTGGCGACTTTTTAACGAAAATTTTGACTGAGGTTATGACAAAATCTAAGATAATTCTATCAGTGAAGTGAATTTCATTAAGCACCGATATTTGAAGTTGTCTCCTATGTTTGGAATAGCTCTTATGTTTGAAATAGGTCATATGTTCCCCCACGGACTGTTGTATGCGGAAAATGTGTAAGAATGTGAATGTAATTCAATGGTGGTATTTCGTTATATTTTTGCAAGAAAACAATTCTCAAGAAAAATAAAATAAAAACAAACGTAGCTTTCTCCCTGTTCTCGTACATCTCATCATTTGTAACTATTGCTATGGTTTCCATAGCTATTGTTGGCTCTAGCACCACCACCACCACCTCCAAACAAGAGCAGCAGTATCGGTACCAGCAGCAGCACCACCATCACAAGCACCATCATCATCGTGTGGCATTGTCCTCATCATGATTCACATTCGCATATGCCACTGGGAGCAGATTTAGAGGTTACTTATGTGTGATTTAAGTGAAGCACGCGCGAATATGGCGGTGATAATTCTTTTAAAAATTGGAAATTGTTTTCCAATCGATTTCGCATTTAGCCAAAGCTCTTTCCTTTCACGTCCTTCGGTCTCTTCCTCCTGCTCACTCTCTTTCTTCCTTCCAACACAACCTGACATAAGAATATACATATGGGTAATTACACTCGATATTTAACAGGCCGTCTTTTTGTTGTGATGGCCACATAATGTAATTCCTTACCTTCGTGCATCCTGCACACTATGAGAACAAATCTTTTAAAAATATGTGCACTTTCGGATTTGTCCATTTTTCCAACACATTTTTTCCCAACTTTGGGAATGTTATTTCACTTTAGTTTGTAAGATAATAAAGGCTATTTAGAAGGGTGTAAAACAATCCGTCGATATTTGACTGTCTTATTGAAGTTTTCGTTGAAATAAAACTGTTCCAAAAACTCAAGTTTTGGCCATTCGGTTATTTCCACAGGGAAAATTTTTTCCCTCACAAGGCCAATATTTAGAATATTTTGAGTCATAAAATTCGGAGTATACATTCTTCTGACACGAGAAATAAAATGATTTTTTCAAGGTCGTACTTTCAAGGGATACAATTGGAACAGAGGGATGAAAATGGTACCAACTAAACGGCTACAGCAAGATTGATGAAGTTCGGTGTGCACATCCCTCTAATTGCGTAAACACGTAAAAACATGTAAGGAAACGCTAAAGTCGGGCGGGCCGACTATATGATACACTCCACTTGCTAATCATAGGCTAATATGATCTGACCCAATTTGTCACATCGAGAGGAATATTTGTATCGGGGCTACATCCAAAAGTCAAATTGAGAGCGAAATTTGTATGGGAGCTATATATAAATCTGAACAGATCTAACACATTTTGTTTCTGGTTGAAATATAAGATGTTTTACCAATTTTGAAGAATAAAATAGTAAAAAGTTAAAATATTTGGTATCTAGTTCGGAGATACTCAAATTATGAGCGAAATTTGTATGGGAGCTATATATAAATGTGAACCGATCTGACCTATTTTCACCACAGACATTTCTAGTTTAAATATAAGACGTTTTATGACAAAATATGTGGTATATAGTTCGGAGATACTCAAATTATGAGCGAAATTTGTATGAATCTGAACCAATATAACAGATTTTCGCCACATGTGAATCTAGTTGAAATATTAGATGTTTCGCCAATTTTGAAGAAATTTTGTTAAAATATGTGGTATCCGAAAAAACCGAAAAACTTTGTTGTGTAAAGTTTCATTTGGTTCTCGCTACAACTGCAACCTGTACTTTTTATTACAAGAATAGATGAACGGACGGACAGACAGACGGACATTGCTAAATCGATGCAAAAAGTGATTTTAATACTCTCGTGGAGTCTATACAACAGATTTTCGAAAGTCGTACTTTTAAGGGTGTAAATTGGAAAAGGGGATAAAAGTGGTACAAACCAAATGTCCTCAGCTAGAATTATGGAATTCGGTGTACAGATTCCTCTGACTGCATAGACTCGCAAAATAAAAATATTTTTACTTTTACAGAAAAAATGGGCTAGGTTATTTTGCAATTAAAATATAATGGAAATGGAACTAACCAAAACAAAGATTGCTGCCTTATATTTACTTTTTGACTTTACTTGAATTCTTATTTCGATATATACTATGAATATATTGGTAGGCTTTCCTTATAAGCGTGTAATTATGGTTATTTATAAAATTATTTTTCCAATATTTTTATTTGTTATTCAAAAATTACAGGAAGATGTAATATTACTGCACTTCTACGAAAAACGACAGCCTCTGTGGAATGCAATCCATGGTGCAGGGTATATAAAGTTCGGCCGTCCGAACTTAACGCCGTTTTTACTTGTTATAGTCTATTCATATCGGCAAATAGAGGCAAAACTTTAAATGGTTCTTAATACTAAACTAATGCAGATAGAAGCTTGAAATTTAAAGTATTTTTAGCACATATTCTCTTGTTACACTTGTTTCCCGTCCCAAATGATATGAATCCATCTACTATATAAGATTACTTTTTATAAAGTCATACCAGACAATTTTATTTGAAATTTCTGTGAGTGTACCAAAGGCTCCCAACCTCATGTGTACATATATCATTAAACTTACACTGAAAGAAAAACGTACGTAGCCGGAACAAAATTGAACGTTGCCGCAAAGAATGTGACCATTGCTGTAACAATGTTGTTTCGTTGCTGCAACATTTCTATTTCGTTGCTGCAACAATGCTTTTTCCTGGCTGAACATATTTGTTGCTGAACTAAAATGGGTATTAACGGAAGATTCGCTGCATCAATGAAACTTTTTTCGTTGCGTCGGTGTATTATCAGCGGCAAAAACTCCCGAATTCCATGTGCCCAAATCACAACTTTACAGATTGAATTGTGCAAGGCATATTCCTATTAAGCATATTCTAAAAGATTTTGCCAATATCGCGCTTAATTTTAGCTGTGGATCCATTTAAAATTCTTAAATGCTAAAATAGTTGCAAATTTCATCATTAGAGAGGTTATTTTATTGGGATGTATCTCGGAAACCATGCATCGTATTGAAATTTCGTTTAGTTCGAAGAAAATAGGAGCTCTTGAGGAATTCTTTTGCATTTAATAAAGTGTAATTACGTTTTTGTTTTCCTTTTCAGACAGAGGTTAACCAGAAGGTTGAATTTATTCACTATCGGTAATTTTCTACAGTATAAAACTATATTCGCGAGTCCGACCGATGCCTCGGCATTTACAAATATTGTTAAACTATTGTCTAATTTATTCATTTTAAAAAGAATATTCTGCTTATAGCTGCCAACATCGATTTAATTACTGAAATGGTAAAACCTTCTAAGCCAAAAATGAAGCAATACTTTCTTCGTTGTTCTCTGTTTATGTATTTAGGAAAATTTATTTGAATCATACTTTAGGGATGTAAGGTTTTGTGGCATGCGAGTGCATGTAAATATTGGGTCGATATTAATCCTAAGTTGAGTGCAAAGCTATAATAGCATCGTGTCATCGATTAAAAAATAAAATAATTTTTATAAAAAAATTCGAAAATCGTAATAAAACAAAAATTGTATGTGGGCGTTGGGCGTGGCACTGACAATTTTCATTTAATTGTGGACTCAATTGAAATCACTGGTAATGATTTGTATTCACATATATATTAAAAGAAAAAATTTATGACGTTTTTATACACTCCACGAGAGTATTATGTCTTTGTGCATTTGTTTGTAACACCCAAAAGGAAGAGAGAGATCGGTTCAGATTTATACATAGCTCCCATACAAATTTCGCTCCCGATTTGACTTTTTCCGCTCTAGAAACCACATATTTTAACAGATCCTCTTCAAATTAGGCGAAATATATTATAAAGAGTGATTTTTTTGAGGTTAGGATTTTCATGCATTAGTATTTGACAGATCACGTGGGATTTCAGACATGGTGTCAAAGAGAAAGATGCTCAGTATGCTTTGACATTTCATCATGAATCGTCTTACAAACGAACAACGCTTGCAAATTATTGAATTTTATTATCAAAATGCGTGCTCTGTTAAGAAAGTTCATTGCGCGCTTCCATTTTATGGTCAGTTTAATCGACCCACTGAAGCGGCTATTCGGGCTATTGTGACTAAATTTCGCACCAAATTTACATTGTTGGACATTAAACCACCAACACGCTTACGTGGAGTGCGAACTGAAGAAAATATCGCAGCTGTATCGGCCAGTGTTAATGATGACCACCAATTTTCGATTCGTCGCCGTTCGCACCAATTGGGTCTCTGTTACTCAAAAACGTGGAAATGCCAAAATTGGACTAAGCGGATGGACCACCTAAGACGCAGCCGCGGTCAACATTTAAATGAAATTATCTTCAAAAAGTAAATGTCATGGACCATTCTAACGTTTCAAATAAAGAACCGATGAGATTTTGCAAATTTTATGCGTTTTTTTTTTAAAAAAGTTATCAAGCTCTTAAAAAATCACCCTTTAGCTGCCAACATCGATTTAATTACTGAAATGGTAAAACCTTCGAAGCCAAAAATGAAGCAATACTTTCTTCGTTGTTCTCTGTTAATGTATTTAGGAAAATTTATTTGAATCATACTTTAGGGATGTAAGGTTTTGTGGCATGCGAGTGCATATTTGGTCGATATTAATCCTAAGTTGAGTGCAAAGCTATAATAGCCGTGTGTCATCGATTGAAAAATAAAATAATTTGTTTTAGTATTTTGTATAATAAATAATTTTTATAAAAAATTTCGAAAATCGTAAAAAAAAAACAAAAATTGTATGTGGGCGTTGGACGTGGCACTGACAATTTTCATTTAGTTGTGGACTCAATTGAAATCACTGGTAATGACTTGTATTCACATATATATTAAAAGAAGAAATTTATGAAGTTTTTTTATTTTAATTTTTATTTACATGAGAGGTAGGCGTGGTAGTGGGCGGATTTAAACAAAAAATTGTTTTTGGTGTAATTTGACGTAATTTCAAGGTCCCAGCTCTATTCCTTCTAATTTTTGCTGCAGCTTGTATGAAAATATTCCACTGTGCGACGTTGCTTGTTTGTCATGACAAAATTTGTCCCGGCCACGGCCTCCACCGACAATGGACTTTTTATACCCTCCACCTCCAGGATGGGGGTATACTAACTTTGTTTGTAACACCTTGAAATATCGATCTGAGACCCTATAAAGTATATATATTCTTGATCGTCATAAAATTCTAAGACGATCTAGCCGATCCGTCCGTCCGTCTGTTGAAAGCACTCTAGAATCTAAACGAAACGATTTTCCGTAAATGCGTCTTATAGTCGTGGATCGATTGGGATTGAAACTGGGCAAAATCGGCCCAAAGGGAAAAATTTTTCCCTCACAAGGACTAAAAATACCTATAATAACCCCTAATATTTTAGAGTATTTAAGCATATTCAATATGTCTGCTTGTACTTACTTGATATTGGCTCATTCCCCCTGTAACAAAAACTTGCACAATTAAGTGATTTTTATTCGTAGGGGGTGAAATGGTACATATTAAACGACAAAAGCTACAAACACGAAATTCGGTGTGTACATTCCTCTAATTGACTAGATACATAATATAAAAATATTTTTTCCAAATTCGTGCTTTTAAGGGGTAAAATGGGAATAAAGGCATTAAAAATGGTACCAAACACACGGCTGCACCTAGAATAATGAAATTAGGTGTATACATTCCTCTGATTGTGTAGACACGTAAAATAAACGGATTTGAAAATCGTACTTTTTGGGGTTAAAATGATTTGAAATAATAAAAATATTTCAATAATTGTATTTGTTTTGGTTTGGCTATATTAAACAATTTATATTCTCCTGTAATACAGGGTGGCCCAGACAGACCGAAGTGGTGTGAATTCCTTATAACTTTTTTATTATAATTTTTTTTTTTCTTTTCTTTTCAGTATTTTGTAAAGAAGACTTGGATAATTTATAATGGAGCAATACACAATTGAACAACGTGCCCATATTGTTGAAATTTACTTTTCAAATCAACGGTCCATTGTGTTGACTCAGCGTGCATACCGTCGTCAATTTAATGTGCGGGGATTTAACCGCTCCAGACTGTTTTCTTTGGGGCTATTTAAAAGAAAAAGTTTATGTTAATAAGCCTAGGACTATTGAGGAGTTAAAAACCAATATTCGAGAAGAAATTAACAACATACCACCGGAAGTTTTGCGAAAGGTCATGGAAAATGTGTTGGAAAGAGCACATTTGTGCGAAGCAGAATATGGCCACCACTTGCGGGATATCATTTTTAATAACTAATCCAAAAATATTCCCCATAAATTTAATGTATTTAAAAAAAAAAAAATTAAAAAAATATCTCTTAAATAAAAAGTTATAAACAAAACAATTCACACCACTTCGGTCTTTCTGGGCCACCCTGTACTACTGCACTTCTACGAAAATCGACAGCCTCTGTGGAATGTAATCCATGGTGGAGGAACTTAACCGTTCCGTTTTTACTTCTTTTACTTTCACTGCATGTTTTGGCTAAAATATTGAAAGATTAGATTTGTGCAATGCCCCATATGCATAAATATATATGTACGAATACGTATAAAGTGTATTTTGTATATAAAAGTATGCTTCTACTTCATCTAACAACGTATGAATGTATCGCATTTGTAACATATTTTTTTTTTGTTCCGATGAACTTTAGAAGCTGCCTTATGCCGGTTGCTGCTGGGTGCTGCATGGATGGGGATGGAGATACGATTCGGGTTGGGTTGGGGTTGGCAGAAATCTCGATTTATTTTACATTCTGTTGGTTCGTCTGGTTTTTCGCAAAATATTTAATTCATATGCGAATATGTTGCTGGCTGTTGTTGCTGCTGTTATTATTTTTCGCTTGATTGACTTGCATTACATGAGGATTTCCATATAAAAAAGCGTTACTTTTACTGGATTACAAAAATTTTATTGAGATTTTTTCCATCTCACTCTTGCACACACGACAAAAAAGTTTCTTCTTTCCCTTATTTAGATTAAAAGAAATTGGTGCTCTACTCAACCGTAGTTGATCAATTCAGAGTGAGAAATTTATGGCGAGATTTCGAATTTACAAAGATATGGAATTTACTGGATGTGCGAATCAAAATCCAAAAGAGTTAACACCCAATTTGCTGGTTGGGTAGACGTATTTGGTAAATTTGAATAAATATTTCGAAATGAATGTGTATGGCATCTGCTATACGCCTGTTTTCTAAAGATTACCATTGTTCTCGCCCTTCTATTGGGGCGTTAATACTTACATATATACACGATTATACGTGTACGTGTATACAACTCCTGCAGAGTATTTAGTTCAAATAAGTTTTACTTTCCTAGGAATATTCCTGTTTTGTTTTAATTTTCAACAATTTCTGATTTAAAAAAATTAAATCATGGATTTTAGGTGAAGAGTTAGTCTTTCTGGTAAATAAATGCTTATCTGCGTAATGGACTTGCAATGAACTATGGGGCAAAACTGGTGAAATGTAAATCAGAAAAGTTTAGTGCGATGTTCTTTTGTAACTATTCCAGAAATTGACTAACACAAATAGGGATCGGAAAGTCTGAAAGCAACTGGTTCCAAGTTAAAACAAATCACACGGAAAATGAATTAAAGTTTTGACAATTTTACTAATTTTAAGATATAAAAAAAAAACTAAAAACAATATAAAGTCACTTATTCCTGAATTAAATTTACTTAAGATGTATATCCCAATGTACATATCGTACATAATTATTTATCTCTGATATCGTCCGCATGCCTTGATAATCTCATCCAGGCTTGCCTGATGAATTTCTTTTTTCTCCCCAAATTAGCCCTGATCCCCAAATACAAAAAGAAATCAACAAAAACAATTTATGAATGATTTGTTGATTGGTCAACAATCAGGTCAACCTTTCCAAAAAATTAAGACTTTTTGAATAGAACAGAATAGCGACCCTATAATGCTGAGTAGACCATTTTTACAGAATAAACTTCAGCTGTTCTCTTTTGGTTTCTTTTTACAGTGGGTCAAAGTTTTCATTTTTTGGTCGAAGGGACAATTATACTAAGTGAAAAAAGCTTATAATTTAATGGCTGAGCAAATTGTTATTGTCAGAACTATATTGTGGAATTTTACCTTACCTCTCCAGCCTTACCTTAACTCTCAAATTGGAAATTTTTCAAGAAAATAAAAAAATGCCTTTCAAAAAGGACATTTAAGGATTGAAAAGTTCTACGAAAAAAAATGTCGAAAAATTCAGTGAGGGTCACAGAAGACAACAAAGTTGTAAATAAAGATCCTCTCGCTTAAATACACTGATAGAATTTCCTTCATAATATTTATGAAGCGATTTCATAAAAGGTTTTTCATAAATTTAATGAATTTTTTCTTCATATGTATGAAAAATTCTTAAATAAAATGAAATGTCTCATACAATTTTTTCATAAACATTTCATCTATATATAGAAGAGAGTGGCGTTAGTTACTACGCTTATAACTCAAGTACGCATAGACAGATTTCGATGATTCGCACCAATTCGCATAGGTCGCCGGCCAAACAAGAAGAATGCCCAAGAAAATTCCCGAAATATCCCCGATTTGTATGGAGTTATTTTACGACGACATAATAGATGACATTTATGTTTAAAATTCCTGGAGAATCGCCTGGACTGTGCTGTCTCAGTGGCAAGAGTCATTGAAAATAACTAATAACTTTGCTTCATGGTGAAAGAACAGAATTAGTTCATTTTCTATAAAACACTCAGAAATATAACGGATGCTATCAAATGACTTCATTTGGAGCAGATATTATTGACAAACGAGGATTCAATCCGACATTCAAAGTAATAAAGAAGCCCATCATTTCCTTTTCATGCAAAACAAGTAAGGAAAGGCTAAAGTCGGGCGGGACCGACTATATAATGCCCTACACCACTCCCTGCGTATTTACCTCGCTTTGATTACTAAACCCAGGTATTCCATGGGATCAATTTTATGTAGTTCATATAAACTATACTATAAATTCATTTTTAGTCAAATTTAATTAATAATGATATGAATATGGTATATGGATATAATAAAGTAATTGATCCAATTTTCCAGCAGATATTCCGAGTAAAGTAAATATAACATGATCTGGAAAAATTGATCAAGATCCAAAGACAAATACAGATTATACAGAGGTAATTGGATGAATCGGACGGACATTTGAAGGGGGCCTATAACAACACTTGAGGCCTGTGCCAAAACATGCGCCAATATATTTCTCATTCACGGTAGGTATTCCTAGTTGAAACATAGAATGATCTGCAAAATTTGATGAAGATCCGAGGTAAGATCAGAGCTGTTAAGTAATGATTAGTAATCGTAATCATTAGTAATTAGATTACTTTTTTTAAAGTAGAAGTAATGATTACAATACGATTACATTCAGTTTTATACGATTAGTAATTGATTATGATTACAAGTAATCAAAAAATAATCAGGATTACTTGCGATTACTGAAAAATAATCAAAAATGAGTTCGACTACTTTAAAAGATTACTTTTGATTACTTTTGACTATTTTAGATTACTTTTGATTACTTTTGATTTTTTGTGATTACTTTTGATTCTCGCGAAATCGGTATGAGAGTCATAGTAGTCTGTTTGTCAAAACTTTTGACTTTTCAATATATGTCAGTTTAGATTTTTTCTGTTCTCGTTCTTTTGCCAGCTAAAACCGAAAGGTAACGGTAATCGCAAGTAATCCTGATTATTTTTTGATTATTTGTAATCGTAATCAATTAGTAATCAGAAACTGTTGAATAGTGAATTATATAATCATTACGATTCTTTTTAAAAAGTAATGTAATTGATTACTAATCGTAATCGAAATTTAACAGCTATGAGTAAGATGTAGTTTCTAGAGCTGTATTAGAGCAGAATGGGCATCTCCCCAACAGTATGGAAAGGCTAAAGACGGATGGAGCCGACTATATATCTCACTACAATTCAATTCATTCAAAAAGTGAAATCGGGAAGGATTTTTGAATCCTGTAAATGTATTGGTTTGACAAAAAATGTTAAATCGGAAAGGACATTTGTATGGGGGTATATCGAAACCAGGAACGATGTGACCCGCTTTCACCATGTATGTTTATTGGTGAAATATAATATGTAAAGTTTGGCCAAAATCGGTTAAACATTCGGGAGCGACATTTGTATGGGGGCTATATCTAAATCTGAACCGATCTTTGCATAGGTGTTTCTAGTTGGATTATAAGATGTTGTGCCAATTTTAAAGAAAATCGAGTACAATATGTGGTTTCTAGAGCGGAAAATGTCAAATCGGGAGCGACATTTGTATGGGGGCTATATCTAAATCTGAACCGATTTCCTCCAAATTCAATACCGATGGTCCTTGGCCAGAAAAAAGTAGATTCTGCCAAGTTTCATGACAATCGGACAACAATTGCGACCTGTAGAGTGCGAACAAGCTTAGATGGACAGCAGACGGACGGACGGACGGACAGACAGACATCGTTAAATCGACTCAGCTGGTGATTCTAAGCCGATCGGTATACTTAAAGGTGGGTCTAGCTCGATTATTTCTTGGCGTTACAAACATTTGGCGCGAAAATAACTTATAATACCCTAGACCACGAAGTGGTGTAGGGTATAAAAATCTATGAATCCACAGATCCAATGCCAAATTCACCATCGAATTGGATAATTGCTACCTCTTGAAGACGCACAAAATAAATTAAGTTTGCAGTTGTGATTGTTGGCGAAAATCGGTAATCACACGATATTGTGCTCACACGTCGGGACTCTGGGCAATTGCAACGAATATCCGAAACATATCGTTCATACGATGCATCGCAATACCCACTGATGTTTTGGCAAGGAGACGATGATAATAGCCATCAACATCTACATCCAGATGATAAATCGATATCATAATAATTTTAATTTCAAAATGACACTAATATCATCTTATTAGAGGAAACCACCAAGAAGGAAATGAATGAATTTTATGATTCTCCAAAATGTAGACAACTATTTGCGTTGGTTTCGCCGATTGTTTCAGCACGATATGTGTTATATTTAAGCATCGTGTCTTTGGAGATACTCCATGTTGGACGTATTCAATTGAATGACCAAAATGAGGTTTGCCGCATGCGCATATTCCCATTGGGTAGTCGAAAGAATCCAACCAGATCAAAGTGATGAGAAATTTTATTTACGCAAGAATACTGAAAGGAGCTCAAAGTGAGGAAGTTCTCGTTCCGAGAATTCCAATGATCTCAACCGATATGCCACTCGAGTTTAAGTGAGTCCAACCTCCAATTCATCTCGCATTCGCCATGCCATTCAAAATTGACAAGGCCGATCATTTAGTGTTTTTCACACGGTCAACTATATATATTCCTTATAAATATTGTCATATTTCGTTAAATATTATCATGTACCCGTAACAATAAAACATTAAATGTATAAATTAATTTAAATATACATAAAATTTGAAGGCAAAACAACGTTTGCCGGGCCAGCTGGTCTATATATATAAAAGAGAGTGGCGTTAGTTACTACGCTTATAACTCAAGAACGCATGGACCTATTTCGATGATTCGCACCAGTTCGGATTGGTCGCCGGTCAAACAAGAAGAATACCCAAGAAATTTCCCGAAATATCCCCGATATGTATGGAGTGATATTATGACGCCATCTTCATGATAGATGACGTTTATGTTTACAGAGCATTGAAGTTCACTGTAGAAACGCCTGGATTGTGCTGTCTCAGTGACAAGGTTAAATTACCACCATTGTCTTTTCCACCAGAGCCATTGTATTCTTTGCTTCATGCCGAAAGACCAGAGTCACTTCATTTTCTATCGAACACTCAGAAATATAACGGATGATTTTAAATGACTTCATTTGGAGCAGACATTATTGATGAACGCAGATTCAGATGATTCCGAGAAACAGAGCGCCGTTTTGGCGTATATTCTCATTTCCCAGTTACGAACGCTATCCGTCTGTTATTCATTTGGAAGTGCATCTGGAGAACGGTCAACGAGTTTATTTCACTGCAGCAAATGCTGCTCAACGTGCTCAAAACCCACCAGCGACAACATTGACCAGTTTTTTCTCTAAAATTTCAACGTCGAAAGCAAGGCGATGTAGTTCCTGGTCATTCGGATTTGCGTTCTACTGAAGCTCTTGGCCGTATTTATACAGTTCATCCAAATAATGATGAAAGCTTTTACTTGTGACTCATCATTTGAGTCACTTCGAAATGTCCATGGTGTAGTGTTGCCAACATTTCGTGCTGCGTGTCTGGAGCTCAATTTGCTTGAAAACTATACGCATTGGGATACGACAATCGCTGAAGCAACTCTTTCTGCATTCCCAAGTAAAATACGCCTATTATTTGCGATCATTATTGCCACATGTTTTCCATCAAATCCACGTGAATTGTGGGACAAGTACAAGGATGATATTTCAGAAGACATTTTGCATCGAGTTCGTGTCCCCATATTGTCAGAGGATCCCCATATTGAGATGAATGAAGAGATGCACAACCAGGCTTTGGTTTTGATAGAAGGCATGTGTTACCTCATGTGCAGCAGTTTGTTAGTTAGATTAGGAATGCCATTGGCAGATCGTCGACCATACGACCCTTTCAAACTAGAATTGCAGGGTGAACGTGAATGCGACACAAACGCATTAAGCCAATTGATCGATCACTTTGATCGTTTTAGCACCTGACAACAAAAAAAAAAATATTGTTTATCACAGAGTGATTCAATGAGGGAAAATACAAATCAAAATCGGCACGACCGAAACCCATCCAACAAATATTAAAAAAAAGAATCAATTGCAATGGATATTGAACACAGATTTTCTGTAATTTGAAATTCTGACGAAGTTCTCCGGGTCCACTATTTATATATATAAGTCAATGTGTGTCTGTATGTTGCGTATAGGACGCCAAACCGGTGGACCGATTCGCCTGAAAATGTTACTGTATCTATCTTCTGGACAGAGGATGGTTCCTGGAGAGTCTAGGTCATGATAGGACAAAGGGGGTGGTACCTCCCACACAAAAAATATTTTAAAACTATCACAACAGGCATACCGATGGGTGGATTCGCTCGATAATTCTACTGCAGCTAACTTCTGGGCAAGGGATGGTTCTAGGATATATTAGGTCATTATACGAAAAAGAGGCGTGGCACCGCCCATACTAATATATTTTAAAACTATCATAAAACACGTTCCGAATTGCGGATTCTCTTGAAAATTTTATTGTGACTAACTTCTGAATGGTTACTATACAATGGTCATGATACAAATGGACGTGAGACTGTCCACACAAACTATATATTAAAATTATCACAAAACACGTAACGAATGGCGGATTCTCTTGAACATTTTACTGCATCTAGCCTGTGGAAATGGGATGTTTTCTGGTTATAATAGGGGAAGACACGACAAATGGGCATCATAAAAACTATATTTTAAAACTATAACAAAATACATTGTTTCACTTGAATATTTTATTGTAACGAACAGAGATGACCCTTGACTATAAAAAAGTCATGCTACAAAATGTGACGCGTAGAGTAGCACGTGCCGTTTTATTTTCAGCCGCTACGTTCAGGTAAGGGTTTGGTTCGTGAATATAAGAGGTCATGGTATGGACAATTGGCGCGTCTCCTCATACTCGAACCAAGCAAGGTGTTCCAGTATATGGGTATCGAAATGTTTACGCTTCATATGCATTGGGCCGTGTTTATACCGTACACCCAAAGAAGACTTGCGTTTGTTTGTCGCAACAAGTGGCCTTTGACAAAATTATAACTGCAGTAACAAATGTCAGCGGCGGCCTTTCTCATCAGTTCGGTATTAGCGTACATCCGTCTCAAAATACTACATTATTGGATGGGGGACGAATGGCACATTCAGCGTTGAAATTGCCATTGAATATGCAATTTGTCGATTCTCCAACCTGTAATATTGGCAAACAACATGGAAGCTGATTGTGTAGTATGACTGAAGATGGCATAAGAAACCCCTACAAGCGATTAATCGGACACTTCAAGATTGAATATCAAATACACAACCATTCGGTGGAACTCTTATTTTACTAGCTGGAGACTTCCGACAGACCCTTCCAGTAATTCCAAAATCAGCACCCGCATCTCTGGCGATATGTACAAAAAATTAATCTGACCACCAATATGCGTGTACGTCCGGATCACGATGACTCAGCAGCTATATTTTCGAAACATCTACTGGATGTTGGTAATGGAAAAGT
Source organism: Polietes domitor (assembly GCA_947397865.1). NCBI lineage: Eukaryota > Metazoa > Arthropoda > Insecta > Diptera > Muscidae > Polietes > Polietes domitor. Next base: position 124,307,512 of record OX377618.1, on the reverse strand, counting down.
ATCAGTTGATGCAGTGAAAAGGAGTATTACATTTTCAAAAATGTCATTCAGGAATCACTTCAGCAATTAATCGAGTAAGTCTTCCCACAAATTACCACAAACTATGGAAACAAAGAGTGGTTTTACGTCCGTGCTATATGGGCTGCAAAAAACAACGATGTTAATGCAATCAATAATTTAATTCTGGAAAAAATTTCTAGGTGAATGCACATATTACAAATCGATAGACAGTATCATGAATGCGGATGATGTTGTCAACTATCGAATTGAATTTCTAAATTCTTTGGACCTTCCAGGAATTCCGCCGCAAATGTTATCTCTTAAAATTGGTTCACCTATAATTCTTCTAAGGAATATTAGTCCTCCTCGATTGTGCATTTGTACTAGAATTTCTGTCAAGAGACTAATGCCCAAAGTGATTGAAGCAACGATTTTAAATGGCAATTAAAAGGAAAAGATGTCCTTATACCACGCATACCGATGATTACCACCGATATACCATCCGAGTTCAAACGACTACAGTTTCAGATCCTAATAGACACAAAATACATTCTTAGAAATAATTACCATACTTAATTAACTCTCTAATAAATGTTTCTTTTAAATGTTTCATTTTCTTTAAAGAAACACTGAAAAAATTACTTAAATTTTCATGAAGTTTTTATATTTTACAACTGTAACTTATGAATTTAAATAAATAAGTATTAATTTAAACTAATTTACAGAAGTAAAAATATACAAAACAAATATTGAGAGCATACACAGTTACATACATAAGGAAGACGAAAACCCGTGCAACGCCGGGTACAAAAAGCTAGTAATGAATAAAACTAACATTCTCTTAATTATGCATATACTTTTTTTTTTCAAATAAATGTGAATTACCAGCACCGATAAATAAATAAAATTTGAAGGCAAAACAACGTTAGCCGGGTCAGCTAGTATTTTATAATTTTGGAAAACGATATTTTCTACTAGAATCCTATCTCCGGTTTTGAGTAAATTTATGAAACTATTTTTTAAATTTACCACCAAATACGGAAATGCTATAAAGCCAAGTAAATTTAAATAGGGCCAAATATTAAAATCTGTTGGAAGGGTTTATCATATTCCATATTAATTTTCGGTTCTCAGAAAATCATCGATCACTAATTATAGACAATTTGTATTCCCACCATGAAGGCAACTGCTTTGGAGTGGGCCAAAATGCGCAATGTCTCTCTGTCGAATTAAACCCCACCTTCAGGAATGCAAAAAACGATTCCGCTCAAAAAGGGAAGTGAATGAAACCGTTTTTATGAGCTTCAAATGACAGCCATAAAACATGACACCATTTTGTATATTTGTATTTTCTGACAGTTTCTGGCCATATTGACCTAAAAATCATAAAACCACAGAAAATTGCAAACAAAACTTGGTAACGCTCCCACACCCGACTCACACACACACGCACGGAGACTGAACAATAAAGTTTATGGCCCAACAAAATAAGAAATAAAAAGCTGAAAATAAATAAAGTAATACTCGTACGAATCAAATAAAGTCTCCAACGAAGCCGAACCCTCACCCCCTCCAGTCGGTGGGTGGAGTTATCGTCCTGCACACGTCTTCCACCATATATTTTTATATGAGCAATTTTATGGAACTTTTCGTGGCCTTATTATGGCTTTTTAATGTTATGAACAAATAAACGACAGAAACAAAAACAAAAACAATACACAACCTACGACCATAAACGATTAGAAAGTGTCATCGCGTGAGTGTTGCCATTTCTGCATCTTCACGGATAGAAAAGGCGGTTTACCGTTGTCAATATCGGAGACGGATGTGAAATTTGAAATAAGATATGGCCTTTTTGGCCATATCTTAATTATAATTAGCGTTAGAGTTTTTTAATATCTATCAATAGTTCCAAAACTAAAAATTTTATTAAAATTAAAACCCATTAATATTGAACAAGGCGTACAATCTAGAAAAATCGGGATATAGTAATGAAATTTTTGGAATCATGTAAAAAAATACTCCGAAAAGGTGTATTACTTGTTTTTGGACTATTGTTCAACAAAATACCAAAATTCCCAGAGAGGGGAAAATATGTTGGGATGTAATCTTGGGACTAGTTTATTCAAAATAGACCAATCAAACAATTAGATCAGAACGACCATAAGCGATTAGAAAGTATCATCCCTTTAGTGTGGCCATTTCTGCAGCTTCGCGGCTAGAAAAGGACTCTTGTCAATACCGAGGACATTTGTAAAAATAATTTAATTAATAATAATATTTAATTATAATTAACGTTTCTTTTTAATTTTAGAGTTTTTTTTTAATTGTTAGTGGTATGTAAGGTTGTCCTTTTGAAGTGTTGCGATTTGTCTTTTGTTCGGCTTTTTATTTTTTAACTAAAATTCCAACACTACAAATTACATATTTTTTTAGAAAAACCAATGCATATTGAACATTGCTTAAAAATTCCAAATTCCCAGAGAGGGAAAAATATGTTCCAAATTTGTGATGTTTTTACTAAAATGGTCGACATTTCTTGTTTAACGCAGGGATGTAATATTTGGACTAGTTTATTCAAAATAGTACAGTAACAAGCAATCCAATCAAATAATGAGAGAACTTTAAAAATACGAAACCAAACTTGCACGATGACACGCCAAATTTGGAGGGTCATCCAATAGTCCACACACCAAAACTTTGCACTCTACTCTCTGCTTTTGCAATTTCGTCAAGATATCTCCTTTCGTTCAAAAGTTATAGAATTAATTCAAACAAGTAAGAACGGCATTAAGTTTGGCCGGGCCGAAGTTTATATACCCTCCACCATGGATTGCACTCCACAGAGGATGTCGATTTTCGTAGAAGTGCAGTAATATTATTGGAAAATATATTTCTTTAATATAGCCAAACCAAAACAAATACAAATATTGAAAAGTATGATTATAGTTATCATTTCATGATCCTAATAATCATACTGTTATCATTATATGATCCCCACTCAATCATAATATTGTCTTTATAATACCATAATAAGATCAACAAAATATGGTCCCCGCAATCATATCATGATACCCAGATAGTCATAGTATGATACACCATCAATCATATTTTGATCCCAAGTGAATCTTAATATGATCTTCAGGTCATCATATTAGTATCACCCTGTAATCATATTATGTTCAGTGAATTGCTATATTTTTATAATATTTATAAAGTTATTATGCTACATTGAAATGATTATTTTAAAAAAGTAAAAAAATATATAATTTAATTCAATAGTAATTACTAATTAAATTAATTAAATTAAATTATTTATAATTATTCTTGTACAGATACTTGTTCAGCATATTTACGGGTGTTATTACAGTTTACTTCAGAAATCAGCCAATGGATTTTGAACTGTTTCATCGTTGTCCAGTTTCATTGTCCACAGCTAGAATATATTGAAATAGAAATTAAACAACAAAATGAATAATTAATGGTTCAAGGCCATTCTTATGAGTTGTGCTTCTCGTTCGTTTGTGAGAATCATTTTCTTAAAAAGACCGGGTATGATGTTAGAAAGTCGCTGGGAAGCCACCTGAACGAAACCTTTGACAGGGTGGCAATCATGATAGTGATAGTCTGCAGCCAAGTAGAAAATGTCACCATGTAAATAAATCTACATTCTATAAAATATAGATGCAAAATGGTCTTGAGTCAGGTCAATATCCCAGTTCAAATCAAATATTGATTACAGGCCAAAAAATGCAATCAAAAAAAAATCTAAAATTTAGAAAATTTTAAGTGTGTGCCTTACAATTCATTGTCTAATGTTCGGCAACTGAAAGAGTTTTTTTGATTCTGCAAGATGGTTTATAAAAAAAACTATTAAATGCTGAAGCACAGTGAAGTTTGGTTTTTTTTTATTTTTTTTTTTAAATTTAAAAAATTTTTTTTTGGTTAATTTGTTTCGTCCGGCATAACTCGGGAACCACTAGCCCGATTTAATTGAATTAAATTTTAAAAAATTACAATTCCCTTAATCTGTTCATATATTGTTTTCCTATACAAGCAACAGTTTCCAAGTTAAAAATGAATATATAAAGGAAAAAACTTATTTTTTGCCTAAAAATTTAATTTTTTTTTTTTTTTTAAAAATCCATAAAAAATCCAAAATGAAAAAAAATGTCAAATCTTATTACTTTTACGTAAAGTCACATAACCTATGAGCAAAATGAGACAAAGATCATGAAAATCGATGCACGCGTTTCGCTTTTATTCGCAATTGAGTAAAGGTATGAATTTCAAAAATTTGCTCGACATATGCACAACTTTGTCTATGGTAAGGTTTTTTCTTTTTTGTTACAAAAAAAATTAAAATTTTTGGGTGACAAAAATATATGACTTTAAATTAAAAAACAATTCGATATATGTACAAGAAATTATCCTAAGGATATCAACATTAATTAATTATAAAAAAGTTTAAAAAAAAAATATCTAAACACAAAAATAAAAACCTTCAAATTAAAAATAATTATGTGCTTTTGTCTTTCTTTTATATTGTTGTGGGTCTGTTTCTCTTATCAGGAACCAGATATAGTCCCCCATCATAGCTTCGTTCCAAAATCCTTGGTATCGGTGCTCAATTTCTTTCATTTGCTGATGAAAACGCTCACCATGCTCGTCACTCACATCGCCCAGGTTGTCCGGAAAGAAGTCCAAGTGCGAGTGTAGAAAATGTATCTTAAGCGACATATTTGCTCTAATTTTTTTATAATTTTGGAGTAGTTGTTCGACGATCTCTCTGTAATTTGAGCTTTTGTTGTTTCCAAGAAATCCGGAAACAATTTGCCGAAATGAGTTCCAAGCTGCAGCTTCATTTGGTGATAAAATGTGATCAAACTGTTGGTCTTGCAACAACTTTTTAATTTGCGGACCGTCGAAAACGCCTTCCTTAATCTTTGCCGATGAAAGGTGAGGAAAAAGGTTTTTAAATAGGCGAACGCTTCGCCATCTTTGTTGATAGCTTTCACGAAGTTTTTTATGAGTCCGAGCTTTATGTGAAGAGGTGGGAGAAAAACATTTTCCTTTTTTATGAGTGGTGTATATTTCACGTTGTCGCTGCCGGGGATGAAGTTAACTCTTTCTGTCCAACTCCTCCTGGTGTAATGATGTTGACGATCGCGGCTGTCCCAAAGGCAGAGAAAACAACAGTACTTTGTGAATCCACCTTGTAATCCACAAAGGATACCGATAACCTTAAGGTCGGCACAAACTTTCCAATCGTGCCTCTCATAGTTAAGGCACTTTAGTAGATTGTCCATGACTTCGTATGTTTCCTTGGTGTCAACGGCATGAGCAATTGGAATCGAAGGTTTCTCGTTGCCGTTGTGCAGTAAAATTGCTTTAAGGCTCTGCTTGTTGCTGTCAATGAAAAGACGGCACTCTCCTGGATCGTAAGAGTACCCGAGTTCACCAAATAATCCGGGAATGTCCTTACAAAAACAGATGTTGTCTTTTTTTGTGTAGTACCTTGCGTATGGTTCATGACGCTTCCTGTAGATTGTTGTCACCACACCAGGAGCCAAGAAACCGAACTGTTGCATGCGCGATGCATGCAACTCTGCATCTTCCTTGGAGAGTTTCAATTCTCTAACCCAATCGTTCAGTTCTGCTTGGGAACATAAGCGTTGACCTCCATGCAATGTATATGTTGACTCGCATTCTGATGTGGTTTCTACTGTCTCCGGATCTGATGTTGGATGTATCGCCTCATTATTAGATGCCCATCTTGAAACGGACGGTTGCGGGTCCACTGGTTCTTCGGAAAATGGCACTGGAAAATTCACTGTTGAAACAGCAGCGTAAGTCCATCGTATATTTTTTCCCACGCCTGTTTTTTTGCTAAGACAGAAGTAGCAATCTGTTACATAGCAAAGCGGAGCTCTCCAAAGCATTGGCATGATGATTCTCGGCTGTCGTCTGAAAGAATTTCAATAATAAGTTATATATGTTCTTGAATTTCGTAATCTACACTTACCTTGAGTCAGCTAGCTGTACGTAGCACCTTGGACATAGAGCACTTGGTGTCCACCGCTCATCTATGTTTGAGACCTTTAAATTGAAGCTCTCTTCAAATGAATCTCTCAATTTAGGTGAAAAACAACGCTTGTTTTTTCAGAAACGTATTCTCCGCACATGTAACAAAAATTACTTGGATTGGTATTGCATTCAAATCCTCGCGAACGTTTGCTCATTTTAACTATCGCGTTCGTCGACACTTGTTGAATGAGTAAAATCGATCAATGAAGACCTATTTATACTGTGTATTGTTTAGTATTTTACTGACAGGTACTTATAAATGGGTGTATATTTTTTTACGGTGGCTACATACCTGTTTCACCATGTGTGAGTCTTAAATTTTCCGAATAATGACCACCCTTAAATGTGGGTTGCATTTCTGTAAAAAAATAATACAGGTAGCCAACGGAAAACCCAAATAATGAAAAAAGTCCCCATTCCTTTTTTCCTTTTAATTGTTCACGCACATTTATTAGCGTTTATTACTTTGCTTACGCAATCATAAAAATTAAATAACCCTTTGTTTATTCCGTTTTGTTAATTCTGAGAATAAAAAAAAAAGAAAAAACCTTACCATAGACAAAGTTGTGCATATGTCGAGCAAATTTTTGAAATTCATACCTTTACTCAATTGCGAATAAAAGCGAAACGCGTGCATCGATTTTCATGATCTTTGTCTCATTTTGCTCATAGGTTATGTGACTTTACGTAAAAGTAATCAGATTTGACATTTTTTTCATTTTGGATTTTTTATGGATTTAAAAAAAAAAAATTTAAATCTTTAGGCAAAAAATAAGTTTTTTCCTTTATATATTAATTTTTAACTTGGAAACTGTTGCTTGTATAGGAAAACAATATATGAACAGATTAAGGGAATTGTAATTTTAAATTTTTTAAAATTTAATTCAATTAAATCGGGCTAGTGGTTCCCGAGTTATGCCGGACGAAACAAATTAACCAAAAAAAAAATTTTTAAATTTTTGAAATTCATACCTTTACTCAATTGCGAATAAAAGCGAAACGCGTTCATCGATTTTCATGATCTTTGTCTCATTTTGCTCATAGGTTATCTGACTTTACGTAAAAGTAATAAGATTTGACATTTTTTTTCATTTTGGATTTTTTATGGATTTTAAAAAAAAAAAAATTAAATTTTTAGGCAAAAAATAAGTTTTTTCCTTTATATATTCATTTTTAACTTGGAAACTGTTGCTTGTATAGGAAAACAATATATGAACAGATTAAGGGAATTGTAATTTTAATTAATTCAATTAAATCGGGCTAGTGGTTCCCGAGTTATGCCGGACGAAACAAATTAACCAAAAAAAAAAATTTAAAATTTAAAAAAAAAAAAATAAAAAAAAAACCAAACGAAAAAAAAAAATTTTATTGCGTTTTTCGAGCTCATGTCAAGGTTATCTACACAGAAAAAATTATCGCATCCCGAGTACATTTTGACTGTTGACTAGTGTAATTAGTTTGGAGATCACTCGCTGCATTGTGTAAACTTCTCCACATACATACACAATTATTTTCGGTTATAAAAACAAATATTACTTAACCATCTAGACCAATTCAATTTACTGAATTTCTTTCTTTTTTACTACACATGTTGCCGAAAAACGAACTAACTTCTTGCGCACTACGAACTGAACTGAGGCAAAAATAAAAATTCCTGATCAAACTTAATAATAGATCGTAAGCACAACAAGTAAAAACGCCGGGCCGAACTTTATATACCCTCCACCATGGATTGCATTCCACAGAGGCTGTCGAGTTTCGTAGAAGTGCAGTAATATTACAGGAAAATATATTTCTATAATATAGCCAAACCAAAAAAATACAAATATTAAAAAATAATTTTATAAATAAATATAATATTTTTATACCCTCCACCTCCAGGATGGGGGTATATTCACTTTGTCATTCCGTTTGTAACACCTTGAAATATTCATCGGAGACCCCATAAAGTATATATATTCTGGGTCGTGGTAAAATTCTAAGACGATATAGCCATGTCCGTCTGTCCGTCTGTCTGTCTGTCTGTCTGTTGAAAGCACGATAGCGGCCGAACGAAATGAGCTAGAAGGTTCAAACTTTTCCTAAATGTGTCTTGTGGTTGTAGATCGGTTGGGATTGAAAGTGGACGAAATCGGCCCAGAGGGACAAATTTTTCCCTCACAAGGACTGAAAATACCCCTAATATTTAGAGTATTTCAGCATGTTTTTTGAACATAATAGCTTGTATTTACTTGATATTTGCAATGCGCATTCCCTTTATAGCATAAAAGGGCACCGTAGAGTGATTTTTATTTGTAGGGGGCGAAATGGGACAAAAAGGGATAAAAATGGTACCTTTCAAACGACAACAGATAGAAACACGAAATTTGGCGTGTACATTTCTCTAATAGAGTAGATACATAAAATAAAATTATTTTTTCTAAATTCGTACTTTTAAGGGGTTAAATGGGGATAGAGGGATAAAAATAGTACCAACCTAACGGCTGCACCTAGAATAATGAAATTTGATATATACATTCCTCTGATTGCGTAGACACGTAAAATAAAAGAACTTTCCAAAATTCCAGCTATAATCATGAAATTCGGAGTAGACATTACTCTGACTGCGTAGACACGAAAAATAAAACGTTTTTTTTCCAAATTCGTACTTTCAAGGGATACAATGGCTACAGGGGATAAAAATAGTACCAACTAAACGAATACAGCTGGAATGATGAAATTCCTTGTGTACATCCCTCTAATTGTGTAGATACGTAAAATAAAGTGATTTTAGATAGTCGTACTCTTGAGGGGCAAAATTGGAAAAAGGGGATAAAAGTTGTACCAACAAAATGGCCGCTGATAGAATCATGGAATTCGGTGTAGACATTCCTCTGACTGCATAGCGACGTAAAATATTTTTTCCAAATTCGTACTTTACTTTATTGCTTTTACGACAAGAAATGGTAGAATCATGAAGTTGTCTTGTACTGCGTATTTTCAAAATCTATACTTTTGAATTTAAAATAGGATGGAAATACAACCAACCAAACGACTGTAGCTGAAAATACACTCTCTATCCCCCAATGTTTAGGGTATTTATGATTGCTCCCTTATATTTACTTTATGAATTGAAGTATTATATCCATTATATATATAGTATACAAATATTGGTAGCCTTGGCTTATTAATTAAATTTATTATTTTCATACAGTTAAAATTTGTTGCGGACATTTCTCTTGTAGCTTGGAAGCACCAGAAAAAAATAAAAGTTTTAGCGGGCGAAATGGGACAAAAAGGGATAAAATATGGTACCAATGATACGACAACAGCTAGAATCATGAAATTCGGTGTGTACATCCCTCTAATTGCATAGACACGTAAAATAGAGGGATTTCTCGAAATTCGGACTTTTAAGGGATATAATTCAAAAGAGGGATAAAAATGGGACCTACCAAACCGCTGAAGTTGAAATCATGAAATTTGGTTTATACATTCTGACTATGAATACTCGAAAAAGGGGTTTTTCGAAATTTGTACATTTGGGCGGAGAATGGGGCGAATGGGGATATCTTTAAAATTTATACTTTTCTTATCACTTTGTATCTGAAAATGCTTCTTTCTAATGACGACTTATTGTCGAGTTTAAACAGTGCGCATAAGTATACATTATAGTTTGAAATAGTAAACAAATATAGTAATGTGCATAAAAATATAACAATTTTCGTAATATGGTACTGTAATTCTATGTAAAGTCGACATCCTTTAATCTGCTGGTAATACTGGTAATGCACTCCATGGTGGAGGGTATATAAGATTCGGCCCGGCCGAACTTAACACCTTCTTACTTGTTATTATTTCAAAACACGCTTTAAAGGCAAGGCTTACATATCGCAATAATACTTCAAGTCAATTCAAAAAATAAATATTCTTATATTTATATTTTCAAAATGCTTAAAACCATAAATATTGGTAGATAGTGGGTGTTTCAGTTGATTGTATTTTCATTCTATTTTAATTCCAAAAGTACATATTTTGAAAATACATTATCTGACATACACAGGGCAAGATAACCTCACTTCACAATTCAACCAATTTTTGCCGTAAAAGTAAAAAGTACGAATTTGAAAAAATCTCTTAGTTTGCGTGTCTATACAGTCAGAGGAATCTATACAACGAATTCCATGATTCTAAATGCGGCCATTTGGTTGGTACTATTTTTATCCCCTTTTTCATTTTAACCCCAAAAAGTACGAATTTCGAAAAGTCAGTTTATTTTATGTGTCTACGCAATCAGAGGAATGCATATACCGAATTTCATTATTCTAGGTGCAACCGTTTGGTTTGTACCATTTGTATCCCTCTATTCCAATTTCACACCTTAAAAGTACGAATTAGGGAAAAGTACTTTTATATTATGTCTTTGCTCAGTTAGAGGAATGTACGTACCGAATTTCATGTTTCTAGCTGTTGTTGTTTAATAGGTACCATTTGTATCCCTTTTTGCCCCATTTCACCCCCTACGAATAAACATTACTTTATGGTGCACGTTTTTGTTATAGGGGGATATCAAATAGGTACAAGCAGACGTATTGACAAATTATGCTTAAATACTCCAAAATATTAGTGGTTATTATGGATATTTTTAGACCTTGTGACGGAAAATTTTTTCGCTTTGGGTCGATTTCGCCCAGTTTCAATCCCAACCGATCTACGACTATAAGACGCATTTATGGAAAATTTGGACGTGAACAGACGGACGTCTTAGAATTTTATGACGATCAAGAATATATATACTTTATAGGGTCTCAGGTCGATATTTCAAGGCGTTAGAAACGCGTGGAGGGTATAAAATGGTAATCTATATATATAAAAGAGTTGCGTTACTGACTGACTGACTGACTGACTTATCATTGACCAGCCCCCAGAACAGACGGCTGAAGCCAGGGTCATGAAATTTTCATGGTAGTTCCCAAATATGGGGGTAAAATGGGACAAGAAGGGATAAACATCGAAACTTCGTCCTGTCTAAACGGCAGTAGCTATAAACATGAAATTCGGTGAGTTCCTTGCAATGACCATGCAGACGAGCTACAAATAGGGCTTTTTCGAAATTTGTACTGTTAAGGAAAGAAAGAGACAAAAAGGAATAAAAATGGTACCAATTTAAGAATTGCAGCTAGAATCGTGAAAATCGGTATTTACATTTCTCTGACAGCATAGACTTGTAATATAAATTGATTTTTCGAAATTTGTACTTATAAGAGGTGAGCTGGACAAAAAGGGATAAAAATGGTACCAACTAAAGTATTGCAGGTAGAATCTTGAAATTTGATATGTAAGTTCTTCTGACCATGTAGAAGCCCAGTAAAATTGAATTTTTCGAAATTTGTACTTATAAGAGGTGAGCTGGACAAAAAGGGATAAAAATGGTACCAACTAAAGTATTGCAGCTAGAATCTTGAATTTTGATATGTAAGTTTTTCTACGCAGTAAAATTGAATTTTTCGAAATTTGTACTTATAAGAGGTGAGCAAGACAAAAAGGGATAAAAATAGTACCAACTAAATTATTATAGCAAGAATCGTGAAATTTGCTATGTAAATTCTTCTGACCATGTATAAGCGCATTAAAATTGTATTTTTCAAAATTTGTACTTTTACGGGTTACGAGGGACAAAAATGAATAATAGTGGTATTAATTTAAGTATTGCAGCTATAGTCGTGAAATTTGGTGTGTCAATTCCTCTGACATCGTAGAAGCGCAAATCCAAATGGATTTTTTCGAAATTTATACCTATAAGGTGTGAGCGGGACAAAAAGGGATAAAAATAGTACCAACTAAAATATTGGTGTTATAGTCGTGAAATTTGGCGCGACAACGTAGACTTGCAACATAAATGGATTTTTCGAAATTTTTTACTTTTAAGGGGAGAGCGGGACAAAAAGAGTTAAAAATGGTACCAACTTTAGGATTACAGCTAGAATCATGAAATTTTTTATTGCTGCTTTTCTTTAAGCCGGGATAACAAGCTGCGATAACAAAAACTTTAATAAAAATTCAATTTTTTGCTCAAAATAAAAAATTATTTTTGCACATTGTCGCCAACTACAATATAAATATATGTATCAAAAGAAATTTTCAAAAAAATATTGTGTGTTGACTTTATTGGACTTAGCCTCGATAAAAAAAAAATAACTTTTTATTTTGAATGAAATTTTAAGATTTTATTTATATTTTTGCTATCGTAGCTTAGTTATCCAGTCTAAAAGAAAAACAGTCATATTATTAACTCTGTCGACAAAAATATTTTTTGTAAAATTGTGGCGATTTTCATATTTGAAGAACGCGGTTTACTGGGCGACTATAACTGCAGATCAGAATCATCATATGATATAGAATTTTTAGACTGAATGCGAAATCGTTCTGAAATGACATAAGATACATTTTCAAATGTTAGATCCCATACAAATTCGATATTTGAAAACCGACCTTATGTCATTTCAAGCTGAAATCGATGCATTCTGAAAAGGCTATTGATTGTCATATCGTTTCCCCTCGTAATTTCTCGATTTACATCTATAGTTAACGTCATTGTAACTTCCCCAAAATCTTTTCGTTATGCATTTCTGCTTTCCCAAAAAACATTTCACAAGCCGCCAAGAGTTCATGAATGTGTTTAGCATCTCGAAAACCTGTAGAAACATAAATCTGGCAACTCGCTAAGCACTGGTTGCTTCAATTCCTACTGGTTATTGGCGGGTTGATGATTTTCTCCATGGTTTCTAATACTATTGAGGAGGGTTTTGGGGGGGGGGAGGTTGTGCCATAAAATGAAAATCATTAAAAGCGCATTTGTCATATGTTGTGAGGCTAACTCACCATAGCCTTGGCACAATGGGGCAACGGACCAGTCAAGTCACCAAACCGAGGAGTAGAGTTGGAGAATCTAATGCCAACCAAGGTGGCCACCGAATAAAATCAAATATTATTTCGTAAAATAAGGGAATGGAACTTTGGCATCGGCAACACTTACACAAGCACACACTCACACACGCAGAAACATACGCAACAAATAAAAATGCCATAAAAGTGATTTTACGATCCTTTCACATCAACCACGGCCAATGATACTAAAAATAATATTAAACGCAGTTTTTTTCGGTCGTCCGTACGTTTCGTTCATTTGTAGCAAACGAACGATGAGATGAATGTGAACTGAATGCGAGAGAACGCCTGACTGAAATACCGCCAATAACTATGGGAGAAGGGGAATAATAAAATGAGCAAAAACGCATAAATATCTTTAAGCAAATAATGTTTATTTACTAGAAATTTATTTAATTTACCCAAATTTAAATCGCACGAAATTGCTTAGAAGTAATATAATGAAGGAGGGGGCGTGGTAGATATTTTTATATATGCGCATTAATTGATTGCACGGTGTTCGGCAGTTGGAAATATTTGGGATACATGAGCAAACATAAAAAATATTCTAAATTTCATTTTCACAAAAACGAATATCAGCAACATCTTACATAGCCACGAAACGGATTTGCGTTACATTGTGTCTGTCCTTAACGAAATACCATTCTACTCTTTAGGGTGAGATTGATTTTATTTTTGTTTACATGGAATCACCTTAATGTAAACATACATACATTAATACAAACATACATATCAATTAAAAATATTTAACATAAATTATTAAACTAATTTTTTGGACTTTATTCAACTGCGGTATCGCATCGGTAGTGTTGGCGACATTCATGAATAAAAAGCTTCTTTACACAGTGGGCCGCACTTTTTGCTGCTACCTCCTCTTCAAAGATGCTATACCACAGCATGTAATAATATAGTTTTCTTCCCCTGCATCTTTGTTTTTATTGTCTGAACAAACAAATTCATATTCTTTAAAAGTTTGAACATATAATTTTGTAGTCAAATATTTATTAAAATCTGAACCCACAACAAACATGTTTTCCCACATTTTTATCGGCGGCTGTTTGAACAAACAAAAAGGGAAAAATAAATTTGAGTAGTGGAAGACAAGCCAACCCTGTGTTAGTTTGTTAAATGTGGAGCAAATATGATTGCGAGCTCGTGTACTTAGCCTGGTCGTAACTATCAGAATATGAAGCCCTGATCGAGGAAATAGGTAATCAATAGATTATATTCATAAAATTAAATAAACTTTAATGCTAAATTGTATACCCTCACTCTACAGAGTAGGAAGGTATATATCATTTGGGACAGGCATAAAGTGCAACGCATTGAAGGAGTAACTTAAGACCCTAAGTATCTTTGGATCAAATCCGTTTCACGACTTTTTAAGATGTTTGAGCCATTTCGGTCCGTCCGTTTATCTGGCATACACGATAACTCTCGAAGGGATTTAAGGAATTAATTCAAACTTTACACATGATCAGGGCCGTGGAGTCGAGGCAAAATTGCTCGACTCCGGCTCCAGCATTTTATAATGTTTCGACTCCGACTCCTACTCCGGATGTTCAATCAATAAATGTAATAATGTCTATTTTTTTTAAAGAAAAACGATTTTATTTTATAAAACAAACAAAAAAGGTAAATACATTTCTATGTAATACTATTATTGTAAAATGTTTCTTTAAAGTTAAGTATTTTCTAATTCATTATACAAAATACTATGGAAACAAAACAAAAAGATATTCTATAACTACTAATAAAATTGATAAAAAAAAATCTGTCATATACTTATTTAAATGTTCTTAAAAACAGAATTACATTTGCCAACTCCTATTTCATTGAGGCACGAATATCACCTTTAAAAAGTTTGAGGGCGTAAAATAATCTCTCTACGCTCACTTGAGTAGGTTGCATTGCAGCTGCTTCTAATACCACATGACGAATAATTTTCGGGTAATATCCAACTACTTGGTAGAAATCCTTTTTGTCTTTTCTGTCAAAATTTTTTATTTCATCCAATTCCCAATAAAAAATTTTGTTTTTGTATTTCAACAGGATCATTTCTTAACCTTTTAGCCTTATTTTGCTCCAAACTATCCAAATACTTTTCGAAGTCGTCAGAAGGAGTTGATTCCTGAGATGTATCGAGAACCATTTGGACAAAATTTTTTTTTTGCATTCTTTCTGCCAGATTATATGATAATCTTTGCCGTGCCACTAAAACTTGATCATTGATTAATAAAATTCTATTTGAAGGGTCGACACATATTCCCGCCAATAGAATAGAATTCTTCCCTATTTACGTCTCTCTTCTACTCATTGAAGAAACAATATCGTTTGCAATTCCATTTTCAAACTTCTCCAATTTAAATAATAGTTCCTTCCATTGCCTGTAGAAACCACCTGGTGTCAATTTCTCGCTTTGATATTTTTTGGTTACAATTAGGGTTTGGGGTTTTCCGGACTTTTTTCATTTCCCGGGAATCCCGGGAAACAATAATTTATTTTGGGTATGTCCAACATGGTTTAAAATATAAACATTTAGTCACGGGTTTCCTTTTGAAAGATACTGACATATTAAAAACAAATGTTTTTGTCAACATATTTTACAAATTATGTTTCATTTACAGATATTTTATTATAGACTAATCATCATAATTGTAGGCGTCATAAAATTGGACGTTTAAATCATAGGCACAAGTGATTGACACTTACACTAAATTCAAAATTAAAAAAATCATTAAGGAAACAAATAACTCGTAAGGCTGAGAATGTTATGATGTCTTTAATTTACAAGATTCATTAGTCTACAGACGAAAATATTTTATAGAATCGGTGGGAAAATATTCTAAGCTGTAAAAGTAATAGAAACATTATAAAAATTTTAATATAAATAAATTCATAAAAAAATAAAAACATTGAAATAGTCCAATCATTAGTTCCTACAGAGGGGGTCATTTACATGTGCCGTAGGATATAAAGGGTGATTTTTTAAGAGCTTGATAACTTTTTAAAAAAAAAAAACGCATAAAATTTGCAAAATCTCATCGGTTCTTTATTTGAAACGTTAGATTGGTCCATGACATTTACTTTTTGAAGATAATTTCATTTAAATGTTGACCGCGGCTGCGTCTTAGGTGGTCCATCCGCTTAGTCCAATTTTGGCATTTCCACGTTTTTGAGTAACAGAGACCCAATTGGTGCGAACGGCGACGAATCGAAAATTGGTGGTCATCATTAACACTGGCCTATACAGCTGCGATATTTTCTTCAGTTCGCACTCTACGTAAGCGTGTTGGTGGTTTAATGTCCAACAATGTAAATTTGGTGCGAAATTTAGTCACAATAGCCCGAATAGCCGCTTCAGTGGGTCGATTAAACTGACCATAAAATGGAAGCGCGCAATGAACTTTCCTAACAGAGCACGCATTTTGATAATAAAATTCAATAATTTGCAAGCGTTGTTCGTTTGTAAGACGATTCATGATAAAATGTCAAAGCATACTGAGCATCTTTCTCTTTGACACCATGTCTGAAATCCCACGTGATCTGTCAAATACTAATGCATGAAAATCCTAACCTCAAAAAAATCACTCTTTACATATTTGTATTCCTATTAGATTTCTCTTGAAAGTTTCCAAGCGAACAATTTTAATGTTTCTCTACTTTTAGGCCAATTCTTACTGTCTTCACATCTATAGTAAATACTTCATTATGAAGAGTTTCACTGTTTATTTCGTCGATTTTTCTCGAAAACAAGAATTTTATAGTTAAAGCAGTAGCACGAGGGGTTAAGTATTCACAGTCATAGTATTGTCAGTATGATATTTTTGTTTCGCAATAAAGATCCTGCAAATATCCTCACAAAAAGTGTGTGTTTTCCTATCTGGTTTTCGCAAAAAATAGCGAATTTAAAGAGTACTGTTTGTAGTAATATATTATAAACAATGGCCATTATTATTGCCAGTAACAGGACCGTGCGCAGGATTTTCCCCTGGGGGGGGGGGGGGGGGTTTCATCTACACTCATAAAAATTTAACCCTATAATGAGTTAAAATTACCTAAAATTTAGGAAAGCAGGTACATTTTTACTAAATATAAGTAGAATTTTTCTGAAATTTTCCTAAATCTAAGTAAATTTTTCCTAAAACCAAGTCATTTTTTCCTAAATTTAAGCAACATTTTCCTAAAACTAAGCAAAATTTTACTAAATCTTAGTAAAATTTGAAATTTGAAATGAAACACAAATATTCCCCATGAAGTCAGCAATCACATGCCAAAGAAATATTTTGGTATTTTCAATATGATCAAAAGTTACGCGGGTTTTTCTAAAGATACTTTTCACAATTTTTGACTTTACTGCCACTATTTTAGCCTGATAACTTAGGAATCAAAATGCTATTAACACGAAATGATGGAATTTCATAGTACGATATGCCCTAAATCTAGAAAAATGTTTTAAACAAAATCGTTGTAGCGAATTATAACCTTCGGTTTTATGCTGCTCCATTGTTGAACTATTTTATTTCTATTATTTTTATGTTCATAGCCACTTATGCAGTCTCAAACTAACGTGCGAGGGGATAGCCAAATCAGAAATTAAAAAAAATGGCTTTAGAAAAAAATCTTTTCCAAATTTATATGACAGATGACATCCAAATCTGAGAATAGTTTGACATCAAAAACTCATTTTCGAGAAAAGGGTTCATAGCCTCTTTTGAATATAAGCCCTCGATATATATTTTGAAGAAATATTACACAAAACAACATCAAATTACTCGGTGATAAACCCTTCAATCCCGCACTTTTTCTATGATAAATGCAGAAAATTGGATATGCTTTTTGACAAAAGTTTTTAAGGTTTTTAATTTATATAGGATATGAGTAACAGGATGTTTACAGCACTATTAGCACTACACAATCTTGAAATTGGCACAATTCGTTTAATTTGTTTGTATTTTTCATCACCTTTGTCCGAAATTCAAGAAGGTGTCCACGATTTTTTAGGTAATTTTGGTGTATTCATGACTTTACTGCAAAATTACTATTTCGGGCGAGTTATTTTAAAAAGACCTTAAAAATTCTATATTTTTTGCATCAGAAAGTCTAGAAGGTTTTAAAAAGTATATGTTCGAAATCTCTCTGGGGGGTTTGAACCCCCCCTGGTCAGTCACGGCCCTGGTCAGTAATGTAAATGTATGAATTTGAAATATGTCTACAACTTCCCATTTATATAGTAAAAGTAAATTAGTGCTCAAAATAATCAATAAACAATTTTTTAATATTTCCCGCATTCCCGGTAAATTTAAAATTTTTTCCCGGGAATTCCCGGAAAAAAATGGACGGGAACCTTTTCGGGAACAATGGCTTCACTTTTTATTTCAATTATACGTTTGAGCATTATGTACGTACTTCCCCTAAGACCCTAAGTATCATTGGACCAAATCCGTTTCACGACTTTTTAAGATGTTTGAGCCATTTCGGTCCGTCCGGCTGGTGTACACGATAACTCGCGAAGGGATTTAAGGAATCAATTCAAACTTTAGACATGATCAGGGCTGTGGAGTCGAGGTAAAATTGCTCGACTCCGACGCCGGCTCCAGCATTTTATAATGTTTCGACTCCGACTCCTACTCCGGAGTCGACTCCGGATGTTCAATCAATAAGTCAACGAGTCGCTTGATCTATAATAGTACCATCAATAAATGGTGGTATTCATTTATTAATTATCTTTACTTTTATTTTAAATTTATTTTTTACAATTATAAAACATTCTAATTGTGTTCAGAGAACATGTCTCAGACTAATATTTTAAGGTCTTAAAGCCTTTTATAAATTAATATAATAACGAAAAACATTTACCCGGAGTCGGAGTCGACCATTATATTTTAACTCCGACTCCAACAAATTTCTCCGACTCCACAGCCCTGCACATGATAATATTTTTCCCAAACTTAGTTTAAGTTCGAAGATGGGCAAAATTGGCACGCCCCTTCTGGTACCTCCCACACAAATGGACAATATACCTATTTTAAATTAAAACCTTCATAACTTCCACATCGATATCCGGAATCACCAATATTTTGGTATATGATAAAGTTTTTATAAGTACTTTGAGTGCACTAAATATGGCGGGTTTTACCACGACCCTTCTAGTACCTCCCACACAAATCACCCAAAAAGCCGTTATAACTTCTATGTAGATGATCGAAATACTGTGAAATTTTATATTTGACAATGCTTTTACAGAAGTTACATTCGCATGGAATATAGACGATGATGTCACACCCCCTCTGGGACCTCCCACACAAAGTGGCATATACTTTGGTTACAATAAAACCGACAGACCATCCATGCGGGTAGTCCAAATCATTTGAAATTTGATGTTTGAAAATGTTGTTATAATCACTTTAAACCTTAAAAGTAGTTACGCTTGTCTCTATCCTTCATAACATCTATACTGGTACATGGAATCCAATATGACTTGATATTTTATTATGTTTTTACAATTCTTTTAAAAATGTGGATGCAGGGACCCTGTGCCGAGAAACTTCTAGTAACTTCCACACAAATTATCCTGTCCTAAATTAAATTGTAATTCCTTATAACTTCCATACATATATTATATGAGAGTGGGAGTATATATAAGGCCCGCCAAATAACTTTTTTTCTTGAAAATGCTATAAAAAAACTACTGAATATTTTCTCAAATTTCTTTTTTATTTGAAAGTACATTCATTCCGGTTAATAATGGAAAATAATTTCCTTCAAATGGCTGCTGAGGGCACCCACAAATAATAGTCCAACGGTTGAATAGTTGAAAAAAAAAACGTTAGATGGCGGACCCTATATAAGTTCGATTAGCCGAGTGACGTTTTTCAGTTTTCATTAGTCAAATAGAATCATCGTACTAAATCTGATCGATATGATAAGTAAGAAAGTTTTGAAAAATGGAACATTGATGAAGAGAAATTTGAAGATGAACGAGATGATGTCTTCGTGATGAGAGAGGAAAAGGCTTTGGATGAAGAATGTGGAATTCCTATATTAACTTTTGATCTTCAAAATGTTTTATATTGCCCTCGTGTAGAAATCGCTCCAATATTTTACTATTTCAAAATGTGTTATATAATTTGCCCGCATATTTGTCCACTCAACAGCATATGGAAGAAGGTATAATGACATAGCGTCCGCTTTGTGGAATATATTGGAAAAAGTTTGTGAAGATAAGAATCTTACTAAATTAATAACTTGAAGCAATTCTTGTGTTTCTCTGAATAAAAACTAAAATGTTCACAAGTAAGAGTTAAGAATTCTCAAAAATGTTAGCAGCAGAATAACATTTGTGATACTTCACATTAATCCATCAGATTAAAAATAATAAATACGCAAAAACTTGTTTTAACTTCAAAAAATTTCA
Organism: Polietes domitor; assembly: GCA_947397865.1. NCBI lineage: Eukaryota > Metazoa > Arthropoda > Insecta > Diptera > Muscidae > Polietes > Polietes domitor. The sequence goes on along the minus strand of OX377618.1, from coordinate 124,287,081 downwards.
TTAAGAATTTTTAATTCGAGCAGGTAGAGTATGAGCTTTATTATTATTTAGATTTCAAAACTGAACATCTCAAATATGTAATCATTCAGCGAAGGTTAGCAGAAATGAAAGTCTACTTAAAAATATTCCCAATTTGTCATTTGATATTGAGCAAATCTCAGAACAACGAATATTATCTAAGTCTTCTAATATTAATGTCAAATGTAAGACTGCAGTTGACATTTCATAATACAAACCAATTTTCTATAATATTCTACACAGATTTCTAACTTTTTTAGATTAAAGCTAGAGGAAATGATTTCATATGCATTAAACTAATATATGGAATTAAATATTTAAATCTTGTGGTTTCTTAGGTAATATGTAACCGACTGTGTGAATTCTAAAGTCATATCATTTTAAATAACATATTTTTTAAAATAACTAATTTAAATCTCTTGCTAATAAGAATGTTTAAATATATATATAGTTCATCAGTAAACTAAGTAAAATCTCCTTCATGAAACAAAGTTCTAATAGCCTTTCACATGCAGTATGGCAAGGCTATAAGGGATCTACAATGTTCTAAGTGACATATAAATCATTGTTTTAATCAAATCATTAATTTAAATCTCTTGCTAATAAGAATGTTTAAATATATATATATATAGTTCATCAGTAAACTAAGTAAAATAAATAAAATATTATCTTCGCTCCTTCATGAAACAAAGTTCTAATAGCCTTTCACATTGCATATGAAATCTACTTTAAATGACATAAGGACGATTTTCAAATGTTTCAAATTTTCAAACATTTGAAAATCAACCTTATGTCATTAAAACTAGATTTCACATGCAGTGTGCCATAGGCATTGTGGTTTGAAGCTATTGTGCTAAATAAATGAGCATCAACGTTCTATCCATGTTTTGGAACATAAAATTCTAGAAATCTACACTCAGAAAAATAACATTCCTCAATCTGAATTCAGAAAAATGCATGAAATATTTATTTGAATCGATGGTACGGTCCATATAATTTAATGTTTGAAGATTATTTCATGCAAATGTTGACCTTGACTGCGCCTCAAATGGTCCATCCGCTTAGTCCAATTTTGGCATTTCCATGTTTTTGAGTAACAGAGGCCCAATTGATATTTTCTTCAGTTCGCACTCTACGTAAGCGTGTTGGTGGTTTAATGTCCAACAATGTAAATTTGGTGCGAAATTTAGTCACAATAGCCCGAATAGCCGCTTCAGTGGGTCGATTAAACTGACCATAAAATGGAAGCGAGCGATGAACTTTCTTAACAGAACACGCATTTTGATAATAAAATTCAATAATTTGCAAGCGTTGTTCGTTTGTAAGACGATTCATGACCGATTCATGAATTATAGACCAAACTGAAGATGTTCGACAGTGAAACAAAACACGAAACGTGCGCCAGCTGTTTAAACCAGTGTTGCCAAAAAGATAATTGCTAAAAAAACCCTTTAGTAGAAAAATTTACTAAATATGAGTAAAGTTTCCTTCTTTCAAAGTAATAGTAACCATGGAGTAATAGCTCAACTCTTTATGACAGAGGTATCATGAAACTTTTGAGAAATATTTCATGTTGTCTTTTTATTTCAGTTTTGTATACTCTGAAACCAAATCATTTGTTTGCATTATTTTTAGTTAAATTGAACTTATTTTAAATTCACTTTTTATACCCTCCACCTCCAGGATGGGGGTATATTCACTTTTTCATTCCGTTTGTAACACCTTGGAATATTCTCTCCATATACGTATATATATTCTGGGTCGTGGTAAAATTATAAGACCTAGCTCAAGCCATGTCCGTCTGTCTGTCTGTTGAAAGAACGATAGCGGCCGAACGAAATGAGCTAGGAGGTTCAAATTTTCCTTAAATGTCTCTTATGGTTGCAGATCGGCTGGGATTCTAAGTGGGCGAAATCGGCCCAAAAGGGAAAAAATTTTCCCTCACAAGGACCCGAAATACCTCTAATAACCCCTAATATTTAAAGTACTTAAGCATGTTTTTTCATTATGTCTGCTTATATTTGCTTGATATTGGGAATGCGCTTTCCCCTTATAATAAAAACGTGCACGATAAAGTGATTCTTATTCGTAGGGGGTGAAATGGGGCAAAAAGGGATAAAAATGGTACCTATCAAACGACAGCAGCTAGAAGCACGAAATTCGGTGTTTACATTCCTCTAATTGAGTAGATACATAATGTAAAAGTATTTTTTCCAAATTCGTACTTTTAAGGGGTAAAACGGAAATAGAGGGATAAAAATGGTACCAACCAAACGGCTGCAGCTATAATAATGAAATTCGGTGTGTACACTTCTCTGACTGCGGTGGCGCGAATAATAAAGAGATCTTCCGATATTCGTACCATCAGGATCTAAGTGGAATTAAATTTGGTTACAATCAACGGTTGTAGCTAGAATCATGATATTCAGTATTTGCAGCCGACTGTCTACGTAGACGAGGAAAATAAGAGGTACCGATTTTTTCTAAATTCGTACTTTTAGAGTAAAAATGGAAAAAGGGCAGAAACTGGTACCAATAAAACTGCTGTACCTAAAATCGTGAAATTAGGTGTGTCCATTTCACTCTGAAATATATATTCAATATTACAACTTTTCCCATCAAAATGGCACCGGCATTTAGGCTGTAGTTGGAATCAAGAAATTGCAAATGGGGAAAATCGGGCTTGAGTGAAATTGTTTCTATCTTATCATATTTAGGGCACATTTTTGAAGATTTCTGACTAATAATTATATTAATGTTATATATAGTAGAGAATCACAATTTTCCTAATATCGTAGTGCATGTCTATGTAATGTCGATAACCTCTAATCTACCAATAATACTGTGGAATACACTCCGTGGTGAAGGGTATATAAGATTCGGCCCGGCCGAACTTAACGTCTTTTTACTTGTTTTCTTATGTCAAGTACATTTTTTTCAGTTTAATTAAAAATTTGCTCGTTTTGAGGAAAAAGTCAGCAAATTTGCCCTCAGTTTAAGGAAACATTTACTCAGTTTTAGGAAAATTTCAGCAAAATTTTACTTAGATTTAGTAAAAATATACTTGGTTTGAGGAAAAACTTAATGCAGATTTCCTCAGTTTGAATAAATATTTACTTGGCTTGAGGAAAATTGACTGTATTCAAGTTTAAAGCATGTACTACTTTCAAGGAAAGTTTTGGACTTGATATGAGGAAATTTTCCCAAATTTTAGTTAATTTTAATTCATATAGGGTGTTTTCTGAGTGTAGAAGTTCAGTCGGGGCTATACTTCAGGTTTAAATTGTTTGAACAAATTTAGTAATAGTCGCAGGCCAAATAAAAATACAGTCTTTGGTACAGTTGGAACTTTGCTGTTCTAAGGCCACGTACTACTACGTCAATGCATGGTGCAAGTGCTTGACCCTAAATCACAAGATATATTGCGTGGCTCTTTGAACTTATATAGACAGAAATGAATCTCTAAATCGCATTTGCCTTCAGAAGATAAAGTTCTGAGATTTTAGCATGTATAGAACTTGAAGACATTTCAGAGTGATATCCGCTTATTTAACTTAAAACAAATAACACTCTCGAAACCGCACACAGAACTACACACATTTGGAAAACTTCCATTTACCAAAAGGCCATTTACCAAAAGAGATGCCACAACAATACGGACGACTTCATCGTATTCCATTAAATTATGATAACATAGGGAAGGTTATATGCTCTCGGAGCGCATTACAAAGGAGCACTTGCGAGTACATTTGCCAATCAGTTACCGAATGATTACTTTTTGGATTTCCCATTTCAGTTATCATTCCACAAACCCACATTCACATTCTTCAAACGATGGGTGTACGAGCGCATACATTAGAGTGGGGTGAGAAAAAATGCCAACTGAAGTTAAGAATTTCTATTTCATAATGAGAAAATTCCAATTGAAATTTGGAATTTACATTTCTCACTGAGAAAACTTCAATTGAAATTGAGAATTTCCATTTCATATCGAGTAAATTCCAGTTGCAATTGAGATTTTCCATTTCACGAAACTTCCAGTTGAAATTGAGAATTTATATTTGATATTGAGAAAATTCAGTTGAAATTGAGAATTTGCGTTTCAAATTGGGAAAACTCCATATGAAAGTGAGAATTTACATTTCAAATTGATAAAAATACATTTGAAATTGTGAATATTCCTATTGAAATGAAGAAAATTCAGACATTTCTTATATCAGCCAGGAAAAATATTGTTGAATTGACCTTCTGCCTCTTTTTATGATTTCTATTCCCCGATGTTTTGATAAGTAGAGCATAACCAGGGAATCTAGATTTTGAGAAGACTAGTCTATTCTCATATACAAAAAAAAAACAATACTTTAGAAGCACTCAATTGTTTTGACTTGAACGACGACCCAGCTTGACCTACAGCCACTCGCATTTGTTTCATTCTGCCTGGCAATCTGGGTTGTTCTTGTTTTCCGTTTATGTGTGTTGTTGGTAAGATGTGTTGTTGTTGTACTTGTGTTCATTGGCATTATATAACCCACAATTGTCGAAGGATACAGTACAGGATGCTACCACACACACACACAATTGCAGAAGCTACACTGTCATTATACACAAAACACAACACACACTTCGACAAATGAAATATGTCACGACTCGAATGCTGTATTGTTACATTTGTTCTGTGGGTGTTCGCTTATAAATTTCCTCGTGAGCCACTTTCCAGTCCAACAAACAACAAAAGCGAGTTTGGGCGCACGCACCACACCGACCCCAACCACACTCACCCAACCACCCCCTCCGTGGTGCTGGTGGTGGCAGTCGCAATGACAGCGGTAGCTTCAGCAGTGGATGTGGCAACGTTAGTTGTCTTTGTTTAGATAACCTTCTGTTTAGTCATTGCACGAGTATCCATTGTTGTACGAGTGACATTATGGGGTCTTGTCACATTTCACAAAATGAAAATCACATTCATTCGACAAATACACATACATAGAAACAAGCGTAAGTATGTACGTGTTTTTGGAAAAAAACAGTGAAAAACACTGTGTAAGGGGTGAGGCAAGACCTTCCCCAAAGAGGCCTTCTGTAATTCTCATTCACTCCCCCTTCCTATCGCATTTGGAAATCCGTGTTAGAATGCCCCAAAACCAACATAATATTTACATATATTGGATTGTTTTATATCTCAAAAAGTGCAAATTAGAAATGGATACTATTTTCAAAATTGCATAATTCGTAAAGTCAAAATTTGTATATGGTTATATCTGATATTTTGCCACACAATTTATACCACGTATGTTCTTGCTGTTCTAGATATGTGAAATCATTTCCAATAATACGATTCTCTTGGGATATCCGCAACCCAAACAGACACTGCTGAAGATACATTTTCCATCTGTTCCGATTTTTCACATTTTCTATACCATACGATCTCCATGTCAAACGGTGCGATTTTTTGCATCACTGTCGTACGTTTTTGTATGTATTCAATTCTTAAAATTATTTTACATGTGTTTCAAGAAAAACAAGTAAAAAAGGCGTTAAGTTCGGCCGGGCCGAACTTTATATACCCTCCACCATGGATTGCATTCCACAGAGGCTGTCGATTTTCATAGAAGTGCAGTTATATTACGGGAAAACATAATTTTTTTTAATATAGCCAAAACAAAACCAATACAAATATTGAAAATACAATTTTATAAATAAATATAATATTTTAGTTTTTTCGTTTGCATTTTATTTTATAATATTGTTGTTTGTATGTATAGTTGGTCTGCTATGTTGTATGTGTTGTCATTTATTTTGGTTTAAGACCAAAGGTTGTGCTAAAGTCTTCAGCAGAACCCAAAATTAGCAAAAAGGCAAAGTGAGACCTTTATTGTTGCAGCTAAAATTTGACTGCGCAGTTTCGATGGGCGCTACCCCATCTCGTCAGAACTTTCACAACGAATGTATGTCTTTGACTTAAATCAGGGTTCATATGGTGCAGGTCTAAGGCATAGCAATGTTTTTTGAATGACAATTAATAAAATGCATCCCCTGAAAGTAAATTTGGATCATACCGTCTGCGAACTAGACGGGCCTTCAAATACATCATCATATGTTTCTAGTGAACATTTTTAAACTTATTTTTCAATGGAGCCAGGGCCTTTTGCTTTGCCTTAAAGGCCATTCAAACGTCAAACGCCGCTGTAAATCTACGTATAAATGTAAGTAGGTTCGCGTTGGTGTATTTTTGATAATGATATAGTTATGAATGGCTCTAATTTAATGGAGGTTCATCAGCCTTCCTTTCCAAACTTAAGAAAAACATGTAGAGTTACCCTGGATTTAGGCAATTACACTTTCAAGAACTCACTGGTATTTCAGAGATCTTGTTCTAATATATATTTATACTTCAAGTGCATTTCGAGAAAAAACTATCAATCATCAGCGATTGCCAAATGATGGCCGGCGGTCCACTCGAGGTCCGTGAAGAGTTACGGTACAATATATAGAATTTAACAAATAAATTTGTAACAAAAATAATATCCTAGTCCACGAAGTGGTGTAGGGTATTAAAACATTGCAATAATTTTTGTGATTGTGGCGGTAATCGAAAACGGCTCAATCACCATATGACATTAATTGAAAAGTATTAGCTACTGTATGCTATCTTTAATTTTCTTTTACACTTTAACATAACTTTTATTCTATTTTTCCTATATTTCCTATATTTCATTTATGAACATTTTGCTATTTGTTAAAACGCGAGAAGCATTCCTTATTTGATTAATCGTTGATGTATAACAAAAACTTCGAACATTAAAATAAGTTTGCAAAAATAATATGCACTGAGATTTCATGAATATATACTTTAGGCGCCAAAAAGGATGCGAATACTTATACACATAATAGTAAAACTCATTATCATTATATGGGTTTTAATTTAACATTGGAATATTGGCTGTTTGTGTGGGAGGTACCAGAAGGGGCGTGCCAATTTCGCCCATCTTCGAACTTAAACTAAGTTTGGGTAAAATATTACCATATTTGAATCGATTCCTTAACTCCTTTTGAGAGTAATCGTGTACACCAGCCAGACGGACGGACATGGCTCAAACAACTTAAAAAGTTGTGAAACGGATTTGGTCCAAACATACTTGGGGCCTTAAGTCACTCCTTCAATGCGTTACAATTTTTGCTGTCCGAAATGATATATAATGATACTCTGTAGAGTGAGGGTGTAAAAATATAAGTTTTGGCCATTCCACTCTCAAAATTATACAATTTTTTTATGAATTTTAGGTGTAAATAAACATTAGGTATCTAAACTCACAAATGGTACGAATTTCCAAAATTTCTCAAAGTTGTTTGAAATTGTCTATGATGGTTGGTATTGTAATGTATAATAATATAATGTAATGCATAATAATTGTACACTTAGAAAAAAGTATGCCACGGATTAAGTAAATATGTACTAAAACTGAGGAAAATTGAACTTCGTATATCGCCAAGACAATAATTTCTCACATCAAGTACAAACTTTTCCTTGAAAATAGGGCATGCTTTGAACTAGATTTCAGTTCAACTTTTCCTCAAAGCAAGTAAAATTTACTTAATCTGAGGAAATTTTTTAAGAAATTTTACTACTAAGTAAATTTGTAGTCATGCCAAGAAAATTTATACTCAATCTGAGGAAAATTTTCGGAAATTTTTCCTTAAACCAAGTAAATTTGTACTCAGCCTGACCTGACGACTATACTGATAATTGAAAAAAATTATTTCGATTCAGAGTATGCAACACTCATATGAAAAATGACAACATGATATAGTTCTCACACGTTTCATCTTACTCATACCATAAAGAGTTGAGATACAGAGACTGCTGCGGAAGCTAGGTAGGAGCCCTCGCAGTGATTGTTTAGAGTAATATTTGAAGTACTTATGAAGAAAGTCTCGGCTAACGAACGAGAATTGCTTCTTAGACTACTATTCATGTATTTTTCTAAACACACTGAAGTATAAACATTTTTAAGTATAAATTTCCTAAATGGAATTTTTCCATACAAAAAATTCTGCATTATTTTCTTTCTTAAACGCTAGTAAATTTTCTTCCGCACAAGTAATTTTTACTAGAGTTTTACTAGATCCCATAAAATGTTTTTAAGTAAATTTACTACCCTATTTTGGGTATATGTACTATTTGGCTTTGAAATAAGGAAAGTGTACTCAGAGCTATTTAATTTGCCTAGACTGGAGTATAGTTGTTAAACTATATTGGAGTATGGATTTTACTCAGATTTAAGAATGCTATTTTTCTGAGTTTTATGTACACTAAAATATATTTTGAAGGGCATTTTTAAATACGGACTTGCCACAATAAGATCCAATTTTCAGTAAGAAAAGTAAAATTCCACCTGATCAACACCTATTACTTTAATTCTTACGTCTCTTAGTATCTATCGTGTAGATAAACGAGCTTCATGGTGATTTTTTAATATTGCGAGGTATAGCATTAGACCAATTCAATTGCCTCCTTGTGTTGGAAGATAAGGAAGTCCTAGTCTAAAAAGTCATCGTGTGCACTTATGATAATATTCATTTAAAATATAACTCTATAATCCTATTTCCTTACACGACTGCCCCATTCCATCAGAATTGTAATTCAAATGATATGCATTCCAAAAAGAAACATTAAAAAAACCAAACTAATTAAATCGAAACCTCAATACATCGTCATTGGCCGGAGCCGGAGCCGCAAGTAAATCATTAACCACACATGACACGATTTAATAATCACCTGAACTCGGAATTGTAATGAATTGCGGGTTCAGAGGAGAAGGGAAGCATAAATAAAAATGGAGCAAATTAAAAACACAACAACCTGGAATGATATTAAAATGTAATTTATTTTTACCGCAAAAGCAAACTTCTTTACATACAGCCAGCTCTACCCAACCACCCAAACGTCCTTCCTTCCTTACTATCGTCCTTCCTTCATTTTCTCTCCCCCCCACCCCCCTACAAACCATGCCGAAAGGATGGCTGACACCAATATTAATAAACCTGTTTCCTTTTGACTTCCTTTCACATTTGTCCCTTCTCCCTTCGTCCTCGTACAGCCATTTTTTGTTTATTTATTTAAAACGTTTTGTTCAATGGCAACATAAACTGGTACTGGCACAAAAGTTCATACTGATATCCATTCGTTCATTCATTCATTTAACCATCCATCAATTTATTCATTACAATAAAATTATGTCGAATTTATATGCACCCCATCATCATCCACAGCCGCAGCCACATCGTCGTTGCTGTCCCGGTCGTCCAAATCATCATCATCAACGTCAGTGCCACTGCGACACGCATTCACGCAGGGGCACACACAATGTTCCCTTTCAAGGTACCACACACACACCCATCCGTACACCACGAGTTGTTGTTGGTATTGTGTCGGACGAAAGGACGAACAGAACGTCTCGGATGTAGAAAATCACCGCACAATAAAAATAATTGTAATGGAAGGACCACAAGAAACGAAGGACGGACGAGCTGGGCGAGCAACTGGCCTATTGTTGTAGACTCGTAGGCTTCGCAGCATGGCAGTGGCATGCAAAGTGAATGGAATAAGGGTAAGTGTCCTGTGTGCCTTGCCACGTCAACCCGAGGAACGAATGAATGAACCAAAACCTGGCAACAGATCTGTTGATGGGTAGAAATGTTTTTACATTGCACAGTGTAGACAATAGCTCTGTTTTCTTTCGTTGGGAATAAGAATTGTGAATTATTTTCCCACTGAATCGGTAGACCCGGAACTAATACAAAGGGATTAATCGATTTTTTAAATATTTGTTCGAATAGTAAAAAAGTCCTGTTTCTCAAATAACGAACAATTCGAATAAATTATCCCAAATAATCGACATTATAAGTTTTTCATAGAATAAAAACAAATAAGGAAAGGCTAAAGTCGGGCGGGCCGACTGTAAGATACACTCCACTTTCAATCCGAATACCATTCAATTCGGTAGAAAATTAAAAACGGGAAGACTTTTTGTATATTTCCTAATCATAGGATGATATGACCTGACCCAATTTTTCAAATCGAGAAGAATATTTGTATCGGGGCTATATCCAAGCATAGAATGAGACCGACTTACACAATTTAAAGAAATTCTCTGAAAATAAGTGGTTTCTGGGTCGGAAATAGTCAATCCGGGAGCGAAATTTGTGTGGGAGCTATATATAAATCTGAACCGAACTGACCTATTTCCACCACTGGTGTTCCTAGTTTAAATGTAAGATGTTTTGGCAAATTTGAAAACAATCTGTTAAAATATGTGGTTTATAGAGCGGAAAAAGTCAAATTGGGAGCGAAATTTGTATGGGAGCTATATTTAAATCTGAACCGATCTGCACCATTTTCACCATAGGTGTTTTTAGTTGGATTATAAGATGTTGTGCCAATTTTAAATTAATTCGGAAACAATATGCGGTTTCTTGAGCTGAAAAAGTCAAATCGGGAGCGACATTTGTATGGGGGCTATATCTAAATCTGAACCGATTTCCTCCAAATTCAATACCAATCGCCTTTGGCCAAAAAAAGTAATTTCTGCCACATTTCATGATAATCGGACAGCAATTGTGACGTGTAGAGTGCGAGCAAGCTTAGATGGGCAGCAGACGGACGGACAGACATCGGTAAATCGATTCAGCTGGTGATTCTAAGCCGATCCGTATACTTAAAGGTGGGTCTAGCTCGATTATTTCATGGTGTTACAAACATTTGGCGGAAAGCTAATTTATAATACCCTAGTCCACGAAGTGGTGTGTGGTGGTGCTTAAATACTCGAAATATTAGGAGTATTTTCAGTCCTTGTGAGGAATTTTTTCCCTCTGGCCTGATTTCTCCCACTTTCAATCTCAACCGATCTACAACTAGCCTTCGGGTCAGGTAATGTTTATATTTGTTCAATATTTATACCATAAACAGTAAAAGAAAATACAATTTGAGTACAATTTACACTTCCACTAGGAAGACCCATGGTGAAAATGGGTCAGATCGGTTCAGATGTATATATAGCTCCCACACAAATTTCACTCCCGATTTGACTTTTACCACCACATATTTTAACAGATTTTCTTCAAATCTAGCAAAATAGCTTATATTTCAACTGGAAACACCCATTGCGAAAATGGTGCAGATCGGTTCAGATTTAAATATAGCTCCCACACAAATTTCGCTCCCAATTTGACTTTTTCCGCTCTAGAAACCACATATTGTACCCGATATTCTTTAAATGTGGCACAACATCTTATAATCCAACTAAAAACACCTATAGTGAAAGTGGGTAAGATCGGATCAGATTTAGATATAGCCCTAATACAGATGTTGCTTCCGAATCTTTAACCGATTTTGGACAAACTTTACATACTATATTTCACATATAAATATATATGGTGAAAGCGGGTCACATCATCCCAGGTTTCAATATACCCCCATACAAATGTCTTTTCTGATTCAAAATCTTTTGTCAAACACATACATTTACAGGATAAAAAAATCCTTCCCAATTTCACTTTTTTACCGAATTGAATTCTAATGAGATATAAAGTGGAGTGTATCATATAGTTGGCTCCGTCCGACTTTAACCTTTCCATACTTGTTGGGGAGATGCCCATATGTCCATACTTTCGTATAACCCAAATGGGGCCCATTCTGCTCTATTACAGCTCTAGAAACTACATCTTACATCGGATCTTCATCAAATTTTGCAGATCATTATATGTTTCAACTAGGAATACCTACCGTGAATGAGAAATATATTGTCGCATGTTTTGGCGCAGGCCTCAAAGGGTGTTATAGGCCCCCTTCAAATGTCCGTCCGATTCATCCTATTACCGCTGTATAATCAGTATTTATCATTGGTCTTGATCAATATTTCCATATCATGTTATATTTAGTTTACTCGGAATATCTGCTGAAAAATGGGATCAATTACTTTATTTTTTACCATATTCATTAAATTTGACTAATGTTGAATTTATAGTAACTGTATAATTTATATGAACTACATAAAATTGCTCCCATGAAATACCTGGGTTTAGTAATCAAAGCGAGGTATATACGCAGGTAGTGGTGTATGGTATTATATAGTCGGCCCCGCCCGACTTTAGCCTTTCCTTAATTGTTTTTGAATATGTCTCTTTATATTTGCTTGATATTTGGTATGGTAGCAAAAACTTGCATAATAAAGTGATTCCTATTTGTAGGGGGTGAAATGTGGCAAAAAGGAATAAAAAACGACAGCAGCTAGAAACACATCGGTGAGTACATTCCTCTAATTGAATGGATACATAATGTAAACGTATTTTTTCCAAATTCGTAAGGGGTAAAATGGAAATAGAGGGATAAAATGGTACCAAACAAACGGCTACTCCTAGAATAATGAAATTCGGTGTATCATTCCTGTGACTGCATAGATACGCTAAATAAAAATAATTTACCAAATTTCATGTTTCCAAGGGATAACATATGATCAGGGATAATAATAGTACAAAACAATCGCCTACAGCTAGAACGATGAAATTAGGTGTGCACATCCATTGAGTCGACACGTACAATAAAGGTATTTTTTCGAAATTTTTTCTTTTAGGAGGCTAAAGTGGGAAAAATGGTACCAACCAAATGGCCGCAGATAGAACCATGAAATTCGGAGCATTCATTTAAAGGGTTTTTGCGAAATTCGCACTTTTATGAGTTAAAATGGGAAAAAGTGATAACAATGATACCAACCAAGTGGCCGCTGATAGAATCATTAAATTCGGTGTATACATTCCTCTGATTGCATAGACGCGCATAAAAGAAAGATTTTTAAAAATGCGTACTTTTTTACTTTTACGGCAAAAATGATTCTACCCATTTGTTAGGCTATCCATGAAGTTAGGTTATCTTGCACTGTGTACGTGCATTTTTAAAAGATGTACTTCTGGAATTAAAATCGTTTGGAAATACAACCAACCAAACAGTTTTAGTTGAAAATGCACACAATTTATGGCATTTAAGCTTTTTTGAAGATTGTTGCCTTATTTTTACTTTTTGAGTTGACTTGAAGTATTATTTCGATATATATAGTAATAACACATTGGTAGTCTTCCCTTATATGCGTGGTTTAAAATAATTAAAATTTTATATTTATAATTCTATATTTTTTTTCAATTGGGCTGTTTTTCTTTAAGATTGGATAACTAATCTGCGATAACAAAAACTTAAATAAAAAATTCAAATTTCACTCAAAATAAAAAATTATTTTTTAAAATTGCCGCCAACAGCAATATTAGATTGTGTGTGAAAACAAAACGAAAACGTACGTTTTCATTAATTCAAAAATGGTATCCCTTGTTCGTACTCCTTCAAGGATTAACACTGTGCTAAAATTTATTTATTTTAAGACGGAGACTTTTTCTGGATGTTGACAATTCCTCAGGAATTACCCTCGCTCCAAATGTGAAAATACTGCTTATTAGCATTTGGTCCACTGATTTTTGTGAAATACATCAGGAAGAAAAGTGAACAGCATCACAATCGAATAGGTGTGTAATCATTTAACCGAAATGAGTGGATCATCACTGGACAACGTTTATAATTTAACGCAATGCCCGAGTTTCTCAAATTTAATCCACCTTCATAGCTATATAACATTTTTGTGTTCCTAAATACTAATATAGGGTCCGCCATCTCACGTTTTTTTTTTCAACTATTCAACCGTTGGACTATAATAGTGTGGGGTGCCGAGGCTGCCATTTGAATGAAATTATTTTCCATTATTAACCGGAAGGATTGTACTCTCAAATAAAAAAAATTGAGAAAATATTCAGTAGTTTTTTTATAGCATTTTGAAAAAAGGTATTTGGCGGACCCTATAGAAACACCCAATTGCTTATTGATAAATCATTCTCCGTTCCATACATAAACAATTTGACAGTAAAACTAAAAATGTTAAAGAAAACCTACTATACTACAGGTTGGACCATTTAAAATTTTAAATTTGAACTACCGATTACTTTGACTTTGACAGGTAGAATAGCATTCATTTTTATACCCTCCACCTCCAGGATGGGGGTATACTAACTTTGTCATTCCGTTTGTAACACCTTGAAATATCGACCTGAGACCCTATAAAGTGTATATATTCTTGATTGTCATAAAATTCTAAGACGATCTAGCCATGTCCGTCCGTCCGTCTGTCCGTCTGTCCGTCTGTTGAAAGCACGCTAGCATCTAAACTAAAGGAGCTAGAACGTTCAAATTTTCCATAAATGCGTCTTATAGTCGTAGATCGGTTGGGATTGAAACGGGGAGAAATCGGCCCAAAGGGAAACATTTTTCCCTCACAAGGACTAAAAATACCCATAATAATCCCTAATATGTTAGCGTATTTAAGCATGTTTTTTGAATATGTCTGTTTATATTTGCTTGATATTTGGTATGCGCATTTCCCTTATAGCAAAAACGTGCACGATAAAGTGATTCTTATTTGTAGGGGGTGAAATGGGGCAAAAAAGGGATAAAAATGGTACATATTAAACGGCAACAGCTAGAAACACCAAATTCGGTGTGTAGATTCTTCTAATTGAGTAGATACATAATATAAAAGTATTTTTTCCAAATTCGTACTTTTAAGGGGTAAAATGGGAAGAGAGGGATAAAAATGGTACCAACCAAACGGCTGTACCTAGAATAATGAAATTCGGTGTATACATTCCTCAGATTGCATAGACAAGTAAAATACACGGATTTTTCAAAATTCGTACTTTTTGGGGTTAAAATGAAAAAGGGGATAAAAATAGTACCAATCAAATGACCGCAGCTAAAGTCGGAAAATAAACTGATTTTTCGAAATTCGTACTTTTTGGGGTCAAAATAGAAAAAGGGGATAAAAATAGTACCAACCAAATGGCCGCAGCTAGAGTCATGAAATTCGGAGTATACATTCCTTTGACTACGTAGACATGAAAAATAAAAGGTTTTTTTCCAAATTCGTACTATCAAGGGATACAATGGGTACGGAGGGATAAAAATGGTACCAACCAAACGGCTACACCTGGAATAATGAAATTCGGTGTATACATTCCCCTGATTGCGTAGACACTTAAAATAAAAAGATTTTTCGAAATTCGTACTTTTTGGGGTTAAAATGGAAAAAGGGGATTCAACTAGTACCAACCAAATGACCGCAGCTAGACTCATGCAATTCGGAGTATACATTCCTCTGACTGCGTAGACACGGAAAATAAACGGATTTTTCGAAATTCGTACTTTCAAGGGATACAATGGTACAGAGGGATAAAAATAGTACCAACTAAACGACTACAGCTAGAATGATGAAATTCTAATTGCGTAGAAACGTCAAGGGGGAAAAATGGTACCAACCAAATGGGAGCAGCTGGAATCATGGAATTCGGTGTATACATTCCTCTGACTGCAAAGACACGCAATATAAAAAGTTTTTCCAAATTCGTAATTTTTCTTTTACGACAAAAATTGGTTTAATCATGAAATTAGGTTATTTTGCCTATGTACGTCTGATAATGGATTTTCAAAATATGTACTTTTGGAATTAAAATAGAATGGAAATACAACCAACTGTTGCACCCACCATCTACCGATATTTATGGTATTTAAGCTTTTTGAAAATATAAAATAAGAATATTTATTTTTTGATGTGAAATAAATAATGGTTTGAAATAATTAAAATATTATATTTATTTATAAAGTTATTTTTTTAATATTTGTATTTGTTTTGGTTTGGCTATATTAAAAAACTCATATTTTCCTGTAATATTACTACACTTCTACGTAAACCGACAACCTCTGTGGAATGCAATCTATGGTGGAGGGTATATAAAGTTCGGCCCGGCCGAACTTAACACCGTTTTTACTTGTTATTTTTAGTTTCATGTTTATGTTTGACATTTGCAAAATGGTACGCGTCCGAAATTATGATGTCAATTGGCCGCCTCGGAACTGTGATTTGAACTCTTTGGATTATTTTCTGTGGGGAGCCATTAAGGATAAATGTTACTCAAACCATTCAGAGACAATTGAAACATGAAATCGAAGTTGCCATTGAAGAGATTCGAGCCGGATCAATTGACATTTGCAAAATGGTACGCGTCCGAAATTATGATGTCAATTGGCCGCCTCGGAACTGTGATTTGAACTCTTTGGATTATTTTCTGTGGGGAGCCATTAAGGATAAATGTTACTCAAACCATTCAGAGACAATTGAAACATGAAATCGAAGTTGCCATTGAAGAGATTCGAGCCGGATCAATTGAAAATGTACTGAAAAATTGGGTTGATCGGATGAGGTACTGTCGAGCCAGTCGTGGTAGTCATTCAATTATTAAATGAAAACAAGTAAGGAAAGGCTAAAGTCGGGCGGGGCCGACTCTATGATGCACTCCACTTTCTATCAGAATACAATTTAATTCGGTGAAAATGTGAAAACGGGAAGGATTTTTGTATCCTGTAACTGTATGTGTTTGACAAAAAATGTTAAATCGGAAAGGACATTTGTATGGGGGTATATTGAAATCTGGAACGAAATAGGTGAAATATAATATGTATAGTTTGGCCAAAATCGGTTAAACATTTGGGAGCAACATTTGTATTTGCGCTATATCTAAATCTGAACCGATCTTAGCCACTTTCACCATAGGTTTTGCCAAATTTAAAGAAAATCGGGTACAATATGTGGTTTCTAGAGCGGAAAATGTCAAATCGGGAGCGACATTTGTGTGGGGGCTATATCTAAATCTGAACCGATCTTATCTAATTTCTGCATATGTGTTTCTAGTTGGATTATAAGATGTTGTGCCAAATTTAAAGAAAATCGGGTACAATATGTCGCTTCTAGAGCGGAAAATGTCAAATCGGGAGCGACATTTGTATGCTGTATCTAAATCTGAACTGATCTTACCTAATTTCTGCATATGTGTTTCTAATTGAATTATAAGATGTTGTACCAAATTTAAAGAAAATGGGGTACAATATGTGGTTTCTAGAGCGGAAAATGTCAAATCGGGAGCGACATTTGTATGGGAGCTATATCCAAATCTGAACCGATCTTACCCAATTTGTGCATATGTGTTTCTAGTTGGATTGTAAGATGTTCTGCCAAATTTAAAGAAAATCGGGTACAATATGTCGATTCTAGAGCGGAAAATGTCAAATCGGGAGCGACATTTGTATGGGGGCTATATCTAAATCTGAACCTATCTTACCCACTTTCTGCATAGGTGTTTCTAGTTGGATTGTAAGATGTTGTGTCAAATTTAAAGAAAATCGGGTGCAATATGTCGTTTCTAGAGCGGAAAATGTCAAATCGGGAGCGACATTTGTATGGGGGCTATATCTAAATCTGAACCGATTTGCCTCAAATTAAATAGCGTTCGTCCTTGATCCACGAAACTTACTTGTGCCAAGGTTTGTTAAGATCGGACTATAATTGCGACCTGTAGTTTGATTACAACAATAGATGGACAGACGGACAGACGGACATTGATAAATCGACTCAGAAAGTGATTCTAAGTCGATCGGTATACTTAACAATGGGTCTATCCCGCTTCCTTTTGGGTGTTACAAACAAATGCACAAAGCCATAATACTCTCGTGGAGTGTATAAAGATCAACCTTTCCAATAAATCCAGACATTTTAAAAAATAATCAGTGCTTTTTCTTTTATAGCCGATTCTAATTCAAAATGTTATATGGCCCACCCTATACTATCCGGAAAATACATGGAATTTATTAATTACTGCTAAACTATCATTTATTTTTTAAGATGATTACTCTAATCATATTTTAGGATTTATTTGTTAAGTTTAGTTTTTATACCCTCACTCTACAGAGTAGGAGGATATAAAGAGTGATTTTTTTGAGGTTAGGATTTTCATGCATTAGTATTTGACAGATCACGTGGGATTTCAGACATGGTGTCAAAGAGAAAGATGCTCAGTATGCTTTGACATTTCATCATGAATCGTCTTATAAACGAACAACGCTTGCAAATTATTGAATTTTATTATCAAAATGCGTGCTCTGTTAAGAAAGTTCATTGCGCGCTTCCATTTTATGGTCAGTTTAATCGACCCACTGAAGCGGCTATTCGGGCTATTGTGACTAAATTTCGCACCAAATTTACATTGTTGGACATTAAACCACCAACACGCTTACGTAGAGTGCGAACTGAAGAAAATATCGCAGCTATATCGGCCAGTGTTAATGATGACCACCAATTTTCGATTCGTCGCCGTTCGCACCAATTGGGTCTCTGTTACTCAAAAACGTGGAAATGCCAAAATTGGACTAAGCGGATGGACCACCTAAGACGCAGCCGCGGTCAACATTTAAATGAAATTATCTTCAAAAAGTAAATGTCATGGACCAATCTAACGTTTCAAATAAAGAACCGATGAGATTTTGCAAATTTTATGCGTTTTTTTTTTAAAAAAGTTATCAAGCTCTTAAAAAATCACCCTTTATATCATTTGGGACAGACAAAAAGTGTAACGCATTGAAGGAGTCACTTAAGGCCCTAAGTATCTGTGGACCAAATCCGTTTCACGACTTTTTAATATGTTTGAGCCATGTCCGTCAGTCCGTCTATTTGGCTGGCTGGTGTACATTAGGCTGGGTCGCCGTCTATACAAATGGAAAAACAAGCTCCAGTCACCCCACGAAAATAAAGTTTGGATTGTCTAATTATGATTTACAAAATATTTCGTTCCTAAATCATACCCTAACTTTCCTAAAATGAAAGCTGATATAAATTATACACGGATGATCGGAATACTCTGACATTTGATATTTGGCAATGCTTTTATGGACGTTTCGTACACGTGGAATATGGGCGATATTGCCACACCCTTCCCACACAAGTGGCATACGTCTTGGTTAACCCGAATTGTACCATAACTTATTACTCATATTTTTATTTTTATTTGTACACTTTTACTGTTCCGCTACTGCAAACTGATTTCGAGCTAGATACCAAACTTCATTGTCAGAAGATGCAAAACAGGTTGCACCGTAGCACTATAGGTCAAATGACCCATTTCAGTGGCCAAAAGTCAAAATTCGATCATAGTACAATCACTTTTATGCTGATATAATTTAATAAAAAACACATCAAAGTAAATAAAAATGAGTTTGGTTTTTCCAAAAAAAATATTCCCGTTGTGTTACATGATGTCAAATTTGACAATATTAAAGTGTCATTATAAAACTATTTACGCGGCATTCTTGGTTATCAATTTTGGAATGTGCGTTGTTATATTTTGCCAAAAAAATAATATGAAGTATAAATATAGAAAATGTAATTCTAAGTATATATTCAATAAAAAACATTTGAAATTTGTTTTGGTGTGTAAAAAATTAAAGAAGTTCAGTGCAGCCTTAGAGTGATTATAGTTAATTTGAAATATAGTAATTATGTAAGCTTTTAAAAAGTTGGCAAGGTTCGGCACGAAAATGTTAAACGGAAAATAAAATGTCGATTTGTTATGAATGTATTTAACCACATGTGGATTTGCACTTTTGTGCTCTTTTAGCTAGCGATGGAATTGAAATGGGACTTATCAGTCTATACTATGTCAATATCCTAAAAGACTTGCACTTAGAAAACGATCCATACTTAAGTTAAATACATTATATGCAAGCATATAATACCATACCACCCAAACATGGACCTATATCTAGATTAATAGTTGTTCATCTTGATGAAAATAGGAGTAATGTGTCAAATTTGACCACAATGGGGGCAATTTATATGGGGGCTATATCTAAATCTGAACCGATTTTTTATTAATAGTTCAATAATGTTACAAACACTTGACATGAAACTATAAACTCCCAACCTGATCTTATACCGCACAAGAGCCATATATCACAATCTATATTCGAAATTTTTTCATATCACAATTCAACAAGGAGAAATTAAGGCAATAGTGGAACACTGTGGTAAATTTCCTGATATTATCAACATATCAATATCTCTTCCGATTTTACTTCTTTATAACACAAGAAAAATATAGAAAAAAATTGGTAAAAATTGCATAATAAATACATTAAATTTCACTATTGCAAAAATGAGACATGATCCTAGATTTTATATTTATATGGTCCATAAATTCGCGGATTTTAATCAGGCAGTGGCTTAGATAGTTGTGTAGGGTATAATACACTGACCTATGTTCCAATTCAGGCTTTTTTGGTTATTTTGATTATGTAATGTTAAAAAACTAAATTAACTCTTTTTGGTCTTAAGAAGGTTAAGGTCCGTGAATTTCATACGGGCTTCGAAAGATTTATTTATTTTTTTTGTTTAATTCTTCACAATTTACATTTTCCAAGCTATCTCTATAAATTTTTTGTTAACATAACATCAGACTTTAAGTTTTATGACTTTTGGCCAGTGAAATGGGTCATTTGACCTATAGTGCGTAGGTGAAATCGTTCATGTTCGCTGGCTCGTCCAACAAAAGCCTATTGCTGTGTC
The DNA here is from genome assembly GCA_947397865.1 of Polietes domitor. Taxonomy (NCBI): domain Eukaryota; kingdom Metazoa; phylum Arthropoda; class Insecta; order Diptera; family Muscidae; genus Polietes; species Polietes domitor. The sequence continues at coordinate 124,266,526 of OX377618.1, read as the reverse complement.
CACATGTCCTCACGACACAATGGTCGATTTATATTCCGGATTTTTGGGTGATCACAAATTACCCTTCCTTTAGCTCTCAGGGCTATATTTAAAAAGTTAGGGCCGAAAAAACTTTTTTTGAAAATGCTATAAAAAACTGCTGAATATTTTCTCAAATTTCTTTTTTTATTTGAAAGTACAATCCTTTTGGTTAATAATGGAAAATAATTGCATTCAAATGGCTGCTGAGAGCACCCCACAAATAATAGTCCAACGGCTGAATAGTTGAAAAAAACGTTAGATGGCGGACCCTATATTTTTTAAAATTCTGGAGTTTTGGGTGATCACAAATTATCCTTATTTTAGCTTGCAGGGCTGTATTTAAGAAGTTATACTATTCTTTAAAAATTCTAGATTTTTGAGTAAAAAAAATCTGGATTTATGGGTGATCACAAATTATCATTCTTTTAGCTCTCAGGGCTATATTTTAGAAGGGATTTCCGAAAAAGTCAGCCTCAAAACACTGTGCCCCGCTAATAGCGGACGGAAACGATGAGTTCTGCGTGCACAGTATGACATCCCGCTGGTTTCGGCATCATTTAACTTTTCCATGCACTGAGGAGGCCCAACAATAAATCGGTGAAATTAAATTTCACCGTTGAGGCAGTAATGGTTGGGCACACACATACACACAATTCCACTCGCGCTCGCACCCCTCAGGATGTATTCTTAATAAATCTAAATGTACGTCGAGTTTGAGTTTCGTGTCTTCGCAAGTGTTTTGATTTATTTCAGATTTATGCAGCAGAAAAAACAACAAAGAAACGAAACGAAACAAACACACCAACAACCATTTGTAACCGACCCCATCACGCCCATCCACCCACACCGCACATTATGATACCCTGCATCACCACCATCACCAACTCCACCACCACCGAAAACAGTGTTTTAAACTGAATTTTAATAAGATTGATTTTATTGCCGTAATAATAGTGGGTGAGACTGTAACTATGACAGTGGCAGTGGCAGCGTGTGTTACTGCCATTCCTGTCCATTAACAATGGGTGTGTGTGTGTGTGTTCCTCATTTGAATGACGCCAGTATCCTGTATTGGTGTGTGTGTGTCTGTGTGGGTGGGTAATTTGGCAGCTTCATCGTAGTTGTTATTGTTATTTGCCAAAAGTGTCAAAGGGTTAATAAGTTGTCTTCCCGCTGTTTTAGAACTTCATTAGCAAACATTTCATGTATTTGGCCTCCCCCAATGCCCCCGTGCTCGCCTAGTTGTTTATGTCTTTCCAACTGTGTCGAAAAGTTGATTTCCTTTGCAGCACTTTGGGAGCGCCTCCACAGCTACCACCTCCCATCGTTAAGTATTCATTTCGATTTGATATGGTGGGATTGGTGGAACATCTTTAAAGGTTTCTTTTTTCTGGTGTGTGTGTGTGCTTCGTTTTATAGATCAATTAAAGTGGCAAAATGCAATTAAATAAATGTTTATGTTGTTCGGAATGTTTTACGGTGTGTTCTCACACATACACACACACCCTCAGAGGGGTACATATAAATATTTATTTCGAAAGTGGAATCAGCGTTTGCAAATCGTATTCGTCTCGTAAATTTCATGTTTGCAACAATCTCAGCTAGTGATGCTAGGCAACATTGGCAGGAACTGCGGTCAACTCTTTTCCAATATATTTCGGGCATCTAAATAGGAAAATGATTGTATGTGTGCCATTTTCGCTCTCGATTGTTCAATATATTAAAAATGAATTTTGTATAACCTTTCTAACCTAGAAGGGTAATTCCACAAGATTACGGCCCTGAAGGGATTTTGATCTTTTGATTTTGATGAAATTTGGCATAAGGGTAAATCCTGTGTTGCAGACGTTGCATTCGTACTAGGGTTTGCATCCCGGGATTTCCAGCGTGAAAAATACCGGACATTTTCATATTTCCCATATACCGGGAAAATTTTACCTATTTCTCGCACAATTTTCTCCACCACGTTTTTACTATAAAATTGTAAAAAGTACCAAAATAATCTCTTTTTTTGGATACAGTCTACCAGTCACGAATTTAGCACATTCAGCGCATGTAACTTTATAAAGTAATTATTTTTTTGTTTTTTATCCGGTATCTTTTCTAAAATATTGCGTACGATATGATAATCATTTAACATTGCTTTTGTTCGGTTCTTTTGTTGCATTTTAGTTTATTCCATCTAGAGTAAAGGGCGATTTTTTTAGCTATTATCTTTTTGGCAATACTGGTTTAAACAGCTGACGCACGTTTCGTGTTTTATTTCAGTGTCAGTTTGGTCTATAATTTAACCATGAATCGTCTTACAAACGAACAATGCTTGCAAATTATTGAATTTTATTATCAAAATGCGTGCTCTGTTAAGAAAGTTCATCGCGCGCTTCTTTCATTTTATGGTCAGTTTAATCGACCAACTGAAGCGGCTATTCGGGCTATTGTGACTAAATTTCGCGCCAAATTTACATTGTTGGACATTAAACCACCAACACGCTTACGTAGAGTGCGAACTGAAGAAAATATCGCAGCTGTATCGCCCTGTGTTAATGATGACCATCAATTACCGATTCGTCGCCTTTCGCAGCAATTGGGCCTCTGTTACTCAAAAACGTGGAAATGCCAAAATTGGACTAAACGGATGGACCATTTGAGGCGCAGTCAAGGTCAACATTTGCATGAAATAATCTTCAAAGATTAAATTATATGGACCGTACCATCGATTCAAATAAAGATTTCATGCATTTTTCTGAATTTTATGTGTTTTTTTTTGAAAAACTTTCCTATAGCTTTTAAAAAATAACCCTTTATAAATAATACGAAAAGTGATTGGACAGCAATTTAGCACAAATTAAAAAAAATCGTTAACCAAACCGGTAAAAAACTGAACTAACTCATACATTTTATTATAAACTTAATATTTGGTTCTCTATTTTGAGTAATATTTGTACATCTTCTGGACATACTCTCCACTAGGACATAAAACGCTCCATTGGCATAGTATATCAGTAATTTTGAATTTCATTCCACAAATCGGACAATTTTTTGGGTTTTATTGCTTTGATATGTTGCTGAAGTTCATTCTATAGATTTTCAATAGGATTGAGAACCGGTGACTGTGCTGGCCAATTTTTGAAAATCTATTCTGTTCTGCTCCAAACAGCTCTTCAATGGCGTTAAGTGAGTTTTGAACGGTACCATTTTTATCCCCTTTTTCCTAGTTTACCCCCTTAAGAGTACGACTTTCTAAAATCTCTTTATGTTACGTGTCTACGCAATTAGAGGGATGTACACACCGAATTTAATCATTCAGTTGTAGTCATTCAGTTGGTACTATTTTTATCCCTATGTACCCATTGTATCCCTTGAAATTACGAATTAAAAAAAAAAACGAATTGATGACTCCGAATTTCATGACTGTAGCTGCAACAATTTGGTTGGTACTATTTGTATCCCTCTTTTCCTTTTTAACCCCAAAAAGTACGAATTTTGAAAAATCTGCACGGAATCAGAGGAATGTATACACCGAATTTCATTATTCTAGGTGCAGCCGTTTGATTGGTACCATTTTTATCCCTTTTTGTCCCATTACAATATAAAGTAAGTACAAGCTGAAATAAAAATAAATACTCTAAAATATTAGTGGATATTATGGGTATTTTTAGTCCTTGTAAGGGAAAAATTTGCTCCTTTAGGCCGATTAGCCATGTTTCAATCCCAAACGATCTACGACTATAAGACGCATTTATGGAAAATTTGCACGTCCTAGCTCCTTTCGTTTAGATGCTTGCGTGCTTTCAACAGACGGGCGGACATGGCTAGATCGTCTTAGAATTTTATGACCTTCAAGAATATATATACTTTATATGGTCTCATGTCGATATTTCAGGGTGTTACAAACTGAATGACAAAGTTAGTTACCCCATCCTGGAGGTGAGTTTATAAAAACTATATTTATTTGCAAAATTATATTACATTGCGATTCTTCTAGAGAGAGAAAAAATCACCACCTATATTCACTTTGTCATTCCGTTTGTAACACCTTAAAATATTCATCGGAGACTCAATAAAGTATATATATTCTGGGTTATGGTAAAATTCTAAGACGATCTAGCTATGTCCGTCTGTCTGTTGAAAACACCGAACAAAATGAGCTAGGAAGTTTACATTTTCTCTAAATGTCTCTTATGGTTGCAGGTCGGTTGGGATTGAAAGTGGGCGAAATCAACCCAGAGGGAAAATTTTTTCCCTCACAAGGACTGAAAATACCCATATATCCCCTAATATTTAAAGTTTTTATGAATGTTTTTCACTATGTGTTCTTATATTTGCTTGATATTGGGAATGCGCATTCCACTTATAACAAACACCTGCACCATAAATTGATTCTTATTCGTAGAGGGTGAAATAGGGCAAAATGAGATAAAAAATGGTACCTATCAAACGACTGCAGCTAGAAGCACGAAATTTGTTTTGTACATTCCTCTAATTGAGTAGATACATAATATGAAATTATTTTTTCCAAATTCGTACCTTTAAGGGATAAAATGGGAATAGAGGGATAAAAATGACTGCACCTAGAATAATGAAATTCGGTCTATACATTCCTCTGATTGCGTAGACACGTAAAATAGAAGGGTTTTTTCAAAGTACGTACTATTAAGGTATGCAATTGAAAAAAGGGATACAAATGGTACCAACCAAACCGCTAAAGTTGAAATCATGAAATTCGGTGTATACATTCATCTGACTGTGAATACGCGAAACAAAAGGGAATTTTTCGAAATTTGTACTTTATACGGAAAATGGGGCGAATGGGGATAAAAATGGTACCACCCAAACGGCTGCAGCTATAATAATGAAATTTATTGTGTACACTTTTCTTACTGCGTAGACGCGAAAAAAGAGATCGTTCGATCTAAATGGGATTAAAATAAAATAAATAAATAAAAAAACGGCTGTAGCTAGAATCATGGCATTCAATATTGTCAAGTGTTACGAGCTTATTTAAATTCATTCTTTTAAGGTCAAAATGGAAAAATTAGTGAGACTGGTAGCTAAAATCATGAAACTAGGTGTATATATTCCACACTGTAACATGTTGGATCCTCAATATTAGAACTTTTCCTATAAAAATGTTACAGACATTTAGGCTGTAGCTGAAATCAAGAAATTGCAAATTGTGAAAATCGGACTTGAGGGAAATTGTTTCTACCTAATAATATTTAGGGTGCATTTTTGAAGATTACTGCTTAATGTTATCTTTCTGGTTCCACTTTATGTTTTTATTTATATATAGTAGAGCTATATAGAGTAGAGATATTATAATAATGAAGCATCACAATTTTCCTAATATGTTAGTGCACTTCTATGTAATGTACTTCGTGGTGGAGGGTATATAAGATTCGGCCCGGCCAAACTTAACGTCTTTTTACTTGTTTACTTTTTTTGTTGAAATTTTAGTCGAAATTAGTTGCAATTTTATATTCGAAAATGTTTTTATAATCACATTAAACATGTAAAATATTTATGCTTTTGTCACGCCCTTTCTAGTACCTCCCACACAATTGTCCCAATCACATGTAAAATTAAATCCTTTATAAACATTTAGTTCTCGAAAACCCCAAACAAATGTAATTTTGATTCTGAGGCAGTTTAGTCGACTGAAAAAGTCGACTAATGGAAAAGTATATCCTTTGAGTTCGTGAAAACTAGTTTTTAAGCTTTGAAAATGAAGGACATCCCTCATATGACAACTACATGTTAAATTCATTAGTGATGATCCAAAGTTCAAAACTTCCGAATCACAAGATTCGGGTGCTCTCTTTTCGCTGGGAAGGTTTATAAAATTCAACTAAGTATTTTGTCAAAAAATTTCAAATCTTCTTAAATATTTTAAAGTGAACTAATGCACTTCAATTTATTTATGGAAAATACACTCTCATTTTCATGTTGCACATTTTTATTCGTTTCCAATGACTATATTTATTTAAATTGTAAGGTGAAGTAAAACATTATGGCCTGAAGTAGCTATTGGAAAGGGCCAGAAATTCTTACCTCTGTATTCAATCGAAATTCCCCCATGGTTTTTTTCTACTTGAAGGTAGTTCGATGTACATCATTGTAAACATTATTATTAAGGCCCATAGTACTCCAGAGAATACTAAGCATAGCAAAAAGCTCCTTGCAAAAAGTCTACCTTCATGTTATGCAAAGATGTATATTAGGCTGGGTCGCGAACTATACAAATAGAAAAACAATTTCCAGTCACTCGACGAAAATAAAGTTTGGTTTGTTTACTGATCGTTACTAGATCAAGCCAATTTTTTCAGAAATATAGGACCCTGGCAAGCACTTTAAATATAATTTTTGATACCTGTCTTAGAGTAACTTATTGGTCGAATTGCACTGTCCAACAGCATTTTTGGAACAGAGTAGCGACCATATAGTTCTGAAAGGGCATGTGGAGTAGATCAGCTGGTCTGAGTTTCTTTATACAGCTGATTATAATTATTGATTGACTATTGATAATGATTATTGTCATTATTTCGTCGAAGCACAGTGGTAAATTTAGCGAGATAGCGGTCAAAACTCTATAACTTTTGGCCGGATTGGTATTTTTTTACGCAAATTGTTTTGTTCAATAGGAGGGACTTTAAGCTTCAATTTGCGTGTTCAAACGTAAAAATCGACTGATAGGAACGTAAGTAATGTGGAGTTAAAAATGCATTTTAATTTTTTGTTGAGTTTCCATATAAAAGTTGAATATTTTGACATTTTAAATAGGTATATTTTTTATAATTTCTTATTTTCTTCAATCGTATTCTACAACCAATACTTATTTATTATTCCTAAACTTAATTTTGGTCAGAAAATGCCAACATTTGGCCCCTGACATTTATTTAGTCTCAATATTCACAGGGGCCAAAGGTTGGTTTTTGTGGAAGAAAGCTAATTCTTGTGAGGATTAAACTGAAAAATAACACTGAAATTCCCAACAATATCAATACCATTTGGATATATTATATACAGAACACAACATCGATAAAATTTTAAGTAAACTTTTACTATTGATTTAAAGTGCACATATATTTTATTTAAATGTATTAATAAAAATTTATACTAAAATTAGAAACAAATTATAATCTTTAAACTAAACTTTAATTAAACAATATTAGTAAAAATTTCTTCCAAATAGCTTTGATTTTCATTTTGCAGTAGTTGTTTAGCTTCTTCATCTAACTCTAATGAGGTTGATTTCCATTTTTGTCGAATACTGGACATATATGGGTCTGATGTGCACAACAAAATATTAATAAGATCTTCATTAGTACAATATCTGGAAATTTTTCTTGTATTGTGCTCGCGAAAGAATCTGTAGTCTTTGTTCCTTTTTTCTTGCGCTTCTTCTGAGAGATCTCCAATTGGAAGCATATTGTGCTGAATTATTTGTTCCCCATGGAACAAAATTTTGTGAACTGTGGTTGGCATATGTCTCCAAGAATATTTTTGGTTATAAAGGGTTGCTGTCTCATTAGCATACTGACCAAATTTTTTTGCATCTATCTTTTTGCTACATGCTATAACTTCTAATATGATTTGGAATCGTCGTATTAAAACATAATCTACTCCAGTTATAGAAGCTGCAGTTTCTGGATCGGAAAAAAATCTCCTTGCTGTGTTTCCATCATTAGAATTTCCTTCTCCTTGCTTTGGCTGGTCAATTATAAGGCCTATCTCACGGTATTTTTCTTGAATATCTTTTTTTTGCTTTCTTTTTTCCAAATTTTCTTTGTTGTTTCTCACTGTTTCGCCTAACGGGCCAAATTCCAAATCGTATCCCAATTTAAGAATATGCTCCATAAAACGAATTCTAGCATGAAGAGGTGACATTCCAAATTCATATGCTTCATTAAAACTATCGTCTTGTGTTGGTGGTTGGCTCAATTGACTTGATGTTTTTTGGCATATGGTGCAGCTTGACGAAGACTTTGTTTCGGTTAAAGCTTGTGCAACTTTTCCATCGATCATTGTAAGTGACAATTTAAAGTTAACTTCGATGCATTGGTCATTAAATTCAAATATCACTGGTTGAAGTTCTTTAATTTCATCTCTTATTTTGCCAACTTCTTCAGTTATGACATCTTTAGTTTCTTTTTTGTAAGCAAACTTTATTGGTCTACAAAATTTTGTTGACGAGGGAATTTCATTCTTCCATACATCTATCTCTGCAGCTCTACTAGTTGACGGCTCTGAACCAATATAAGTTTTTGTTAAACGTAATGGAACGAAAGAAATCATGAATAAATTGGCATCTGATGAATTTTCCGCATTACATTGTTTGTATTGTTTCTGGCCAGAGGACCCATCACATCCCCATTTAGAAATTAAAGTCATGCTGCAATTTTTAAACTTCTTTAAATAGTCAGCATCAAATGTCTTTAATAATCGTTCTGCAGTGTGTTCAAGAAGATCCTGCAATTTTATTTCTGCTGAACTTGAAGGTACACTAATAGCAGTTAGTGAAGGTAAGCAATCTTTTTGGCAGAAACTAAATCTCCATATGATGGAAAAATTCCACAATTTTTTTCATTGGTTCGCTTCCGCAATTCTGTATATTGGTTTTTAGTCATTTTCAAATCCAAAAATAGTGCAAATGCTTCTTCTGGAGTAAATTTATTTTCTTCAGTTGGTGTCGGCATACTTTCTAAAATCCTTTTTGTGCATCTGGGGCTTGCCTCCACTATTTTTTCAATGATAGCAATTTTACTCTTTTTAGTTTTCGATGGTTGAATTTGATGCAGAAATGAATCCTTTATGATGCTACAAGAAACTTCTTCATTGATATGTTTAAGCTTGCGTCTTCGTGATCTTTCACTACAATTATCAATTGGCTTTGCTGGTCGACCACCTTTTCCAGTTTCCGTGGTAGTTACTGATGGCTTTCAAAAATAAGTTTATTTCTTAGCCATTCTTGGTTGCGTGAGTAAAACAATTTCTTGTTTCTGGAACATTGATTGTACCGTTTTCTTAAAGTATTTAAAAAGTTTTTTATTTTTAACTTATGAATTTTAATTTCTTGTTTGTCGGATATTTTGAAGAATGGATTATTCATTATATGTAAAATAATGTCGTTTTCATCTTTTCGTTCAAAATATATATCAGATAGAACATTATAACTGAATTTAGCCATTGTTTAAACAATAATGAATAATAATGACTTTGGATGATATGTACGTCAATCGTTTCGTTTGTTTTCGTGCACTGGATAGCACTAAGTTGTGACAGTGCTGATGTCTCTTTCATTTTTGTGATGTCCATTTTATGATATTTCATTCTCGTTTCTAATGTTCTCTTCGTTGTGTTCTGTCGTTAATGTTGGTAAAAATTGAATTTAATGTTCTATTTGGTTTGTAAGCAAAGCGAATGTTGTCAGATTCTATTGTCATTTTTGTCAAAATTTTGATACACCCTTCGATGTGGACTAGGTCCAAATATGGGCCAAATTCTCCTAATTTCAACAGAATTATTTTTTGGGTCAATAAGAACTCTTGTACAAAATTTCATCAAAATATATGCATAATAGCCACTTTCACATACAAATAACTTCTCAAAAAATATGACGTGAATTTGTACCGAATATCTTACCTTGGGTCAGAAAAATTGCTGTAGCTCAAAAAGTGCAGTCCCGATGCATGGACATGTATATATAGGAATGTAGGGGAGGGTTAGGACTACAAAATAGTAAATTTGTGTTTTGACTCAGCTTGACTCACAGGAGTTGTGCTCTATGAAGTAGGAAATTTCCGATAAACTAGACCTTTTTTAAAAAAAATATTTAAATTGTTCTGCAAACAGTAGAGCTTCAATTTTTTCTACCAGTGATAGGAAATAAGTTAAGTTACAACACAAAATTTATTTCGTCCAAAAATCTTGAAAAACAAAAAAGTTATGATCATTTCAACTTTAAAAATTAACTAAAAATATCATAATTATCATAAATTCTGAAAAAGCCCATTTTGGACCACCCTGTTCTCAGTGAAATAGTTAAAATAGAGTTCTAATTTTTTGGCACCCGAGGTTTACTACTGTCTACTTTCATATAAGTCTAATAACTTTAAAATCGGAGAACAAAAACCAAAAGGAGTTTTGGCCGCTATCTCAAAATAATGACCACAGTGCGAAGGGAGCATTTTTGCGATTTGCTACATATATATTACAAGCGACATTGGTTCTTAATACACATGCAAAAAATCAGCCGGATCCGATGGATAAATCGCGAGAAATTTACAAAACAAAAATGTCATGCATGTCTTCGGTGACCTCCACTGAAATTTTCCGACATTATTTTCGTAGAACATTTAAATCGTTAAATGCTTATTTTATTTTCTCGAAAAGAGGGGTCAAATTGACCCATAAAGACAGAAGCTAGAGGATTAAGATATGCCACAAAAATGATCCTCATAAAATTCCACAAAATAGGTCTGACAATAAGAATTCTCGCAGACATCAACTTAACACATTTTTTCACTTATAACTTCAATAAATAATGCTCCCTTTGTCCAAAAAATTAAAACTTTGATGCACTGTAAAAATGAACTCAGACCAGCTGGACTATAAGTTCATTCTGCAGAAATGGTCTACTCAGAATTATAGGATCGCTAGTTTGTTCCCAGAAAAAATCTTAATTTGTTGGACAGTGAATTAATGAAATATATGAAGTACACTAATAAAGTAATAAATATTTATTTTTTAAGCAAACTAGTAGTCCATTGTAATTTATGTATATATAATACTGCAATTGTAATCAAAAAGTGAACATGAGGCAGCAATCTTCACAAACGTGTCCTAAATATTAGGTGTATTGTCAGGCGTCATTAGGGAGAAACATTTCCTCCATTTTCAATTTCTTGATTCAGCAACAAAGTGACTGAAAGGTACAAATTTGAAAGATTCGTTATGTATCGGGTACATCCGTTTGCTTGATACCAGTTTTATTCTTTTTACCATTTTGACCCTCAAAGTACGAATTTGGGGAAATACTCATATTTTACGAAGACAGATGAGTGTAAATACTGAATTTCATGATTCTAATTTAGCCGTTTGCATGGTACCAATTTTATCCGAATATCGAAATATATCTTTATTTTTCGTATCTACACAGTCAGAGCAATGTACACACCGAATTTCACTATTCTAAGTGCAACCATTTGATTGGTACCATTTTTATCCCTTTCGACTAGGATTTGGGGTCCGGGAATTCCCGAATCGTTCAAAATTTTCCGGGAATTCCCGGGAAAAAATTTTTTGATTTCCCAGGAATACGGGAAATATTAAATAAATATTTTATTGATTATTTTGAGCATTAATTTACATTTACTATATTTATTAGAAATTTTAGATATATTTAAAGTTCATATATTTACATTACTGACAATAATAATGGGTATTTGTTTATTACTACAAACAGAACATTTTAATATATAAATAGAAGGTAACGCTGTTTTGATGATTTCGTCATATACCGTCAGTATCTCTTATAATTAAGTGAGGTTGGTGTTTTTCTAAGTTCTGCTAAGAGGCTTAAATGGCCTAGGATATTCTTCTTAACTAAATATGTCTTTCACATTGTATATTTATTTAAAATCGCTGCATATGTGTTCTCTTAATTCGAATTACTGCCCTCTACTCGTACTTAAACATCAGAAAGGACCAATGTGTCCAGCAGAAAAGTTGAGTAGCAGCTACCTTAAAGGTGGACTGGCCACATATCTTTTTACCTAGCGGATCTTTGAGAAGTCGACAGTTGTACATAATTCGATAAGGACAAATGAACGAAAGACATCTGCTATGGCCTCTTAAGACGGCTCTGAAGTCATGTCTTTAAAGGCCTCTTTGAAAAAAGCCCAAGACAAACTCCAACCCCCCCCTTCAGTGTCACTGTGTATACAATTACCGAATATATATGTATATGATTGCACATAGTTCCACGAACATATGTACATACATACATACCCCATTCTTGTATCGCATGAACTGATTAGATGGAAAAACGTATGTCTGTTTGTATGTATTGTGGCGAAGGAACACAAGGATAATAATATGAAATAAAACATATTTCCATGAAGACATTTTATGAAACTCTCTTCTCCATGTTTCCCCAATGTACACACACACGCATACACATGCAAACGTTGTGTGGAGCCACCACCCTTCGTTCCCTTTCCGGGCGATCTTGAGTGGAATGAAAAATAAAAATGTGCATGCACACAACAAGATAAGAACAGGAAAGATTTATTGCCAGAGGCAATGAGTTAAGAAAGACAAGTATCTTAAGGAAAAGTAAGAAAGGGAATGTATGCTCGGCAACAAGGACAGCGGTGACACGCTACAGATATGACGATTTTTGTATTGATTACTATGTATTTCTAAATTTCCTGATTTCCCAGATGTTCGGTTGCTGTTGATGACACAGAATTCGCTTAAATTGACTTTTCAGTAGGTTACCATCTTAAGGTGAAACAAAAGTAATAGCTCAATCTTCTCGTGTGGCTCAACAGAGGAGAAGGATTATATAAATTTAGATATATATATAATTTAAATTTATATATTTATACCCTACACCACTTCGTGGACTAGGGTATTATAAGTTAGTTTCGCGCCAAATGTTTGTAACACCAAGAAATAATCGAGCTAGACCCACCTTTAAGTATACCGATCGGCTTAGAATCACCAGCTGAGTCGATATAACGATGTCTGTCTGTCCGTCCGTCTGCTGTCCATCTAAGCTTGTTCGCACTCTACAGGTTGCAATTGCTGTCCGATTGTCATGAAACATGGCAGACGTTATTTTTTCTAGCCAAGGACCATCGGTATTGAATTTGGAGAAAATCGGTTCAGATTTAGATATAGCCCCCATACAAATGTCGCTCCCGATTTGACTTTTTCCGCGCTATAAAGCACCGATTTTCTTCAAAATTGGCTTAACATCTTATAATCAAACTAGAAATGCCTGTGGCGAAAGCGGGTTAGATCGGTTCAGATTTAGATATAGCCCCCATACAAATGTCGCTCCCGATTTGACATTTTCCGCTCTAGAAACCACATATTGTACCCGATTTTCTTTTAATTTGGTACAATATTTTATAATCGAACTAGAAACACCTATGCTTAAAGTGGGTAAGATCGGTTCAGATTTAGATATAGCCCTCATACAAATGTTGCTCCCGAATATTTAACCGATTTTGGCCAAACTTTGCATATTATATTTCACCAATAAATATACATGGTGAAAGCGGGTCACATCGTTCCAGGTTTCAATATACCCCCATACAAATGTCCTTTCCGATATAACATATTTTGTCAAGCAGATACGTTTACAGGATGCAAAAATCCTTCCCGATTTTTTACCGAATTGAATTGTAATGAGATAGAAAGTCCGTCCGTCTTTAGCCTTTCCTAACTTGTTTGGGAGATGTCCATACGTCCATACTTTGGTATAACCCAAATGGGGCCCATTCTGATCTATTACAGCTCTAGAAACTACATCTTACATCGGATCTTCATCAAATTTTGCAGATCATTCTATGTTTGAACTAGGAATGCCTACCGTGAATGAGAAGTATATAGGCGCATGTTTTGGCACAGGCCTCAAGTGTTGTTATAGGCCCCTTCAAATGTCCGTCCGATTCATCCTTTTACCGCTGTATAATCTGTATTTGTCTTTGGATCTTGATCAATTTTTCCAGATCATGTTATATTTACTTTACTCGGAATATTTGCTGGATCAATTACTTTATTATTTACCATACTCATTAACTTTGACTAAAGATGAATTTATAGTAACTGTATAATTTATATGAACTACATAAAATTGCTCCCATGAAATACCTGGGTTTAGTAATCAAAGCAAGGATATACGCAGGGAGTGGTGTAGGGTATTATATAGTCGGCCCCGTCCTACTTTAGCCTTTCCTTACTTGTTTAAAATATTGAACTTAGTCTGGATAATTATCCAGTGTAAGTCAAATTTATAGTTCTCGAGACTAAGTCTAAAAAAGTCCAACCCAAATGTGAAAGAATAGTTTTCTATTTTGAGCAAAAAATTAAATTTTTATTGACGTTTTTGTTATCGCAGCTTAGAGAAAAAGCCCTATTATAATAAAGATAAAAACAGAAATGAATTTGTTTCAAAGTATCTGTCAACTATGGGCACATCGTGTAAATATGTAATTGTATTTTAATGAAATATTTTGTGTTACTATTACCAATTTTTTTCGACGAATTCTTTGAAATTAAACATTTTTTATATTAGGGGGAAATTGGAGATCTTTCATGACAATTTTGGGGACAAAGAAAAGATTCAGCTGGCAAGCCTGGACACTGCGAGATTGACCACATTACGCACGCATGAAACTTCCATTCGAAGAAACTGTTTAGATGAAGCTGTAGAAACTATTTAGATGCAGAAGAGAAGGAATCATAACAGTACCTGCTTTGTTCTTGGGAAGGACTGCAAGAGTATCGTTTCGCTTACTTAGAATGCAGGCTCTTCGATATCCTTAGCGACTTAGCAGATACTTCTACTAACCCCCTCGTCCACTTTATAGAGAGATCATCCTGGTTCAAGAGAGACAGTGAAAATGATTGATTTTGTTGTAGGATAACCCCACTTATCCCTTCACTCATCGTATGGAATTTCACCTTACCTCCTCTATTCTCTTCTTCATCCTTACCACTCCGATATTTTTTCCGTTTTAGGGAGACACAATGGGCCGAAAGCAACCGTCCTCGAGTCAACTCGTCGCACAGAGGCCAAAAATCGCCAAAAATGGAGATTAATTCAAAAATCAAAATTTATTTTTTTGAAAAATTTTTGTTATACGATAAAAGAATATAAAATTCTACATCACTGCCGAAAATACCAATGACATGTGTGATTTACTTTTCCAGTTGCACTGCCTTAAAGTCAAAAATGTTTTGAGTTTTAAAGGAATAGTTGTGAAAATTGCAAATTGACATATTTTAAAGGTTAATATCATTTTCTACATTGTAAAAAGTAGCACTTTGATTATAGAATCTTCAGTTCGGGTATTTTAGAGTAATTTTACAAAAAAACTGTTTTAACGAAAGTATTGTAGAAATATTTTTGAAAAATTGTTGAAAATATGTCTAAATTTGAGGTATTTTCAAAATATATGTGGAGTTTCAAATGTGAATTCTGTAACATACCGCCAGATGGTGAATTTCTATTTAAATTACAATGTGTTTACTTCAATACTCCGCAATTACATGTTGCGCGTTTTTGCGCAAATTTATTTTATTAAAAAATTGTGAAATTAGTCAATCTTTTGGGTGTTCATACATGCATTTTTATTGTACAACTTGAAATTTGAATTTGACGAAAACTTAATAATTAATGATTTTGTAATTGAAAGTAAGTTTTTTATTTATTTAACCCTTATACCTGCTAAATGAAACAACTATTTTCAGTGCAAAAGTATTGACAGAAGCAGAATGAGATTCCAAAATGCAAAATAAATCTTCATGTATAAAGACATCTCTACAAAAGCAAGAAAGGAAAGACTAAAGTCGGACGACGCCGGCTATATGATACCCTCACTTTCTATTCTCTAACAAGTAATTTACTACCAATTCTAGATTAATTAAAATATTTGTGTTAGTTTAATGCCGGAAAAATTCGAAACATTATTCTTAATGAGCAAATGACACACCAAATCTGGTGGTACATTTGTATGGGGGTTATATCAAATAATGGACCGATGTGATCGAATTTAACTACAGATGTTTCTAGTTGAAATATAAGGTGTTGTCACAAATTTAAAAGGGATCGGCTATAATATGTGATCTCTAGAGCGAAATAAAGTCAAATTGAAAGATATCTTTGTGTGGGAGCTATATCTAAATCTGAACCGATTTGCTTCACATTTAATAGCGTCCGTCATTGGTTCGCAAAAATCAATTGTACCAAGTTTTGTTGAAAATGGGTAATAATTGCGACTTGTTCTTCGATAACAAGAATAGATGGATGGATGGATTATTAATGGAGTGGTCCATTCTAAACAGTGGCTTAATAGACTTTTTAAGCTGCCTGCGAATTCGAGCTGAAATGACATAAGGTCGATTTACAAATGTCAGATGCCATACAAATATGACATTTGTAAAACGATCTTGAGCTGAAATATCTGGATTTCGCAAGCAGTCGGCAAAGGCTATAAGGTACTACTTGACTTAAGAATGAATAACTAAGCTGCGATAACAAAACCCTAAAGTTTCACTCAAAATAAAATTTTTGAAATAGTCATCAACAGCAATATCAGTGTGTGTATGAAAACAAATTTTGAAAAAATAAAAATAATGTTATTGTTTATGATTAGATTATTTTTTATTTTGAGTAAAAAATTAACTTTTCTGTTATCGCAGCTTGTTAAACCGGCTTGAAGAAAACACTCGCAGGCAGCACTACTGTAAGCATTTAATATACATTTAAGACTAGGTTGCGGTACATACAAATAGAATATAATTACCACGGATAATTACCTCACGGATATATATTTAAATATAATTCGCACAATATCTCGTCACTGGAACTATCCGTTTGTGAACTAAACGCTCCTGAAAACACCCCTGAAAATCATGTTTTCCCAGTATTTGTATACCCTCCATCACAGGCTGCACTTAGAATAATGAAATTCGGTGTATACATTCCTTTGCTTGTGTGGAGACGTAAAATAAAAGGATTTTTCAAAATTCGTACTTTTAGGGGGGTAAAATTAAAAGAAAGGGATACAAAATGTACCAACCAAATGGCCGCAGTTAGAGTCATGAAATTCGGAGTATAAATTCCTCTGACTGCGTAGACACATAACGGTTGCACCTACAATGATGAAATTCGGTGTGTACATCCCGGTACACTGAAAGAAAAATCGTTCGTTGCATCAACGAATCAGATTCGTTATTGCCATTTCGTTGCAGCAACGAAATATTACGTTCGCACAACAATCCGACACGTTGCTGCAACCATGTGTACGTTTATGGTATGAAACCGATATTTTGTACTCTTCGTAGTTTCGTTCCTCCAACAATATAATATTCGTTGATGCAACGAAAATATTCTCTTTCATTGTTTACATGGGAAAACATTAATTAATACAAAAAAATCTGTAAGTTTCTGATTATATCATTGTTTTTATACAAATCCATATTATTTTGTCAAAATTTATTAAAATTAATGGAGTTTGGAATGGAACACTTTGCCTCAACTCAACTCGTTCGTTGCAGCAATGTATTCGTTGGTGCAACAATCGGAGACACACAAAACATGTGTGTTTCTAGTGAGTGTTTTTTGGGATGTATTCGATAGTAATTCTCGTTCACGTTGTTGGAGTTCTGCCTTAAGTAGTTGAACTGCTGCAATAATCACTTCGAAGTCCGAAGAGTGCCGGTGGTTATCATGGAACTAAATTATCTATACAGAAAGAAAAACGTTCGAGGCCGGGAAGAATTTTGTTTTTGAAAATTAACTAACGTCGGCGTTCGTTGCTGCAACGATAAAGTTTCGTTGCTGCAACGAAACTGTTTAATTTAATGCCACGAATATTTGCGAAACCACATTGTTTCAGCAACGAATCAGAGTTTTTGCACCAATGAATTATAGTTGTTGCAGCAACGAAATAGCATTATTGCAGCAACGTATCAGCATTGCTGCAGCAACGAAAAAACATTGTTGCAGCAGCGAACATATTCGTTGTCAAACTATAATTTCCATTAAATCAAGATTCGTTGCATCAACGATGTTTATGTTTATTTATAAAATACTAGTGCCGCTACTTCGCACGCGCAAAAGCCACTTATTTGCTATCAGTTTTACCCATCTCTATTTTTGGATACTATTTATTGAATTTTCTTTTGGTAAATATAGATAATCTAAACTAGTAATTTGGAAACCTCCTAGTAGATAGTACGCATACACAGTAAAAGAAATGTGCTTAAATGCACTATTTTAGTTGAACTCCCTTCATATGTATCATTTTATCATTTCTACTCAGTTGCGAACAAAAGTTACAATTACAACCGCAAAGCCTTTTATATCATCGATCTCATGTTTCCAGAAGCAGCCGTCCACATTTTGAAAAATCACTATATTTAACATATACTCTTGCCTCTCCCCTAAAAGCATGTACTTTATTGGTAACACGTTTATCCCTTGTCGTAGAAATTCTGAAATATATATTTTAAATCTGTCTGTCTGTCAGTATCGAAACTCTTTTATATCTCTATATATAAAAGAGTTGCGTTACTGACTGACTTATCAGCCCCCAGACCAAACGGCTGAAGCCAGGGTCATGAAATTTTCAGGGTAGTTTCTAAATATGACGTAGACGTCGACTAAGAAAGGGTTTTACGAAATTCGTACTTTCAGGGGGTAAAATGGTCCAAAATGGTTTATCCCACCTTCGAACCTTCGGCCTGACTGAACGGCAGTAGCTATAAGCATGAAATTCTGTGAGTTCCTTGCAATGACCATGCAGACGAGCTACAAATAGGGATTTTTCGAAATTTGTACTTTTAAGGGGCGAGCGGGACAAAAAGGGATAAAAATGGTATCAACTAAAGTATTACAGCTAGAATCGTGAAATTTGGTATGTAAATTCCTCTGACCATATAGAAACGAAGTAAAGTTTGATTTTTTCGAAATTTGTACTTTTAAGAGAATAGCGGGACAAAAAGGGATAAAAATGGTACCAACTAAAGTAGTACAGCTAGAAACTTGAAATTTGGTATGTAAATTCCTCTCACCATATAGAAACGAAGTAAAATTGGATTTTTCGAAATTTGTACTTATTATGGGTGTACGGGACTAAAAGGGATACAAATTGTACCAATTAAATTATTGTAGTTAGAATCGTGATATTCGGCGTGTAAATTTCTCCGACCATGTAGGCGCGCAACATAAATGGATTTTTCGAAATTTTTACATTTAAGGGATGAGAGGGGCAAAGGGATAAAAAATGGTACCAACTAAACTATTACAGTTAGAATCGTGAAATTTGGTATGTAAATTCCTCTGACCATGTAGAAGCGCAGTATAATTGGATTGTGGAAATTTTTACTTTTTGGGGGGTAGGCGGGATTCCAATTTAAGAATTGCAGCTATACTCGGGAGTGTAAACTGTGTGTAAAGTGCAATCTAAATGGATTTTTTCGAAATTTTCTTTTTGGGGGTGAGCAACAAGGGATAAAAGTAGTACCAACTAAAGTATTGGAGCTATAGTCGTGAAATGTGGTGTGTAAGTTCCACTGACAACGAGAAGCGCAAATCTGAACGAATTTTTCGAATTTTGTACTTATAAACAGTGAGCGGGATAAAAATAGTACCAACTAAAATATTTCAACTATAGTCGTGAAATTTTTTGTTTAAATTTCTCTGACAACGTAGACATGCAACATAAATGAATTTCTCGAAATTCGAAATTCTTTTAAGTTGCGAGGGGGACAAAAAGGGATAAAAATGGTACCAACTTTGAAATTAGTGTGTAAATTCCTCTGACCATATAAAGGGTGATTTTTTAAGAGCTTGATAACTTTTTTTAAAAAAAAAACGCATAAAATTTGCAAAATCTCATCGGTTCTTTATTTGAAACGTTAGATTGGTCCATGACATTTACTTTTTGAAGATAATTTCATTTAAATGTTGACCGCGGCTGCGTCTTAGGTGGTCCATCCGCTTAGTCCAATTTTGGCATTTCCACGTTTTTGAGTAACAGAGACCCAATTGGTGCGAACGGCGACGAATCGAAAATTGGTGGTCATCATTAACACTGGCCGATACAGCTGCGATATTTTCTTCAGTTCGCACTCTACGTAAGCGTGTTGGTGGTTTAATGTCCAACAATGTAAATTTGGTGCGAAATTTAGTCACAATAGCCCGAATAGCCGCTTCAGTGGGTCGATTAAACTGACCATAAAATGGAAGCGCGCAATGAACTTTCTTAACAGAGCACGCATTTTGATAATAAAATTCAATAATTTGCAAGCGTTGTTCGTTTGTAAGACGATTCATGATGAAATGTCAAAGCATACTGAGCATCTTTCTCTTTGACACCATGTCTGAAATCCCACGTGATCTGTCAAATACTAATGCATGAAAATCCTAACCTCAAAAAAATCACTCTTTAGAAGCGCAGTAGTTTGATTTTTCGAAATTTGTACTTTTAAGGGGTGCGCGGGACGAAAAGAGATATAAATGCCTTTAATTACGTAAGTGCGGAACATAAATGGATATTTCAAAATTTGTACTTAAAAGGGGGATACGGAACAACAAGGAATAAATGTGTTACCAAATAAAGTACATATTTTTAGGGGAAGCAAAAACACATGTCATTTTTCAATATGTGTACTTTTTGGGAAAGAAGTGCAAAAAGTTATAAATTGGCTGGCCGAATCTAGAAACATGATATCGAGGATATAAATGGTTGTAATATTTTGTTCAAAACTAGGTAGAAAATTATAAAAATTATACGTACGAAGTAGATTAGCTAAAATAGTGCATATCGACAAGCACATTCCTTTGGCTGTGTGAGTGCTGTCTAATAGGAGGTTTCCAAATTACTATTTTAGATTTATCTATATCCACCAAAAGAAAATTAAATAAATACTATCCAAAAACAAAGACGGATAAAATTAACAAATAACTGGCTTTTTCGCGTGCGGAGCAGCGGGTACTGCTAGTTTTTGAATATTTTTAATTAGTTTGACTTAGCTATATTAAAAAAACCTAATATTTTCCTGTGGCTCTGTGTAATGCAATCCATGGTGGAGGGTATATAACACCCTTTTACTTGTTTATGTGGCTTTTTTGTTCAAAATTTCTTTCTGACCCTTCAAACTTTAAATATAAATTGTAATTCTTGTCTTAGAATAACTTATTGGTCGGCCAAGTACAATTTTATTCCTGGGTGGTGGAAACATAAATTTTCTATGATGATGACCCAGCCTTATTCATATATGTTCGTATACCATGGAACGCAGAACGAGTTCTCGAGGTATTCAGTGAACAAAGATGTTACGAACATCATTGTGAACGTAAAACGCCACAAACTAAATTAGGGTGCAAGGACAGGAAAGTAAGTTACGAATGAGAATGTCTCATTCAGAACAACAACAACAGCAACAGCAGCAATAATGACGAGGACGATGATGATGATGACGACGACTACGATAACGATGATTACTCTGGCGGTGATAATGAAGATGATACCCACAAAAAAAGGAACAAGACAATGTTGCTCAACAAAGAAAGTAACAATTCAAATGGAAACAAACAATTGTGGAAAAGGGGGAACTTGCCCTTCGACTATCCGGGGGAAAGGAGTTTCTTTAAATAATAATAATGGAGTGTCAGCCGCCGCAGCGAAGTCAGTGGCAGCAGTGGTACGTCGTACCATGATGTGATGAGGGGAGGCGGGGGTTTGGCGTTCGTCATGTACGATACAGATACAAACTTCAATATGAAGCCATGATGTATTGCCCCGCTCGCTGTTGGGGTTGTTCATGCCATCCACACTTTCACAGTCACAGGCAGTCGGAAATTCAACATGGCGTTTAGCATCCGATACCCGGTTTCCTGCTCGCACTGGGTTTGCAGAGCTGCTGAGGCGCTGGTTTGTGTTGCGTGTGGCTTGGTTCCCAAGATGCGAATGAATGGAACGAATACAAAGTCAAAAAGATATTTTATTAAAGACCAAACATTTTTTACAAAAATCGGGTTACTATGGCGGGATGGGCAGAACGGGGCAGGGGTTCGTTGGGGATAACTTGGGTCGGACTGATTTTAATTGTATCTCATATATTTATGCTTTGTTGCTGATGTTGTTGTGTTGTGTTGTATTGTTGCCGCTGTTCCTTCGTATGCTCATTGTGGGCGTTTGGCCTGTTCTCAGCATGATTAACAATAATTAGAGTTGGCATTAATTACGCCAAAAAGTTAATTATAAACATTACTTAAGAAAACAAATAAAAACGACAGCGATCACACTGATACACATTCGCATGTACTAAATACACTCACAAACACACCCATACAAATAGATATATGTATATAAAACTAGAGATGCTATACTATAATAACATAGACATACATACACTGATGTTTAAATGTAACAAATGTTTTACATCAAAGTAATGAAGGACTGTATAATAAATTTAAGAATCAATCTTTAATGGCGCCCTTTCCAAAATAGCTGTACGATAGGGGAGAGAGAGAGAGAAACTAGGCATTAGTTAATACATTAAAATAACAAAATGTTACGTCTAAACTGTGAGAACGTTGGCGGCGGCAGAAATGAGACACAAGAAAATTGAATACTTTTTCGTTTTTTTTTTTTTGAGTGGATATTCCTCAAAATAAATTCATAACTTAATCCAATATATATTTATTCCCGTCGATCGAATGTTGGTATAGTGATCAAACCCGAGACGGGTTTTTTCAAATTGCGGTTTTTGGAAAACCTGGAAACCCGGGTTTTTTATGTCAGTCTCAACCGGTTAACTCTTGGTGTTTCGGAGCCCCAGATGCGACAATTTTGCTTGTTAACGTAGCCACCGAGGTGGAAATGGGCCTAATCAGTCAAGATGATTTTTCGATGGAATTCCGCATCATTTTCATTCATGAATTTTAATAATTTCAAGGCGTTGTTGAAACGTGTATCGTTCCATTTTCGGTAATGGCGTAGTTTCTACTTGTCAAATGTCAAAGAATGAAAGCTTCAAAAGTGGCAGCTACCGAAATACCGGGTGATTCAAAATAACACCTCTTGTTGGAAAAATATGCATAATCCTTGAATTTAATATCAAACTTATGATTTATTTTCTTATTTATATATATTTTAGCATATTTTATTCTCTACAAGATATCAGAATCGCAGAATGAGGTAATTGGTACAGAAATATTTCAGCAAGAAAACATTTTTAGTTTTTACGGTGTTCACACCTGTTCTAAACAGAAATTTTGAGAATAATAATAGTAATGATAGGTTGATATGTTATTAAAAAATCGTCGAAGGAATTTTTGGCAATGGATCAAAATGATCCTAATTCTGGCTGGAATTATTTTTGGACTGAGAAAGATTTCAGTGAATCTGATTACGCATCAGAATTGTTCTATCCCCAAGAATAATGAATAGTTTGCCCATTTTTCACTGTTTCAAAAAAAACGGTACCGGGTTTCTTGAAATCACGGTTTTCGAAAAAACCGAAAAAACGGCATTGCAGAAAAACCGGGTTTTTTTATCACTCTAATATGTGATGTGAGGCATATGCCCAAAACTTTGCCAACAAATATAAGAAGATTAAAACCACTTACTGAAATGTTAAGATACTATTTTTGAAAATTCAAAATATGAGCTAAATGGAAATTGGTGAATTACCAACAGCTTTCTAGCGAAATTCTTCGCAAAATAAAACATTATTACAAAAGCAATTTTTCTACTTGACACTGCCACTTAAATAATTCATTTTTAGGGAATAATGTGAAAATTCTACATGTGTACAGAAAAAGTAATTGATATTATTATTTTCAATATATGCAAAATAAGATATTAATGCGTCTCATGCACAAAACTGATTCAGAGATGCGATCAAATACGTGAACTACGCCTAATCGAAAAAAATGCTGAAGCAATATTAAATTTATTGTATGAAAACAAAGAAATCATTTCGAAGTTTTAACTTAAATGTATTTTTTATTACTTCAAATAAAGTATAGTTTAATTTATGCCAAGTTCTTCATACATTCAAGTAAATATTAATGAACTTATAATAAATATTCAGTGTGTTTAGCAAAATACACGGATAGTTGTGTATGAAGAAATTCTCGTTCGTTTGCCAAGACTTTTCAAATATTATTCTAAATAATCGCTGCGAATGCACCTACCTAGTCATGGTGAAATAGCTCAAATCTTTATGGTAGAAGTAACTAGAAAAACTTGAGATCTATTCCATGTTGTCAATTTTGATATGTGTTTTGCATTCTCTGAAGCAAAATTTTTTATTTGAATTATTGAGTAACATTTTCCTCAGGTTTAGATAGATTGGAGTAAACTTGTTCCTTTTAAGAAGAAACATTTTAGTCGGACTGAGTGCAAATGTACTTGGTTTGAGAAAAAATAATTTGATTTAAGGAAAATATTCCCCAGATTGTGTACAAATTTACTTGGCTTAAGAAAAATGTTCCTCAGTTTGGGTATAAATTAACTTGGTTTGATTTTCCGTAGATTAAGTAAATATTTACTTGGTTTGAAGAAAAAAAGAAAAGTTTGAGTAAATTTTACTTACTTTTAAGGAAATGTTTCAACTTAATATGAAGTTATTATAATAATATTATAATTATTGCTTTAGCGCTATGCGAAGTTCAATTTTCCTTATTTTTAGAAAATATTTACTTAATCCGTGGCATACTTTTTTCTGAGTGAAACTATAGTTTAATCACACATATAGGTTATGTTCACCACGCATCACAAAATCACAACACTTAATAAACAAGACGTAAAAAATCAAATCGATATTGATTCCGGTACGTCTGACTAATTTCCACAATAAGGAAACATTTTAGACTTCTGCGTCATAAAATCTACAAATATTTTCCTTCATAATACAGCGAAATTTTGACTCATACAATTAAATTTACACTTTTATATTTTATTTTTGCTATTTTTGCTATTAATTTCAGCCAAAAACATACATTTTTATACTCCCGTTAATACAATTTCATTTTCCATTTTTTTATTCATTTTTCATGGTGTGACCTAGTTTCACAATGAATGTTTCCAAATGGGACGAACATCTATAAAGGTATGAATGTGTCTGAGAGAAAAAAATTAAATCGGAACCCTATAATCATTTGGATGATATATATTCGTATTCACAAAGACAATGAATTGCAGAAGTGACACGTCGATTTAATAGACACTCTCTGGTGAAATTTACTTGAATGGGAATCGATCAAAAATCAAAATCAAACGTCATTTCTGCAATTATAGGTTTGTGATAGAAATTTGAATAATATAGCTTGTATTTTATTTGTTTTATTTTCAGGTACATAATACGATTGCTTCTCAAACGCAAGTGAACAAAATTTAAATTTGGTTATTCGGAAACATTTTTTCATGCGAAGGACCAAACTAACAAACGGAATAAGACGCAAACGGCAGTGGTATATCTTAAGCTAAGTATTTGTATTAATTTCCGACCATCCATTTACATTGTAAAACTTAATTGTTTTTTGTTTTGTTGTCGATTATGTAGGTATTGTAGTTCTTATTCGCCACTTTATGTAATTAACAGTGATTGAATTAAAAGATGATACGGAAATTTGATTTTCCTTCTACACCTTTTTCAATTGTACTTCAAAAGACATCACTTGAAATTTAAAAGACACCAGTGGAAATTCAAAAATTCCATTTGCAATTCAAAAAATATCACTTGAAATTCAAAAGTTCCATTTGAAATTCAAAAAATGTCAATTGAAATTCAAAAGTCGTCATTTGTAATTCAAAAGACATCATTTGAAATTCAAAACTCTTCATTTGTAATTCAAAACTCGTCATTTGCAATTCAAAGCTCGTCATATGTAATTCAAAAGACACCATTTGAAATTCAAAAATTATTCCACTTGTAATTCAAAAATTATTCCATTTGCAATTCAAAAAGGGTAAACAAAATTATTTAAGCAAAATATACATTAGGTTGGGTAGCATTTATTTATTTCTGTAAACTTTAATATTCTGCTGTTAAGAAAACAGATTTACGTATCTCTCACGCAAATCACTCTAACCTATTTAAATGTAAAGATTTAATAACTTCTTCACAAATTGGCATAAGCTTTGGTTAAAATAAAAACTTAATATTGGAAATGGTTTTACAATCACTTTATACCTGTAAAATAGCTATGATTTGTTGTACCTCCCACACAAATAATCCGACCCTAAGTAAAATGCAATTCATTATAAGTTATATGCAGATGCTCTCTGAGATTGTGAAGATTATAAACTATATATGAAATTACCGACATTTTACATCATTATAATTATTAGTTGCTTATGATTTTATTAAATATGTTTCCAAAATTGCAGAATATCCAAATTTGCAGAAAAAATAAATGCTACCCCACCTAATGTATATTTTTCTTAAATAAGTTTGTTTACATTTTTGAATTTCAAATGGAATCTTTTGAATTTCAAATGGAATAATTTTTGAATTTCAAATGAAAACTTTTGAATTTCGAATGGTGTATTTTGAATTACAAATGACGAGTTTTGAATTACAAATGACGAGTTTTGAATGTCATATGACGACTTTTAAATTTCAAATGGTGTCTTTTGAATTACAAATGACGAGTTTTGAATTACAAATGACGCGTTTTGAATTTCAAATGGTATTTTTTGAATTTCAATTGATATTTTTTGAATTTCAAATGGAATTATTGAATTTCAATTGATATTTTTTGAATTTCAAATGGAATTTTTGAATTCCAAATGGTGTCTATTGAATTACACTTGAAAATGGTGTATATGGTTATCTGGTGATATCCCCTTTTTATCATCCATGTGTTATTTTGGTGATATCTAGATTTCTTCCGTATGATAACCTGGCAATATTATCCTCCAGAAGTATTGCTTTCGTATTGGCCGCACAAACTTCTCCAATTGAGGTATCGAATGGCAAAACGAATATAATCGTTGACGCAATATTTCTAGACGATACGATTTCGAATCATTTTCGGTTTACTTTGTTTGTTGGGGACATTGGACATTTATATGAGGGTTATATTAAAACCTGAAATGATAGTGTCCCACTTTCAGACTAGTTGAAATATAAGGTGCTGTACCAAATTTGAAAAAAAAATCAGTTCTGTTACGTGGTTTCTAGAGCGGAATAATCGGAGCAATATTTGTATAGGGCTATATCTAAATATGAACCGATTTACATAGCCTTCGACCTAGTGCAAATTTTTGTTAGGATCGGACAATAATTGTGACCTGTACTTTGATTGCCAGAATAGATGGACAGACAGACAGACGACAATGGATATATATGTTTTAATAATTTATTTTTGTATTTTTGCGAGCCATACAAAGGTGATATGGATATCCTGTTTCAAAGGATCGAAATGCAAGTTTCTTTTTAAAAATTAAAAACAATTAGCAAAAATAAAAAAATTTTATTCGACATATTACCTTTACTCTGCTTAGCCGACTTTAGTAATGAAAACGGACATAAACCACATTGGGGATTATGCCAGCGGACACTACCCCCCATTCAAATTATTTCCGCAGTGTACGCCATCGTTTTGTTGGTTATGTCTGGGCACCTTATTATTATTGTATCCACACTCAGAAAAATAGCATTCCTAAATTTGAGTAAAATCCATACTCCAATTTAGTTCAACAATTTGACTCCAGTTTAGTAGAAATTTCCTAAATAGTAGGAAAATTAACTTAGTTCATTTACTAGAAATAGAATAGTAAATTTACTTAAAATCAATTCATTGGAAAAAATTCTTAAAATTGAGTAAATTCATACTTGTGTGGCGGAAAATTTTCAAGGTTTTAAGTAAGAATAATATTTTTAATTTTTTTGTATGGAAAAAATCCATTTGGGAAATTTTAACTAAAAAATGGGTTTTTTCTTAAAAGTAAGTTAATGTGTTTACTGATATTTATGCCGAGTTCTTCATACGTTTAAGTATTAATGAATTATAAAAAATCACTTGAAATTGTTTAGAGAATTTTTGAGTATTAATCTAAGAAACAATTCTCGTTCGTTTGAAGAGACCTATTTCTTAAATACTTCAAGTATTATTCTAAGCAACCACTGGGAATGCGTCTATCTTGCCTTCGCAGCAATCATGGACTTTTGAGAAATATTTCATGTTGTCATTTTTTGTATCAGTTTTGCATACTCTGAAGTAAAATCGTTTGTTTGAGTTATTTTAGTTAAATTTTCCTCAGTTTAAGTAAAAATTTACTTTTTTTGAGAAAAAAAATCAGCAAATTAGTCCTCAGTTTAAGAAAATATTTACTTGATTTTAGTAAAAAAAAAAACTTAGTTTTAGAAAATTTTCAGCAAAATTTTACTAAAATTTAGTAAAAATGTACTTGGTTTGAGTAAAAACTTACTGCAATTTTCCTCAGTTTGAGCAAATATTTACTTCGTTTGAGGAAATTGAACTAGAATCAAGTTCAAAGCATGTACTTCTTTCAAGGAAATCTTTGAACTTGATATGATCAAATATTGCTTTAGCGCTATACGAAGTTCAATTTTTGCTAAATTTTAGTTTATTTTAAGTCATTATAGGGATCACTTTTTTCTGAGTGTACCTTGGCTGACTATAAAGCAGGGCCATGCGTAGCGGAGGGGTTTTGTGGGTTCAAATTCAACCGTATGCAAATTATAAAAATGTACCGAAATTTGGAGTCGGTGACCGCAACTTTAAGAGCGTTAACTCCAATTTTCGGTCGTTATTCTCGCCTTAGTAGACAATAAATAACAAGTTTAGTGCAAAAATTTGAGTCTATATATTCATTGTGTGATGCTGTCGTGCCAGCGAGACAACCGGTTGGTCGATGTGACGAAAATATCGCTGCCGTTCAGACGTCCGTAGCAAACGGTCCAAATCTGTCGATTCCGCGGCGTTCTCACGAACTGGGCATCGCCAAGGCCACTTTATGGTGAATTTTGCGAAACGATCTTGGTTTACACCCATACAAGACTCAAGAATTGAATCCGATGGACCATTTGACGCGACGTACGTTCTCCGATTGGTCTCTGGAGAAGATGCGCCAAGACGATGAATTTCATCGCAAAATCATCTTTAGTGACGAGACTCATTTTTTGCTCAATGGGTTCGTCAATAAGCAAAATATGCGTTATTGGTTTGGTGACAATCCACATGTGCTTCATGAATCACCACTTCATCCACAAAAAATATTTTTTCGTCGACAATAACAAACCTGGCGTTACTGTGTATGGCGATCGTTCGTGCGATTTAACACCTCTAGACTTTTTTCTTTGGGGCTACGCACAAAGCACTGATCTGTGCCAACAAGCCGACGACGTTGGAAGAACTCAGAGGCAACATTGAACGCGAAATAGCGGCCTTTACGGCCGAAATGTGTGACCTAGTCTTCGAAAATTGGGTCCATCGAATCGACCGTTGCCGACGTGCCCGCGGTGGCCATATGAACGAAGTCGAGTTCCATTCATAAATGTTTTGATTGTATTTCTCGTCGATAATAAAGTTTTGGAAATATCTCAAATGGTTCGCGTTTTATTTAAAAAAAAGTTGTCAAGTCCTTATTGGAAAATCCTTTACAAATTGGATGAATGCTTTGATTACATAATGAAATCTGAAATGACACGCAGACTGCGTTTTCTACTTATTTATGTGTGGCGTGATGACAAATTCCCATAGTTCTTTTAATTCTAACTAAAATGAGCACTCCGTTATTTAATTCGGTCGGAATAAATGCTGTAACGATTATGCAAATCATTTTGGCTATGACATTAATTAATATAGGCTATGGCAATATACAGCCACAATCGAGGTAGAGTACTCATTTCTTTTTCATATTTGAATTGGAATCATGACCGAGGTGCATCGCGTTCCCATGATAGTAGCGTGCTGAAATTGTTCGTGTCATAACATGTAATATTTTTAAAATATTCCCGAACATACATTCATTACATATGCAACTCAATGAGATGCTTGTAAGATGGCATGTGTACTTTATTACTTGGTGCGATTTTTTAAACGCAAATTCGGCAAGTGAGTTGTGATTCTCGTTCGTTTGTGAGAATCATCTCCTTATAGAGGCCGGGTTTGATGTTGAAAAGTCGCTGCGAAGCCACCTGAATGAAACCTTTAGACAGGGTGGAAATCATGATAGTGGTAGTCTGCAGCCAAGTAATAAATGTCACCATGCCATTTGTAAATAAATTTGCATTCTATTAAATATAGATGCAAAATGGTCTTGAGCCAGGACTATATCCCAGTTCAAATCAAATATTCCCGAACTTTGTGTTTTTCATATAATTTTGGGCCACACTTCCAAGGATGATTTACATTTTGAAAATTTTGTTGTCCAGTGCACGCTGATCAGATTACCAAATAATTATCGCAGCTATTGGAATCTATCAGCAGATCCATGATGGAGATTTTATCTAAAAAAACAAAAAAAAAATAAATAATACACAAACAATTTAAAGAAAACTTCGCGTTTCTATACAAACTGCTTTTGTCATTGGCTTCAGATTCCCCCGAAGAAAAATAGTATCCATTCACAGACATTTCGACCTTTTCCGTCGGTAACTTTCCACTAAATGTAGAAGTGCTACAAAATCCCGAGCACTGCAATGCAGAGCATGGCACTGCATTTTCAAATGATGGACAACAAGTCTTTGGGTTTTATTAAATTTTTATTGTTCTTTCTTTTTTTGTTTTGATTAAATTCCTTAAAAGCTAATTATGTGTGTGTTTTGGGGATTTACTTGTATTGTTTTATTTTTTTATTATTATTATTTTTTTCACTTTGTATACGACTAGACAACTTCTTAAAAACGGTTGTTTGTGTGTGTGTTCAAGTTTTAGAGATATTTATTTTTATTTATTTTTTTGTTTTGGTTTTGTTTTTGTTTTACTTCATTATCAATATTTTACTTTGTTTTACAATAATATGTATAGTTGTTAAGAAGTCTATTATAATTACGATTAGATAATAATTATTAAAAATAAAAAGAATACAAAATATAGAGGAGGAAATAAATGCAAAAAATCAGCTAAAATAGATTAGAAAAATGATTGAGAAAAAAATTGGCACTTCCTTGCTTCCTTCCTGCCGTCCTTCCGACATAAGAAAATAATGAAATTAATTTAAATAATTTTTGGCATAGTTTTGGTTTGGTTTTCGGGGGGCATATCTTAAGATTTTGTTAATATTTACAATTGACTTCCGATCTGAAATGAATCTTAACAAAATTGAACAAAAATGACAAGAACATAGGTTGTCTCCTGGGTTTTTGGTATTTGATTTGTTTGTTTGTTTTAAATTTAGCAATGAAAATAATTTAAAGTAGTTATTGTTCTTTTTTTAAGTATTTTAAAAAATACATCTTGGTTTTTGCCCTTGGTTTGGACGACAGCCGACACCGCTCGAGAAATGTCTGTCATTTCCAGGGGCGTCAGCTGTTGCAACGCCGCTCAGAGACCTGATTAGGCAAGATATATGGCAACGCCGCCATCAGCTGCCGGCCGCACAAGGTGCCCAATCAGGTCCCAAGGCACATTTCTTATTCTTATTCTTATAAAATATAAATTACAATTTCGTTATTACTTTAGAAAACTACTTGCGATTGATTTCTGTTCTGCTCTGTTCTGTTTTAGTTTATCCGTTCGTTTTTTACAAATAACAATTATTTTTATCTCTTTTCGCTAAAAATGTTGATGGCTGGTACTCCTTCAACTATCTCTCAAAAGAACTTAAAACTATTTTTTGATATTTTCCATTTGGGGTTTGTAGTTCAGCCAACTGCTGCTGTTGAATTCAATCGATGACATCTTCGTCATCATCACCGCCGTCTGTGTTGCCATTGGAGCTCATTAGGCCGTTGGAGTTGCCGCCGCCGCCACCACCACCACCACCGTTGCCACCATTGCCATTAACATCGGAATGCTGATGATCATGAGGGGATTTGGTATCACCGCCCTCATGATGGTCCATCAGCAAGTTGTTGTTGTGCAGCAAGGAATTGTTGTTGCTATGGTGTAAGTGTTGCAAATTTGAATTGAGATTGACACAGTGGTTGCCATTGTTGCCACCGCCGACGCCGCCGCCGCCACTGTGCGTGCCCGAGAAATTGTGCAAATGGTGTTGATGTTGATTCAGCAGAGCCCCGAGGGCGTTTTCTCAGACAACATCAGCCACACCCGTGTACTGGCAAGCGGAGAGGCCGGCTGAGTTGGAGCGTGAGACTGGTGAGGGTGCCGAATAGGGACTGGAGAAGCCCGTGGTATGCTGTTTAGCCTTCAAGCGCAATGTGGCAATACTCGACGACATGCTCGAGGTCATGCACGGCTCGGCCGCCGCCCGATACATATAGGGATTGGCAGGTGTACTGTACGGGCAGGGGGCGGCGCCCACATTCGTATTCGTCAGGGTTGTGCCCATGCTACCCGGCAGCATAGAGTTGTTCATGCTTACGGCTACACCGCTGGCGCCCGTATTAAAGCAGTTCACCGAATTCTGATGGTGATTCGTGGTGACCATTGAGCCGAGATGATTGACGGGCCAGGGGAAGGGTTTTGTGCCCAGCGGCGAGGGCACCTTAGTCCAGTTGTTGTACGTGTAGGATGAGTAGAGAGAATCATCGGCGAAGGGCTGCATGAATTGGGTGCCGAAACCCGATTTGAAGTCGGCGGCAGCTACGGCAGCATTCATGGCATTGCGTTCACGTTTACGCCACTTGGCACGACGGTTCTTGAACCACACCTAAAAGAAAAAGGAGAGAGAAGAGAGAGAAGGTTAGTTAAAGTAAATGAAAGGTTTTTTGTTGTGGTTGCAAATGCAATGGAAATTTGGGCGGCAAGGTTTGAATTGAGGAATGTCGTTTTCATGGCTATAGAGTTCGCAAATTTCAGTTTGATAAAGTACATGGTATCCCTCTTCTGAATATAATTGCTATTGCTTCAAAATTTACAAATTAATGGAGTTATTGCAACGAATGCCTGGATAAAAAATTACTTAATCAATATATATAAATTAATGTATGTCTGTCAGATAGCTTTGAGGAATGTCGGTTTTACGAATGTCTGGAGTGATATAAGAATATTCTTAAATTACATCGGATCCCACTTCTGAAGTCATACATTACTCCATAAATAGGCATAGAGTATAGCTTTGAGGAACGTCGGTTTAATGGCTATAGAGTTCGGAAATTTCAATTTGATAAAACCACATAAATTACATGGTATCCCACTTCTGAATATACATAATTGCTATTGCATCAAAATTTATAAATTAATGGAGTGATTATAAAAGTCTGCACTTTTGAAGTCTGGCATTACTCCATCAATATATATAAATTAATGTATGTCTGTGAGATAGCTTTGAGGAATGTCGCTTTAATGGCTATAGATTTCGGAGTGATTGTAACGAATGTCTGGAGTGATTCAAAAATATTCTTAAATTTCATCGGATCCCACTTCTGAAGTCAGGCATTACTCCATCAATATAGATGTAAATGATATAATGTATGTCTGTCAGATAGCCTTGATGAATGTCGGTTTAATGGAAATTTCAATTTAAGAATAACCACATAAAATAAATGTGATCCCACTTCTGAAGATAATTGCTATTGTTTCAAATTAATGGAGTGATTGTAACGATTGTCTGGAGTGATTTAAGAATAAACTTAAATTACATCGGATGCCACTTCCGAAGTGTGGCATTACTCCATCAATATATATAAATTAATGTCTGCCTGTCAGATAGCTTTAAGGAATGTCGTTTCGATGGCTATAGAGGTCGGAAATTTCAATTTGATAAATTACATGGTACCCCACTTCTGAATATAATTGCTATTGCTTCAAAATTTACAAATTAATAGAGTGATTGTAGCGCATGTCTGGAGGGATTAAAGAATAACCACATAAATTAAATGTGATCCCTCTTCTGAAGATAATTGATATTGTTTCAAAAATTACAAATTAACGGAGAGATTGCAACGAATGCCAGGAGCAATTTAAGAATAACCTTAAATAACATCGGATACCAGGCAGTACTTCATCAATATATATATAAATTAATGTAGGTCAGTACCGAATGTCTGCATCGATTACCATGTTGTTTACTC
The DNA here is from genome assembly GCA_947397865.1 of Polietes domitor. Taxonomy (NCBI): domain Eukaryota; kingdom Metazoa; phylum Arthropoda; class Insecta; order Diptera; family Muscidae; genus Polietes; species Polietes domitor. Next base: position 124,232,584 of record OX377618.1, on the reverse strand, counting down.
TCGACCACATAACTTTGGTTTCAAAATACAATTTACGTGCTTGGAATCCGATTTTAGTTTTGCGAAGACTTCTCAGACAAAAAGTATGACATCATTTAGTGGATCTAAGCCTAAAGTTAAAGATAAAACTTATTCTTCAATACTAAATTTGTTAAGTTTTAGTTATAATCTATTTTCAAGCTGTGCAATAAATCTTAAAGTGTAAACAGAGCCTAAGAAAAGATAGCGTCATGGCCAACGCCTTGGTTGCGTTTGTAGTCGAAACTATAAGGAAGAATGTAATATGATCCCTATGTTCACCTGAATGATGGCGTGGCAACGCCCACCAAATCTGTTTAGGAAGAAAAGCATATTCTTACATAAACCTAGGCGTGCCGATGATGCTCTGCACGGCAACCCTCTGAGTATGGAAGCCTAGTAAGACGAGACAACGATGTTGGACAAGACCGGCAAAGCTTTTCCTCCATCAAAATATGTCAAAATTGTCAATCTATGAGCCAGCCAGCTAAAAGTTTGCCCCGAACTGGCAACAGATGGTGTGGCAACCTACAAATAACTTTGGATGTTTTCGATTATTTCCACGAAACTTTAATATTAAATTTTAAGCTGCTTCAATCAAAAATTTTGTTTTTGTTTTCGTTCTTATTTTTTGCTTCGTTTAAATGAAAATAAATGTACTTTGCTGCTTGGCTGCAAAACCCCGCTGACGAGTCTCACGCTTCTCCATCTTCTTCTGTGGCAAAACTCCCCCACTTCATGACCCGGGGTAGATTTTACAAAACAAGATATTTATGTATTTATTTGGAGAACGCCATCTTTATTTTGCTGCTGCTTCTGCTGCTGGCGGCTTCGTTGTTGTTTTTTGTCGTTTTCGTTGTGAAAAATTGTTACCCTCAATGGAATAAAATAAGACCTTATTCCCATGCCCCCAGTACTTGGCAAGCTCCATCGTCCTCGTCCTGGCTACCATGTTTCTTTGTGAATGTTTTTGTTGTCGTATATATACACACACACACACAAATACGTATGTATAGCTTTGTGTGTGTGCGGAGTAGTGGTGAATGTTTGTTGAAGGGGGGTTGGGGGGAGGGCAGTGGGATTTAAGTACAAAAATACGCATGTGCAGTAATTATAAAATACATAAATACACAGTATAAATACACATTTCATACTCGTACTCTACTCTTGAAATGTTATGCTTCTTCTTCTTCCTCTTGTTCGACAGCCTCTGCTTGTTCTTGGTGTTGTTTTTGTTTTTCGTTGCCCCTGTGTGAGTAGTAGCAGCGGGTACTCTATATATATATATTGTGTTGTGTGTGTTTGGCGGTGTGTCGTCGTTATGTTGTTTAATACCAGTGATATTACATAAATATAGACTGGTGTGCTGCTGCAATGGCAACCCTAAATGAATGTTAAGCCACCCCCACAATAAAAATAATAATGGAAGAATTATAACATCACGTTTGTATGGATGGTTGGATGTATGTACGTACGTACCAACATACATACGTATAGAAGACATACACCAATGTACGTTCGTACGTATGTATGTATATTTGTTTTTGTACTTCTGTGTGTGTACTCGTACATATATCAAATGGAAACAAAATAAATCAAAATTTTTATTTACCCAAAAACGAGCGAATGGCGAAAAACAACAAGAAAAATGAGCAAATATTAATTTATGAGAAAAGTTCCAGTTTTTTGGGTTTTTTTTTTTTCAAAGAAACCTTAAAAATTGCGCCATTCCATGGGGGAGAAGTTAATTCGAAATAAAACTTTAAATTTTTGATAAAAACAAACCCCCATAGAACTTAACCTAAAATTGCGGGGTTATTACAATTTCCTCCCGAAAATGTGGCAACATTGATTGGGGGTGCTTAGATTTCAGATTTATTATACCATTTGTCTGCATCCTACTAAAATCTTATCACGTTGTCAAAATCTTGTCATCTTCCGATAAATATAGTTCATCCATCATAAAAGGAAAAATATCAATTTTCAAATTGAACGAGTAGAGTAGAACAAATAGACCGGTTTTAATTAATGTCATTTTGCCAGTTTCTATATATTTCCTGCCACATGATTTGTCTTTGCAGATTATTTACCTATATTTTATCCGTTTGACAACTAAACTTCACATGTAAACAGCCCTTTTTGACAGTTTGTGTGAATTTCAAACATTTGGCGTGTTTTATTTCCAAACAAACGTATTTCCCGCTTAAGAGTATTTGTTCGATAAATTGTGGAGATTTTCAAAAACTGTTTTTGACTACAAATAAGAGCTAACTAATAATATCATCATAAAATTTTAATTTCAAAACCTTCATAAGACAAGAAAAACTGTTGTTTCAATAAAATCTTAAGCGACCCCGCTTTTACCTACTTTAGCGTCAGTCTTTTTGTTCTAAAAATGTTGACCTAACCGAATTGATACATTCTGGTATAACTAGTTAGCTCTTTTCTACAATCAAATCCATTTTTGAAAATTCTAAAAACTTCACATTTCATCTAAAAAATATTGTTCAATGAGAAATCCACTTGTTTGTAAATAAAACACGCTAATTGTAGAAAAAACATGTTTTTCAATCAGACTTCATGATTAAACAGTGCTTTTGACAATGTCGATTGAAGATCAAATTGTTAAAAATTAAAAGAAATATTTGGAAGTATTTTATCTAAAAAATACTGTTCAGTGGGAAATAAAATAAGCCAAATATTCGAAAATAATTGGTTTTAACAAATCTTCACGCGTAAACAGCCCTTTTGGGTAATGTGTATATTTCGAGCATTATTTAAAAAAAATATTTTTCAAAATATTATGTCGATGGGAGAAGAAGTTGTTAAAAAATAAAAGAAAAAATAAAAGAAATATTTGAAAACATGTTTTCTAACAAATACTGTTCAGTACGAATTCCGCTTGTTTGTAAATAAAACACAATTATTAGAAAAAATATTTTTCTATGAAACTTCAAGTGTAAACAGCCCTCTGGGACAATGTGTGGATTCCGAACATTAGGCCTGTTCGATTGGGCTTACTTGCTTATGATTAAGAAAATTGATAAAGTGGCAACAGTGTTACCCATTGGTTTTTCTTAAATGAATCAACAAGAAAAATCTGGCAGCAATGCTAAGAGAGTAGTAAGCTACTTTCTTGTTAAGCGAGTAAATTCCATACAAAAATTAAGCTAGTAAGCTCAATCGAAAATCAATTATTAGGAAGAATTAATTTCAATAAATCTTCACGTGTAAACAGTCCTTTTTTTTAAATGTGTGTATTTCGAAGATTATTACAAAAATTATTTTGCAAAATATTATGTCGATGGTATTATATCAAGTTGTCAAACCTAAAATAAATATTTGAAAGCATTGCGTACACTTCACCAGTCTGTTCATCTCTGTCCGTCGGTATAACTGCTTGCCAGAGAGACCAGACGACCTGCCTGTCTCTGCAAATCACTGCAGCAATGTCCTGGCTGGTATTGTAATTTGGGAAATTTAGTTTAGAGAAATCAATGATTTGCGGTATGTTAGATATATCGGCCCACAAACAGTAATTATTTTTCAAAATTATAAAAACTCTCCAACAAGTCTTTAAGATCATTTCCAATAAATCTGACAACTTAGCAAGAATGTTGCACAAATGTCGGTACATATTATCTTTAATTATTTTTATTTCCTGGAAACTGTAGATAATTCTTCAGCTTCTATATAACATTATATATAACAACCACTCCCTAACTACAAACAATTGCTGTGGCCAGCAATTGTTATATTGTTCATAATTTACTATCGTGTGTAGACTTTTGTGGCATAGTGTATGTTTGTACTTGGTCCGCTTCTATCACATGTGCACAACTTTCCCACTTTTGTTAATTGTTTACCCTTCCCAATTCTCCACGCATTAATCCTCTAATATTAACCATAATTTTCTGCTGCCTCCTAACAATTCACTTCCTCAAGTTTCAATATGCTAAGATAATCCTATTCCGGTAAGATTATGACTGAAACAGTCTTGTCTGTATTATAAAAAAAATCCCTACAATATGGTAACATTGGCACACACATTTTCGTACCACGGACAGATTCATTTTAAAGAGAATTTCCACAGTTTTGCCTTTAATTTTTTCTTTTTTTTGACAAAATGCCAAAAATTTTCCCATGGCTCATATATCACCAACTCATGCAGTACAACATCATCATCAACATCAATGGCGGCAGCGAAAAAAAAATCGAAAGGAATTTGTGCTAACGTCATCGATCTCGTCAATTGTCATTTTCACGTATCATTTGCTAACACTGTCCATGGCCGGCGCACACCCTCCCTCCCCACACAAACCCTCACATGGACTGCAGTAACCAAGCATCGTTAACATCCTCTCAAAGGCTGCCAGGCGAGGATATTTTAGCAAATCTTAATTGGTTTTCGCTGAAAGCAAACGATGATAGAATGCTTACAGGAAGGAACCAGTCGAACTAAAAAAACTTCATTTTTTCGCCCTTATCCTCCAGGTAAAAAAGTAGTAACCGAAAAAAAGTTGTTGCTGTTTTTATGGTACGTTAACTTTCGATTGGAAATGTAGCTGCTCGCCAGCCAGGGAAGTCGAAAAAAGTGTTGCAGAGTTTTTTCGCTCTCGAGAAGTTTTGATTGATGACACACACATAAGTTAGGGGAGTTTAGTTGCTGTAAGTACCGAAGGAGAGGAGGAGGAGTTTTTTGCAGGATACAAATGTCAACAAATATTGACTAATCGCTAAATAAAGACCTGGGTAAAAAGGTTTTGATTTGGAAAGGTTTTTTGGTGTGCAGTTTTTTCTTTTTATTTTCACTCATCTTTGCGAAATTTGACTTTGATCATAAACAAATTTGAGGGATAGACGTTAACGTTATTATGATTAATTGTCCAATTGTAGAAAGCAGGAAGGACGGACGGGCGGAAGGCAGGATGGATTCATTTTCACATTTCATTTCAATTTGAATTCAATTCTGTTTTTTCTCGTTTTTTTATTTTTGGACAAACAATAGTTCGATGAAGGGGAGTTGTTTGTTGTGAATTTGCTCCTTTTGTTTTGATTCTTTTTAAAACGTTAATTTGAAGAAGAAACCGAACAGATAGCGGAAAGCGACATTTCGGGATAATACTTTTCGCATTAGGAGACGAATTCTACGAACTTCCAGCCCATTTTGCCATGGTCTCTTAAAGGCCTTTATTAACACTCAAAATATTTGCGCAAAAACGTGTTACGTATAGTGCGCGATAATACATATTACACACCTACTCCGTAGTTGCTACAAATATAACATACCAACGAAAAAAATAATAGGAAAAAACTAAAATATTGACAGCTCGAACAAACCTTATACTGCGTGCGAATATACACCCAAATTCCATTTTTTCGTATTGTGGATTTTGGTATGGAGTTTGAAGGTGAAATCCAATCAAAGTGTATTGATAATGGACGAGGAACAGTGGAATATTAGTAACCTAACAATACCAAAGAATCGGCAATCGATTGATTCTGAACGGCAAGCAATTGGTCACTTCCCTCGATGAAAATGAATAAGACTATATAAGGGCTCGTTCGTTCTATTAAGAAAAAGAGGTCAAGTAACTTGTTTATGATGATTACTGCAATATATATTCGGGATTACCGCTCTTACGGAGGGCATAATCATAATTGATATTATGTCCCATTTTAATATTATTCGCTTCGAATTTTCGATCAAGATCCAAAGTTATTAAGAAAATAAGAAGCAAATCCGTTAAAATCTCATAGAGAAGAAGACATATGCCAGAGAATTTTATTTAAGAGTCACTTTGTGTGTGGATTAATCACAACTACACCATTTGGGCCACATCACCAATATCGATTAGAAATCTGTTGAACTAAACATTAGTTGATTATTCCCAAAAAAGAAAATGTTCCTTAATCTAAATCCTCCAATGAACAGAATGATATGGATGTCAACATACACCAAGCTCTGAGTGAGGATATATTTTATAAACTGGAGGTATGCATTTGATTTGACTCAAAACAATTTTACATCTATATTTGATAGAAAGCAAATTTATTTATCATGATTTCTGACCGTGCTCAGAAAGCTACACAGCGATTTTTCAAAAAAATACTCGAACACATCAAGACAATAATTTTCCCAAATGAATCGGAACTACAGCTCACTCTTCGAATATCAATCAAAAACAAGCGCACCAAGTAACAAAGCACACATAAGGCCTGTTCAATTGGTCTTCTAGCTTACGATTAAGAGATTTGATAAGGTGGCATCATTGTTGCCCATTGGTTTATCTTAAATGGATCAACAAGGAAAATCTGGCAACAACGCTAAGAGAGAGTAGTAAGCTACTTTCTTGTTAAGCGAGTAAATTCCATAATAAAATAAATTTAAGCTAGTAAGCCCAATCGAACAGGTCTATAGTTTAGAATTTTGTTGATGCTCTAGAAATACAGAATGCTATGAGTTTAGGAAATTTAATACCAAGAACAATGAGTATTAGTGTCTACAAGTCTTTCTCAGACTGAGAACATCGTGTGAAAAATATAGTGAAGCTTCCCAAAGGAGTATAACGAATTATCTGTGATCATACCTAGTTTAAGCATCACAAATCAACTACAGCCACCTTGCGAAACTCTCCTCTAATTTTGTATTTTCCCATAGATTTCTCGCAACAGTTCTAACCTTTTGTCGAGGTTAATTTAATGCTCATTATGCTGACAATACAATTACCATTTACGACTGCCGTTACACTTGTCAACAGAAATTACACTCGGAAGATGTCTTCATTCGCGTTCCCAGCAAAAGCAAATATTTGTTTGTTCTTTTCCCAGCATTTGCCACTGGCGGTGGAGGTTACCCAGGACCCACAGAGGCAACAGTCGTCTGACACGGCAACTTGTATGAGATTTTAATTAAGCATTTCTATGGACGCGTGCTAACATTTAGTTACGCCAAATTCACGGGCAAATAACCCACTTACAAACACCAGTCAGCCAGCCAGTCAACCAAACTACCACCTTTTGATGTACGTAAATTGGATAAATTTAATTGAAGCCAATTTAATACGAAGCCAACTAGCAATAGTTGGGCACACATTACATTTCAACCCCCTCTAATATGATTTCGGATTACATATGTTTGAATGTACCCTCTTCGTCCTGCCGCGTGTATGTGTGTTTGATTTAATTTGATTCGATTTAGAAGTGTAAAATTGTAGATTTTTCGGTAATTTAGTCGGTGCATTTAATGACACGGTGGCACGAGTCACAAGTTCCGCCAAACAATATTACTTTCGTATACGAACCAACAAACAAAAATAATTAAAGGAGGGCTTTACGAAATTCCCATGAATTCCCAAAGTAATTGATTTAAATCGCAAGCATTTGTAAAGTAAACGTATCGAAAAAAGCGCAGCCAGTGAGCGCATATCCACAAAAAACAGCCACATCAACTGAAAATGGCAACAACCTTTGGAAAGTCTTTTCAATTCCATTAAACTTAATTCGAACTAATCCCCAAAATATGTGGCCGGCCGTTTAGTAAACTCGGACAAAACGGAACCCCCTCCACCCAAATCGAAAAAAATTGCAACTAAAGCCGCCAACCACCAACATCAACATCCGCACCAAAAAATGCCACCAGAGGCCACTAAATACTCGCGACAACCATTAATGGGTGACTTTATGGATTTTTAAAAAACCCCACGAGCACATCAAAGATATAGAAATAGAAATAAACGAGCCATGCCATCGTGGTGATATCAATGGACCATACAGGTATATACATATGCACAAGGGTACATATATGTAGGTTTATACCTTTGAACTTTTGGTCTGGTTTGGTTTGGTTTGTTAAAAATACACAAAACGAGCATTTAATGGTTATTTCGTGTTTTTTTTTCGTTTTCCTTTGTCAAAGCGATAAATATGAATGTGCTTTACAGACAATTGGCAACACCTGTCGCCATATGGCCCCAGCCAGCCAGCCAGTGTTGTATCACGTTGAAGGTTAGTTGGTAGAAATGTGGCAAAACGTAGGGATAACAGCGGCCCACAGAGTGGTGGTGGTTAAAGGTGGTTGGTTGACTGACTCGTTGGCTGGCGTTTGTGGCCCATAAAAATACATACCATTTGAAATATGTTTGTTTTCGCATTTTAATGGCATCATATTTTTTCTCTTCTTTTGAAATTTTATGTTTTGGAAATTGATTTAGTGCGAGAGGATGAAATGTTCACAAAAAGCAAAAAAAAAATGACGGTGAAGATGTTGCAACGATTTTTTAATTAAGTTGTTCAGCTTATAATTAAAGGAAGATTTCAACTGAAACAGAAGATATACATGTATATATATATATATATATATATAATATTTAAAAGAAAACTAAAAATGCCCATGAAGTAACACTCCCTCATTTGACAATCAATAAAAGCGACCAGTTTTTTAAAGCTAGCTGCGAATGGCCAATGACATGAAATTGCTAGTCATTCACATTTCATAATTCAGAGCGAAAACCAACAATTATAAGAAATATAACTGGGAAATATAATAGAAATTCTTTTCTATTGTTGACATTCAAATATAAAACATGTATTTAGACATTCTTTAGATGCAATGTTTCCCGAATATCAAGGTAGACACATTCGAACCAAATTCATCTCATCCACGTAAGTATTTTAGTGTTCGGAAAGCCTTTTCCCTAAATAAACATTGTATGTGGCATTTTCCACATTTCTTTAAGCCGGGATAACAAGCTGCGATAAAAAAAGTTCAATTTGCAGTCAAAATAAAAAAATCTATTTTTGAAGTTGTCGCCAACAGCAATATCAATATGTGCATAAAAACAAATTTTGAAAAATAATTTTGGATTTCAAATGTTGTAGTTAGCGTGGATAATTATCCAGTGTAAGTCAAATTTATGGCTTGGAGGCTAAGCCCAAAAAAGTCAACACAAAATAATGTTTTGAAAATTTTATTGAGTAAAAACGTGTTATCCCGGCTTAACGAAAAACCCTAATATCTGCTTGGCTGAACATTTTGTTTTAGTGTGGCAACACCAGAGCATGTAAAATGTACTACCTCGAATTTTGCGCAACAGGTTTTGTCCAAATATGTAATGTGTCTATCTATGATTTGTAGCTAAATGAACACTTTAGTTAGAATATATAATACTCGTATTATTTACAGCGAAACATGCACACATAAAAAATATTTGCAAAAAAGCTGATTTTGCACAAAATCAAAGCCTTTTAGACGCGCAAAATATTTGCACAAAGCTTTCATGTGTGAGACAAGTTGAGGGGATTAAGACACGCCAAATATTTGGACAAAAATGTTTTACGCAAAATGAGAGATAATACGTTTTACAACGCTGCTACAAACAAAAAGTTTTGTGCAAAGCGCCATTTAGCTCAAATAATTTGTCAAAAACATGTGGAACAATGTGTGAAGTAGTTCTCATTGCATGCTCTTCAGCTGCCACACAAATACAAAATTTTGTACAAAGTTTTGGTTTGTGCAAATATTTTGCATGTCTAAGAAGGCCATAAACGGATATTACGCCACATGTTATTGCCCAAATATTTGGGCAACCCAAACCTGCTGTTAGAACCCTTTTAGACGCATAAAATATTTGTAAATAAATTTGCATTCTATTAAAAATAGAAGGAAAATGGTCTTGAGCCAGGACAATATCCCAGTTCAAATCAAATATTGATTACAGACCAAAAAAAATGCAAACGAAAAAACTAAAAATATTTGTGCAAATATCAGCTTTGCATGTATGAAACAATTTCAAAATATGTAAAACGTATTAGGTCCTTTTTAAACAGCAAAATGATTTACGCAAATCTCGAGATAATAAGTTTTACATACTCTGGGGTTAACGTTTTGTGCAAATATTTTCATGGGTATATACCTTAGAACATGTTTTCGTTTAAAAATATTTGCCGTAATATTTGCATCGTGATTCATCGAGAGTTGTGATTTTCAAAAGGCGCATAGACTCGTTGTCGTTCTCAGCAGCTTGGCTTGTCGTATTTTACGTAAGGATATCGGCATTAAAGAGTACAAAATTCAAAGAATTGAAGTCAGGCGACTGAAATTTGCGTGTTATTTTCAGTGAATGGACTCTCCGGTTGCTATGCTCGAAAATTGGACTTTCCGAATGGACCACCTCAACATTTAAATGATATCATTTTCAAACAGTAAATGACATAAATTGTTCTTTTAACCGATAATACAAAATTTTAATTTCACTTTCAAATTTCTGCCCTGAATATATCAAATGTATTAGATCAGCGTTTGCGCAAAATTTTTTTGATCAAATATTTGCTATGCTTAAATTCACGAAGAAATAACACAAACTACCATTTGGTTGAAGTAATTTAATTGCTATACTAATTAAATTACAAGCAGACTTGATAGCGTTGATATTAATCACGGTGTATTAAATTGATCTGCAGTAAGAATCTAGCAGCAATAGCTAAGCGTGTAACAAATGACTCTCTTGTAGCCTTTTCAGACTGCAAGTGAAATCACTTGATTTCAGCAGGAAATGACATAAGTTCGACTTTCAAATGTCAAATTTATATGGGATCTGATATTTGTAAATCGACCTAAGTCATTTCAACTAGATTTCGCCTGCAGTCTGAGAAGGCTATTATTAAGCAATTATTTGATTGATCTCTGACTGTCACCACAACCTAAGTCTAAACGAACACTCTATAGACGTGTTCTCATATAAAACTAAAATTTTCAGATATTCGATTAGTAAATGTTATCGATTGCTGTTTTAGTTTCCATAGGCGTTTTAGCAACTAAAGGTTGGTCACTCAATGGTTGGATTACTCCATGTTTTTCTAAATCGTTCAACAAAAACCCGAATCCAAAGATTGTACCAGTTTGAAAAACGCACGCTGCAGCGTTTTAGAAAATGAGCCATACGGTTTTGCACAAAATATTTAACTTATAAAATATATGCGCTTTTCTCTCCGCACTCTCTCAACAATGTTAATATTTGCAATTGCCCTTTGTTTTACACTTAACTTAGAGTCAAACAAAAAAAATAAAATAAAACTCTCTGTGTGTCCTTTCCTCTTTCAGTTGGTGACACAAGCAAAAACTATCGCCCATTGTTTCGGGCAGGCAACACACAAAGCGTTATGTTTGCACAGGATAATCCCTTTTTTATAAATTGTGTTAAATTTTATTACCTTTTTGTTATTCCAAGGAACGAACCAACGATTCATTACATTGTGACTTTGTTGGCCCTGCCTGGGAGGGGAGAAAAAGCCACCCCTCGATGGGAACATCATTAATTTCCATGTGGTTTCGCATCCATTTAAATCTAAGCAACTCTAAAGGGGGTAATTTTCGGTAACCACCACCCTTTTTGTTACTTCAGCCTGCGTTCGCACCGCAGGCAAATTCAATGTTGATGACAAATTATAAAAGCATTGTTTAACATTTAGATTTGATTATATTACATTTGCCAAAACCATCAATTTTACGATGTCTAACCAAGAACAGAAGACACAGATCCGGAGAGGGTAATAAAATGCCTCATAAAGCAATCATGAGGTGGCTGGCAAAAGACAGCGGACTGAGCACTCTACACCGAGGGGGGAAGTCAGCAACTGAACCGGGGCAAACAAATGGGTACAATATTGTATCATTAGGTGTAAAATATGTTTTTGTTCTTGTAGCTGTTGTTGTTGTTGTTGGTTTTGCATTTGGAAATCTTCGTCTTCTCGCAACACATGTTAAAATTGACATAATTTCGCATCATAAAATTCCAAAATAAAAATAAACCAACAATGCAACATTGAATGGATGGACGGACGGACGGACGAACGAACGCACTGAAGGGTGGACACACAAACCGACACTTGTACTCTTTTGTGCCACGCTAAAGTGTTGGTGGTACGCTTCGAGTTGGGTTCATGATGACATGATGATGATGATTGTTATTATATAAACTCTGGTGGTTTCCGGCATTGTTACCCTTAGCCCAGAGAAGTGAGGAAACTATCTCCCGCTCACTTTGTCTCGTTTTGCGCTAAACTGCCAAAGTTTTGAGAGATTCGAAAAAGAAAATGTGAACATATGTATGAACGATACAAATTGCTGGGAAATTTGCATTAAAAATCCATGAAATTGCCATTGCAACGCATACAAATTTGTCATCATCACCATCATCTACAATAACATCATCCTCGTCGTCGTTGTCGTCGGCAGGCGAATCCTGTGCCGCATCATTTGGGTTAGGTTGGTCTTGCAGCAGAGTTTTGTTTATGGCGACAGGGATGTACATACCTTATAGGTGATTACCCTACAGCTGTTTTCATTTTTTCGTATTCCTAGAGATATCACCTCTAATTGATTTTTTATGACTTCAAAAATGTGTCAACATTTTTATTGTTTTTGAAAAGAATGTTTTGTAAAAAATTTGCAGACATTTTGGACTTTTTTAATGAGAAGAAAGGCTACATGATTTCCAAACCAAACAGGTGGCAACCCACTACTTACTTTAGAACAGAGTTGCTTCCGTGAGATCTTGGGGGTGAATGGAGAGGGAAATTCTTTCATCGACGCCCTTTTTCACACGTTGTAAAGTAAGAGATAATCTGGAAATTCTGATGTGAGTGAGGGATTTCAATCATTGATCAACGAACCGAAAATTAAGCTCCTGGTCTTAACTTTGGCGCCCATGTCAGTGCACCGTTTGCAGTGTAAACGACTTGGAGACCCATTTTAAATCCCTTCAAATCCCTCAGTTCTCATCGTTCGAAAACAAACACCCTACCTACCCCTCGCCTACTTGTATTTAGGCAAGCAACAACAACACTCCAACAATCATTATCACCGTAATTACAATTGTCTAAATTTTGTTATTTTGATTACATATTTTCGTTTGCACTCGCTTACACTCGAATGTTTTTGGTCGTTGGTGTCTAGTTGTCCGTCTATTTGTCTGTCTGCTGTCATCGCCATCGATCATTTGCTCAATTCGTTTGTACGTTTGTTGACATTTGTTCGTCACACCGATCATCATCTTCTGGATAGAGTTACCGTCGCACTTTCTTGGGTGTCACAACAGTATTTGCGTCTGTCTGTCTGTCCGTCTACCCGGTTCCCCGTTGTGTGCTCTCTTCGCTTTCGTTGCGCCTTTGTCTTTTAATATTTGCCGCTAGGCGCCATCTATTCTTTGGTATATTTACTAATCATAATTATAAATGTCTCATTGATTTCTCGTCTATTTGCTGACACATTTGGTGTCGTTGCGTTGTAGTTGTTGTTATTGTTATTGGCATACAAATAATCAGGAGTGTCTGGTCTACAGGCCTTGTGCTGCTTCTGTGGGTTCTGGGTTGTTGTGGGTTACCGGTTAAGGAAGTTCAATGATTTCGAGATAATCGAAGACAGGGTTGGGATTTGTAAGTGATAGCAAGTTGTGTTTGGTATACAAGGACTGTCTATACAGAGTGTAATCATAAGTATAAATCATATTTGTAATCATTACACTAGGATATAGGCATATGTAGCGGAGTTTAACTCTTCTCCTTATATATTACAAACCCGAGGCCTCACACTTCAGTACGCCCAATCTAATTTAGATAACCACCAGTTTTCCTTGGATGATCTTATTTATTGTTAATGGCCCGAACTGAATTTGTGGTTATGGTAATGGAGAGATGTCACTCCGCACAAAGTCAACGTTAGAAAAACTAATAGTCGGTTGCAAAAAGACGAATTCCTGTGAGACGAACGAATCGTCAACATCGAAGAGTTAAGACAAGAATTTATAAATCTCACTGTTGTTGCGTGATTCTATAGAATAATTATATGGAAGAATTGATGCATTTTATAGCCTTTCAATGACATAGGGTCAGTTTACAAAAGATCAGATCCCGACCTTGTGTCATTTCAGGCTGAAATCGATTGATTTCGAATGCAATGTAAAAAGACTACTAGACAATTCGTTTGTTTCAAACCAGTTCGTCTTCAATCAGCTGTTTGGAAGAAAAAGTGATGGGTTATCTCGACAATTCATTATTAGCTCTATTCGCTTGAGCTTACTAGATTCAAATTTGTATGGATTAGCTGGCTTAGCTAGTGAGCAATTTGTTATCCATACTGTTGCTCCAGATCACTTTATTAATCTGCTGACCCCTTATCAAATATCTTAGTTGGCTAGCATCAAGTATCAAACAAGGCCAGTGGCCACTATCCCTCATCTTAGTATGATCTCCGCCTGGAAAACTGAACATGAACATATATCCAATTTCACGTTCGACCCGAAAAGTATTTCCTCATATTGAAGAATACTGGTCTTCCATAGATGGTTCGTACGGAGTACAACAATTTACTGATTTGTGTCGGTTGTGGTTCTTGTGTTTCAAAACTTTCGGTTGTAAAGGCGCATATATCCGAGGGTCTAATATAGACAATGTGGCTGAAACGATGCTTGACTCACATCAACTATAAACATGCAGGAGCTGATAATCATCTTAATCTTAATCTTAATCTTAATCCTTCAACGCCTATATTACAATCGAATTTTTATGTTGCAAATGTTAAATACCCTACATCATCTGTCGTGGAAGATTGACAAGAGCAGGGACTTGACCTTGCTATTCGGCGGTTGTTTGTACTCCAATTATTTTTTTTTGTTCACTCAACCAACACTCAGGGGATATCCCCTATAAATACAGTGTATTGCGTTGGTTAAAGGAAAATAAGCAGTAGGAAGAAAGAGGGAGAAGTCGAAGAAGAAGTATTTGTTAACGTGTTGCACGGACAAAGAACGATTCCTATCTGTAATGTGTAGTGCGGCTAGCTGTCCAATCGACAACAAATGGATGCGAGTTCCTTGCAAGTCGCGTATCTCTACCGAACGTCCTCACGGGCGGTGTGAGATCGCAGATATCCGAGGAACAAACACCGTAAATGTATCGTTAAAACGGTGATAAAGGAAGACAATAGACCGGATATCCTACTGTCACCTATCAACACCATCGTCTTCCTCTTAACACGGTCAAGTAGCGCCAAGGAAGATCTCGGAGCACCCGACCATATATGGAAGTTGTATTCCATCTTAAGTCTGATGTACGTAATGTAAATATTGAGAAGATCGGTGGGAGTGAAGTATTTCTTACACAGCTTCAAAAAGCCTAGACACTTGAATGCTTCCTTTGACACCTCAAATACATGTTTTGTCCAATGAGCATCGCAATGTATCTTCATACCCACAAGAGTGTCCGATTGCTCGATACCTATACCGTTCATAGAAATCGACGAAACTGTTGGATCAGTGAATGGCTTGTGGGATCACTGGGTCTTACGTGCACTAAAGTCTACTCTATTCACTCGACCACACTCGGAAATGGCCACTCAATCCACCTCAATTTCTTGAAGACTTGATCTATGATCGAATGAGTATGAATGACAGACGTTACTGTCATCTGCGCATGAATAGATTGGATTCAAAGTCTGATCCAAGAGGCAGTCGATGAAAATAATAAAAAAGGGAGGGGAAAGACAGAACCTTGTGGTACTCCTGCGGTTAGACTCGATCGGAAAAGTACCCAACTACAACAACACGTATAGGGCGATCTCCAAGGAAGCTCGATATGAATCGAGAGAAGTCACTTTGCAAACCAAAAGCCATAAGCTTTGATATGAGTGTTCCATGCCAGACTCTGTCAAAGGTCTTGTAGAGTATCTAGAGCAACAACCTTACTGTCAGCAAACTGCTAGATGGATCGATTCTACTTTTCGGACAGCAGTGTCATCAGGTTCCCCTGTAGATCGATTCGTACAGAAGCAATGCTGTCGATCATTAAGTAAGTCGTGGTCTCTAAATATCTCAAAAGATGGTGGTTAACCCTACTCTCCATAACTTTCGAGAGCGCAGAGCAAATCGCAATCGCGCGGTAATTAACCGAATTATTAGTCTTACATTTTTTAGGGATAGACTGGATGTTCGCAACCTTCCAACGCGCTGGGAAGTCCCCTGCACGGTATGCAAGATTGAGTTAGTGACTAGCAGTAATTTGTAGAACTCTTTCAGCTACAAATCATGTAAATCTAAAATATTGAGGTTCCAACCTAAACACTGGAGGCTGGTGACTTGTAGACATTGGCAGCATTTATTATATTTATATTTTAATATATTTAAACAATCGATACGACATTTGGAACCTGTAGAGGTCGTCTCATAAGGCTTGTGTGTTAGCTAGGGATGAGTTCGCTCTATACAATTTGAACGAGATTGAGTTGACTTAAAGATATACTCTCTTATAATCTGCTCTGAACGCTGCAGAGTTGTATTTTACATACAACAATTACTCCGCTGAGTGGTCATAGCCTACCAAATGGCCATTGATTTTTTTGTAACAATCTAACCATAGAGCGATTTTCTGTTAAAGTTGTCTGCGTTTAATTTTCTTTTTACATTTATGTACAATAAAACGCCAACCATGGACTCATAAAAATGGCAACGTTAGCTTTTGCACATAAACTTCAGTTAAAATATGGATAGTATTAAACCCCCCGTGGTGCTTTAAATGCCCAGCCTTTGTCCATGTGCCGGGTCATCTCATACCGCCACAGCGACGGCATTTGCAAAAGTACTGAGACCAATAACCCACGAAAAAACACGCTTTGGGTGTGATGGTGCTGATGCGGCGCTGGTGGTGATGATGATGGCGATGGTGATGGTGATGGTGATGGCGTTGGTAAAAACCGCTGATGCCACTGTTAGTAAAACCACTGCAAACATGGTGATGAAATTTATGGCAACTTTACAAAATGGTGCAACAGAGTATGCTACCGCGTAGTGGAAATGTTTACCACTGCAATGCGCGAAATCTACAGTTTTTGTTGGATTGCGAACGTGTTGTTCTGTGTTTTTTTTTTCGGTGGAAGGTTTAACACTGCCGCCAGTCAGTACTATTCGTGCCTGTGAGCATGCGGATTCACCGGGGAATGATAATATTTACAACAACTCGGTACACAATGGTACAATGGTAACTGGTAAATATTGTTTTGGTTTCGGCGATTGTTGTTGTTGTTGCTGTTTTTGGTGCAAAACGTTTCCGACCACAAATAAACAACAACTTCATCACACCATCCCGCTCCAGTGCAGCAGTGGCCACAAACCGCTGGCAAGAGAGCCTTAATCTGTTTTTAAAGCATTTAATGTATGGGGTTTTCGACCGTAGATCCTAGATCCAACGGCCAACAAAAAAAGAATGGAAACAAAACCTCAGTGAAATTTACGATTTACCAAAATCGTATGTATGCACGAGTTTGTTGGGGAAAAGTTTGTAAACAATAAATATGAGTTCATAAAAGGTTTGAGGTTATGTTGGCGCCGGTGTTGCCCTGACAGTGGCAACACCAGCGGCCAGTGATGCCTACGAATGGGAAGGGAGGTCTGTGGTTTGTGTCCATGGCGGTGGCAACTCCATCGACCAATGATGCCTACAAGTCACAAGTGAAAGGGAGTGCTGTAGTTTGTGGTCCGCAGATCTTCCTTCCCAGCTCCGACCAAAGAGGCATAAACTTCATAGGCCTCTAGGCTGTCCTCATTTGTTCTTCAGATCTATGAAAGACATTGATTCCACAAAGACCCTTTATTCAGGGGTAGTGACCCATCACAATATTGCCCGATTTTACCTTAAAACATCCAACTATGTATTCTTCTTTTGAACCCCTCCCAACTAACAACGGAGAAAATGCAAATGTTTTCCCAGCGGCACATTAATCAATCACCATAAAAGTGTCTGTTTGCAAGTTGGCTGTTTGCGTGAGAACCCTGACGACATTCCTCGCGACACTGAGTGTCACTTCCTTCCTTGCCCTCGGTGGGTTGGTGGTGTTGCCACCAAGCACCAAGGAGTTTATCTTGAAACTTACCCTGACACGGGCCTCGGTTAAATTTGTCCACATGGCGATCTCTTCGCGTGTCGACATATCCGGATAACGATTGCGGCTGAAGGTATGCTCCAGCTCCTGTAATTGCTGTGACGTAAAGTGTGTCCGCTGACGTCGTTGACGTTTGTTTTTCTTATCGTTCTTCGGTTCATCGGTGGTCGTTGTCATCGGTTCATCGTGACCGGAATTTGATATGTTTTCGGTTTTTATGGTCGTCTCATTGATGGAGCGATTATTGCCTGTAAGAGACACACAAGAAAAAAGGTGGGAAAAAACAAGGAAGGATGATAAGAAGTGTTTGTAGACATGTAAATAAATATAATTACTACATACATAAGTCTAACTTAAAATTAAGTAAAATTTTCTATTGAACAGCTGATATAAAGTCAAAACCCTTCCCCTTATATCCATGATTCTCATCATTTGATTTTTTTGTTTATCTTCGAAAAACAACATAATTATGGAAATATATCGACGAGTTGTAAGATAAAGAAAAGCGATAAACGCTCTAATTTACCCCAAACTGGAAGGGCGACGACAGTTATTGCCTCCCTATTCACATGTTGACAAACGTTTTATGACACTTATCGGGCAAGCAAAGGGCGCCTTGCCAACAAACCAAAACTCAATGTCTGATCACCTTTTCTGTTGCTGGTTCGGGTTCGGGTTCGGTTCTGTCCAACAAACACATTACATCCAACATTACTAATAATGATGGAGAAGAAAACAGAAAACAGAAATCGAAAAACAAAACGCATGTACTTATGTTGACAAATTAATTACCGAAAACTGTTTCATTAATTTAATAAGAAGCCCCCAGTCGCCCGCCCCCTTACGCTCCCTTCCTTATGCTACCTATTACTCAATTGAAGCTAGTATCAAAACTTCACATCAAAGGAAATACTGGCGCTATGCCGCCCACTCTAAGTATATCAGTGTTACCCTACATTTGTTGTGTATAAACAGATTTATGGAGCTTTTATTGTGGCCAAAACTGGAAAGAAAAAAACGAAATCGATCGATCATTCAGTGTCGACGATTCCGTTTAGACATTCACGCACTTAACTCCCTTTGTAACATAAAACATGAAATGAAATCACAATCATCATCATAATCGAATGTGTTGTGCCCCCGAATTTGCCGACAAAGGGACTTTTGCTATCGCCCCCACTCCCCCCCCTGCCACTCCACCACAGTTGTGCGAATGCTGTCGTCGTTTAGGTTACTCACTCATGCCAAGGGGAACTACTGGTGGAGGAGGTGGTGGTGGTGGCCACTGTGCTTACGTTTTTTTTGTAGCGATCATAAATTATGGGTATTATCTGGTATGTGGTTTGGCGGCCGATAACTGAGTTTGCGACCATTTGCGTCAAAACTTGATTTCATGAACGTCAACGAATTTGCAGCGTGTGATGCAAAAGAGCCAACAGAGTTGTATTCAGTTTTTGAAAATGAAAAAAAATAAAAGCCTACAATATAAAATAAATCAGTGAATGTTGCCAATTTGTTTCACTTTATCGCAGAAGTGTAGCCAATTAATCGCCAACGAAGCAACTATCGTTTTCTTTGACAACTTACTAGATTATAAATATGCGGCCTGAAAAAACAGGTCTATTATAAAAGTAATATTTGTCTAAGGGAAAAAGATTCACAATAAAGATTTTTGTATAATCTATGTCTACTCTCATCTTGTGCTTCGTGCGTTGCCAACCTTTGTTCGAAGTTAACGAGCGTCTAAAAGCAGGAAAACCTAAGAAAATATCTTTAGGGCTGCGATTTTTCCTCTTTAAGGGTTAGCGGGATTTATTACTTTCGAACAAGCTTCGGCAAACATCCGCCCAAGAGACGCTCTTTGAAAACGGTATACGCCCACACAACGTTTAATTAAATTGCTATGAACGTATAAAGTTGACATGACCGAATTTCGACCTATGCCTGGATTGGAAGGCACAAATCGCTTGAAATTTAGAATAATCGTCTAATAGCCTCTTCACACTAAATCAAAGAAAATCTCTTTAGGATAAAGATTTTTTCCTCCAGGGTAAAGGATGTGTGGAATTTATAACGTTCGAGGAGGCTTCGGTAAAAATCCGCCCAAGAGACGCTCTTTGAAAGCGACATACGCCCACACAATGGCTAAGTAAGTTGGTGTGAACGTATGAAATTGTCATGAGCGGATTTCTGTCGATGCCTAGATTAGAAGTCGAAATCTCTTAGAATAATCGTCTAACAGCCTTTTCAGACTACACTTGAAATCAAGCGATTTCAGCTCGAGGTCGATTTACACATGTCAAATTTGTATAGGATCTAAGGATCTTCGCGTGCAGTCTGGAAAGGCTATAAACAAAGAAATGTGAAAAACGAAGTTCGACCGGTTTCACATTCCACCAATATTTCAATTTCAATATTAAAGCCTTGTCACACGGCATGTGAAATCTAATCAACTTTTTGTCATTTAAACAAGATTTCGCATGCAGTGTTACAAAGCTAAAAGATATATATGAATTTCTAAATCAGTTGGAAAAATCTCTTATCCTGTCGTCGACGACCAAATTAACGACAATGTCGTCTCATTGTCGTAGACAATCATAGTAGCTATTTGTTAGACAGGTTTTATCAGTATTAATTGTCATCAATTACGCCTGCAGGTGATTCCTTCACCGACTAAAGTCAGATGATTTGAACCGGAGTTGAAACTTCGATGCCTGCCTTGGTAGAAGCCCACACTACCTACAATTCTCGATTAACGACAAGATCAAGACATTTTCGCCAAACTTATCCTGGACGGATAGACTACACATATCAGACTTTGTCTTGCAGTTTGTCGTCAACAATAGGACGACGATTTGGTACTGGCAACTGGATGATTCATAAAATAGAATGAGTTTTGAATGTAATACATTCGAATTTCAGCTATTCGACCAAGTAATTTCTTCTTACAAAGGTAATTTTTGTTTTGGCAATGGAAAGGAGTTCCATGCTTAGATTAAGTAATGTTGCAGATATTGAGGAGGTTGATCATCTTCTCGTCTTTAGCCGTTATTTTTTAATTGAATTAGATAACGAAATAAGAAAATCTTTCTGTAAAGCACTTTTATAAAAGCCTGAAGAAACCTATTTTGTATTTTTTGCTTTTCACCATTACATTATAAGGTCTATATTTTACACTGCGGTGTTTTAGTCTACGGCGCTAGCATAAAATGCAAAAAATTGTACATGAAGCATTCCTGACATTTTCCTTAACTATCGCTTAATTTTCAATATATGCTGTGTTTTTGTTTACGGCTCTAGCATAATTTTCAGTAATTTTGTTTCAAGCATTTTTGACATTTTCCTTAACTTTCGCTTATTTTTCAATATTTTCATTTTGAATTTCATGTTACTTAAAAATATACAAACGAAATAAAGTGTAATCTAAACAATGCGATGTACTTACCATCCTTGCGATCTCTACTCCGATTTGTTAGCGTTGATGATGCTGATGAGGCGGTTTGGAAATTATTTAAATGTGATGTCTCTAAACCATTTGCTACGGCGGCCATAGAACTATGACTATCACGAAAATCACCAGTCTCGGCCCAAACTGAAAAGAATAAACCAGAATTGACAAAGAAAATATAAAAAAACATTATTGCTTTAATATTAATCTGTTGATAATTCGCTTTCTTATTTATATACATTTATAATTAACAGAACACCCAAATAAGAAAATATAATTTGAAATCTTGAGATAAATCTTCGCAAAAAAAAAATAACAATCATGAATGGGCACAAAAAAACGGCGAAATGGCAAACACAAGTTGGCAACGGTTGGCCGCTGGAACAGTAGCTCCAACCGACCATAAGAACATACTTAAAAGGCTATTAAATGGCTCATAAAAGGATTTATGGCCATTTATGCGTCGCTTTTGCAACAACAACAACAACGCGTCTTGTGAATCTAATGGGGCCCATTGGTGGCTAAGACAGTGTTGGTTCGTTCGATTTTTTCTATTTTTTTGTTTGGATTTCTTCGCAAAGGATAAGACCATAAGTTGTTGCCTCTTGTCTGGATGCAATTTCAATAATGGCTGTATAGGGAACTGTGCTTGTTGGCTACGGCCTGTGGATGGTTAGTGTGAAAGGCTAAGTAGTTTAAAGGCATTCCTTTTTGGGGTGAGAGTATATAAAGGAAAATGAAAAATAAAACTGAGAATTATCTTTCCTTTTCATTGCCAACATTGAATGTGGAATGGGACAAACTTTGATTATGTTAGTGGATTTTGATGTCTTATCTGTTATATTATATATCAATTATTTTTTCCAGGATATAAAGAGGTCTTCTTCAAAATATTCAAGACGGAACACTGAACACCATGGAATGAAAATCGTGCAGAAAGTTCTTAGGTTATCGAACAGTGACAAGCACTTATGCTCTTCTCCTTTTTCTTTGTCCTGGCATCAATCCTTCCTAATTAATGTCCCTCACTGTATTAATCAGTTTTTGATCCTTCCATCTACCGTTTATTTCTCCTGTACTAGCCTTTCCAATTAGGTTAGGTTGAAATGGTTGCTCGCTAGTAGCGAATTTCACTCAAAGGCCTATGGAGGCCCATTGTGGTACCGATATAGCTAATGGGAAGAGGCTAGAGAGGAGAATATAGAAGAGTCATGTAGAGTAGTATAGCTGGTAGAAGAGCGAGTATAATAGTAAGGAAGAGATACGGGGTAGGGGAAGATATTAGGAAGTATAATCATAAAGTGTCGATCGCTTCTTTCTGAAAGCTTTTTGTCTTGTTGATGAAGTTGAGCAGATTCCGTACAGGTACATTTGCTAGGTCCGCCAGATCAACGAAGAACATACTTCCTAGGGAGGATAGTCTGAGTTTTTGCTGTCCAGCGCAATTACATAGCAAGTGCTCTACTGATTATTTTTCATTCTCATCTTAGCAACTCCTGCAGTAGTCTCCGCGTGAGATACCGATGCGTTCAGCCATCTTGCCAATCGAACAGTACTTCTATAGGCGTAAGTACTTCTGTAAGCGTGCCCAAAGAAATTGTCAAAATTTTCAATTAATTGTTTGTTCTTCTTTTTAGCGGTTCTTTTTTATAGTTCGCTGCTCTACTTTCCATATAACTTTCCTATTCTTCTTCCTGCTGTATCGATCCCTATTGCTACTCCATCCTCTGCTGTTCACCTAAATGTTAGATTTAGCGTTTTAAAGATGAATCGTTTTTGCTACTGAAGTTTCCTCATGCCACCAGGATTTCTGCCCTATCATTCCCTGCAACGACCCACTAAGATCAGTAAATTACTTTCTTCTCCACCAGTTTCGAAACATGAACTGACTGAAAACCCTGGCTGGCCATCATTAAAATTATGCTCAAGTAGGCTATTCATTAGCTGCAACATTAAATATTAATGCTAGGAACCATTCATCTTTCGTGGAAGATTTCTCGTGCAAATTGAAACCTTTTTCAGGATGCTTGGCCTCCGCCCTCACAAACACCAAATGTAAACATTTGCTACACGACTCCTAAGTGCCATCCCACAATCTGTTTGTTTCGTTTGTGGTCCGGCGATAATTCATGTCTGGGTGACATTTTTATGTGACTTTTCTCCCCGAAGATTTCCTACTTGAATTTTATTGATTTCGACCAAATATGCCAAATATGTTCGTTCACACAAATTCCGTCTTCCTTGCTTGCTTACATTCCACGTAGTTCAAGTAGTTTCTCAGATTCGTGTACATGCCTGACACTCCACAGGTTGAGTGTGTCATCATTAATGTCATGTCGGTGGCATGCGTCATTGAAACGAAATTGTTGCATCCTCAAGTGCTGCACAGCCACAGCCATACTCGGCATGAGGGGGTGAACTCTTTGGGGAATTTTACGAGTTCTTAATTGTTTTTAGTGTGAACGAATCATTAGATAACGCACCACAAGTGGTTGTGGCAACAAATACTCTAGAGTCCTGTGTCATTGGTAATTATACAGAGAATAATTGTATTTTTAAACAGGCAATTCTGTGGAGATATTTCGGCTGTGGTGTTGCCGTGGTTTGCATGTATGGTTGCATGCTGTTTCGTAGAATGTAAAGGGAGTTAGTTTGGCCGCTCTCACAGGAGCGTCAAGTAGTGACTTTAGATATCTAAGGAGTTAAGTCGTCAAAAGAATGAGAATTTGTTATCCAGAAAATGGGTCACGATCTTATTTAGTAAAAACCTATAAAAATGGTTTGACCTTAAACAAACGAAGTTGCCGTAAAGTTTGGTCCAAATTCCAATTTCAACAATCAAAATTGTTGTCTGAGTTTTAAACTTCCCGCCTTGTCCATGTCAAGGAACTGAGTATGACAAATTTGTGAGATGATGACAGATTATTGTTGTCATAATTTCGTTCACTATTCTCATTTATGTTGTTTTAAACAGAACTGAGCCAGGAAGCATCGCTCCCCTATCCTATTTGTCCTTCTTTAATATTATTTCTACCTTCTACTGTTCTTCAGTCGGTCGCTTAATAGTTCCACGAAGTAAAAGAAGGTACCGAAAACTTCCAATTATTTTGTTCGAAACTGAATTTCAGCAAATACCAGTTGACAATGTCTTCAACATATCTTAAACGACGAGCACAAGATCGCAGTAAATCGAGGACGCAAGGATATGTTCGTACAAGTGTCGCCAAAGTCATAAAAGATCAGATGCCGTACTGTTTCCTTAAGCTCTGCAATGCCTCGATGGCCATATAACCGACCATGTCATCACAATGTCGCTACATTGTCGAAGTCAATCGTAGTAGCTATTTGTAACAAGATTAATAGTCATCAATTACGCCTGCGGTGATTCGTTTGCCGACTAAATCAGATGATCTTAACCGGAGTTGAAACAACAACTGTCCATAGAGGCCCACATTACCCAAAATTCTCGATTAACGACAAGATCAAGACATTTTCGCCAAACTTATCCTCGACGGAGTTTGATAGACGACACATATCAGACTTTGTCTTGCAGTTTGTAGTCGCCGAAAAATCGTAGACGACAAAATTCATGTACGACGATTTGGAACAACTGGGATGATTCATAAAATATAAATTTTGTTCTTTATTTCATCGGAAATCTCAATAGTCTACTGAAATGAGATTGACTCGTAGACATTACTTTACGCTCCCGTGAAGGCGGCCTCGTAAACCAAACCTTAACTCATAGTCCAGCGCAGCTAACATGATTAAGTACTGTTACATATTTAGAGCAGGTTGATCAGCAATAGGTCAGGAAGGTGCTATGGGATCGGAGTCTAAAACACGACATAAAGCTAAGGTGGGAGTCGTGTCACCAACTGAACCACACGCTCTATCGGGAAGAGGTTCGATGATTAAACAAGTCGTTTTGTATATTATTGAAAATTCATATGAATCTTTTCATAAGGAGATACCGTGATGAATTCGGGAATTAAATATCCAATATGATTGTGAATTAAGAAAAAGGGAATTAGGGAACTTGTTGACGGGGTGAACCCAATCCTCCTGCCCACCAATGAGTGAGGTGAGACTATCTATATCTGATGACTCGACTTCACTTCGAGGCGAAGTAACTGTCAAATATGTTGAATATATGATTAAGACACAGGAATAACCTTCATTTGAATGGTAACTTTGATCTGATGTCTCAACATGCCCATATTTCAGTTGAAGGTGTATTTGGCGATATCATCGTAAAACTGGAGGTTTAGTTGGTTTGGTTTACGTAAGTCCACGAAGAGACAATACAAAGAGATTCATTAATGGATGGCTAGATACAGGCAGGCGGTTTCAACGATCAGACTTGATTTTGTAATTCTAACGGGAACTAAAATCTTCTCATATTACTGAAGATGGCCAATTATAGGGTGCCCATTAAACATTTTAAATTTCAACTACCAATTACATTGACTAACATTCAATTTTATTTTCAGGTTTATGTTTGACAATTGCATTTTCATCTCGGTGGCTATGTCATTAAGCAAAATTGCCGCATATGGAGTTCAGAGAACCCACACGTGACTATTGAGAAGCCAAAGATTATGACGCAGGAATAACCTTCATCTGAATGGTAACTTTGATCTGATGTCTCAACATGCCCATATTTCACTTGAAGGAAGTGTATTTGGCGATATCATCGTCAAACTGGAGGTTTAGTCCTCGAAGATGTAATTCGAAGAGATTCATCAATGGATGGCTAGATAAAGGCAGGCGGACGCTCAGACTTGCTTTTGTAATTCTAACGGGGAGCTAAAATCTTCTCATATTATTGAAGATGGCCAAATATAGGGTGGCCATTTAACAAAGTTCAACATTTCCAATAAAACCAGAAATTTGAAAAAATAATCAGCACTTTTCTATAGCTGATTCTAATTAAAAATTTTAGATGGCCCAGCCTATATCTTGGTCTTCTTATGAACATCAGGTGATCTGTAATTTCCAAATTAGTTTTCAATAATCCCTCAGTCCTACAGACTTTATATAATTACTTCACTTATTACAATTTAATGAAAATAAAATCCTCTTTCCGTGAATGCTTTGATTCATCTGCTTGTCCTTTGGCCCTCTGACCATCCTTATTCTATCTAAAACTACACCGCAATCTTCAACTGCCATCCCGCCGTCATTGTCATATCATCTCTCATCACTAGATTATGCCATTCAAGCAATTTTTCGAACATGTTTTTTTTTGGGAAATTTTGAAATGTATCTCAATTTTTTCGTCATTTTGCAATCCGTCACAGTGTTCTCGTTTCAGATTCGGACGATTTTAACATTTGATTCGAATATAAAAGAAATTGACAAATTCTCACACGACGACCTCAATATTTACTCTTCGTCATTGTTACGGACGGATAGGTTCTTGCCTTTGGCATCTGTTAACTATAAAAATATTTATTTTAAGAGGGGAGGCAAACAAAAAGATGTTGCTTTCAACAACAATGCCGAAAGAAAAAACAAAAGATTTCCAACATTTAATTTTCGAGGAAAAAGTCACGTACCAAAACATGTCTTGTTGGGATTCTATTTTTTAAAGGGAAACTTGGAAATATAAAAAACAACAGAGAAATTATTTTCAATCGCTTGATATGAAATAACAGGTTGCAGAGAAAATAAGATTCCTTCTGTGGCTGCGTGACAGGAGGAGGGAACGATTTTTTTGAAAATGTCAACTATTTAAAAAAAATCATTTGCATATTTATTAAAAGAGAAAATATTTTTTCATTATTAAAAATCATAAATCTTGTGAACGTTACCACCTATTGTCACAAATTGCAATTATCATTGTCAAAGTAGAGGATTACAGCAGCATTAAAAGGCATTAGCTAATAGCTGTCAGCCAACTGTCAGCTAGACAGGCCGTTCGGCCGAGACTGCGACTGAGAGAGGCTGACAGTAGCAAATAACGCCTTTTTGTGACAATGCCAATAGAAAAATTAAAAAAAAACACACGCAAACTGACAAGAGCGAAATGCATTTCTGTGAAACAGGCAAACCTCCCAGCGAGCGTGTGCAGGGGTCTGCCGCATCTCGGAATTAAACATTTACACAATTCATTCATCTAAATTTCATTCATTCATAGTTTTTTTTCTTGCCGGGGTTTCTTTTGCCTTTTGTGGGAAACAATGCACGTTTTAGGGGTGTGAAATGCCTTTTTTCCTGGCAACGAGCCCATTAATCATTTTCCTACCTCGGCTGGCTTCTATGACACAGGGAAACTGCGAAAACTATCGTTTGACTTTATAACTCTGTAATAAAACATTAAACGGCCACGAGGAGGGTGGAGGGGAAGTCAGGGCAAAGAATGAGATTCCCGAAATTAAATACAATATAAATTTCAATGTCATTGTTCTGTTTGGTGTGTATTTGTTTTTTTGCTCACAAAACAAACAGTGCAAAACAAATAATCCTTCGATAGGATAAAGATTCTTTTACCTAAAAACCACAAGGCCACTTATTCGCATTAAGGCCACAGAATTGTTGTGACTATTTGTCAGTTTTTATGGGGAAAAATCAAACACAGGCTCTTGTGAATGGCTCGGTGACACACGACACTGTGCCCGGGCTAAGGATACTAAACAAATACACACACACGCTGGGCTGGTAGTGTGGGTTAGCTGGCTACTGGCTACTGTGGCTGTGCCATCGATCCCTAACCCAACCACAGAAATGACAAATGTTAAGAAAACAAACAGAAAACCGGCCATAAAACGCCCATTCACTGGCACAGTTGAGCAAACAGAGTTTAACCTTTTCGGGAATTCGACCATTCATAGTTATCTCTGAAAGGTGGCAGCTACTAATTCAAACTTTCTTTCTATCCATCCTCCTCTCTCTCTCTCTCTCTCTTTTGATATTTATCCTGGACAGTTGTCCTGTCAAAAAACCCAACTAATGATGAGTCTGCAAAAGAAAAGAAATCACATCCCCATCCCCCCCAAAAAAAGAAAAAAGGATTCTCATTTATTATACTCGTGGCTGAAGACTACACACGCTCGCATATGTGCCAATTTTGTTCGTCCTGCCTGGTGCTAAATGTTTGTTGTTTTACCACCGAATCAATAACTATTTTGACACTTGGAAATAACTGTCTTTCATTTCGATTACAAATGATTTGTTCTTCCGAAACAAAAACAAAAGGATGCTCATTTTTGTCCGGGCTGTTATTAAACGAAAGGATTGTTTGAGTATCCTTTTTCGTTCTATCTTTTGTTCGTTTCGATGGCGTTAAAGGGTTCTATTGTTCTATCGACGACTTTTAATTTCACACTCCATTTGTTTTGCACGAATGATGTGTGGATTTTGAGATATGAACAGGTGTTGGTTGGGGTAATCGGAAAAATGCAATTAATTTCTTAATATTTATTAGATTCGTTTTGATTAGATCATTTGATTCTATATTCAATACATGAAAAAAAATTAACCCAAACTAAAGAGTGATTTTTTTGAGGTTAGGATTTTCATGCATTAGTATTTGACAGATCACGTGGGATTTCAGACATGGTGTCAAAGAGAAAGATGCTCAGTATGCTTTGACATTTCATCATGAATCGTCTTACAAACGAACAACGCTTGCAAATTATTGAATTTTATTATCAAAATGCGTGCTCTGTTAAGAAAGTTCATTGCGCGCTTCCATTTTATGGTCAGTTTAATCGACCCACTGAAGCGGCTATTCGGGCTATTGTGACTAAATTTCGCACCAAATTTACATTGTTGGACATTAAACCACCAACACGCTTACGTAGAGTGCGAACTGATGAAAATATCGCAGCTGTATCGGCCAGTGTTAATGATGACCATCAATTTTCGATTCGTCGCCGTTCGCACCAATTGGGTCTCTGTTACTCAAAAACGTGGAAATGCCAAAATTGGACTAAGCGGATGGACCACCTAAGACGCAGCCGCGGTCAACATTTAAATGAAATTATCTTCAAAAAGTGAATGTCATGGACCAATCTAACGTTTCAAATAAAGAACCGATGAGATTTTGCAAATTTTATGCGTTTTTTTTTAAAAAAAAATTATCAAGCTCTTAAAAAATCACCCTGTATATAAAAGTTATCCAAACGGAGGGAAGTTGTACTTCATATAGCTTTTCCTTCCTCGCCATGGAAATTGGGAAATATTATTAACTTAATTCTGTTAAATTCTAAGTCATGCTATAGCCTTTTCAGACAGCATGGGAAATCAAGCGATTTCAGATCAAATTTGTATGAGATCTGATATTTGTAAATCGACTGAAATATGAAATGGAGCTGAAATGACATAGCTCCATTTCACATTTCACTCTGAAAAGACTTTTAAGAAATATTTGTTTTTTAGTATTTAAGTAGGAGAGAAGTCATGCATTTTCTTTCATCAAGAAACGTTTGTGTGGTCTACTATTGAAATTAAGAAATACAACATCATATTGAGAAAATACAAAATAAAATTGAAAAATGCAAATTGAATTTAAGGAAAAACATATTGAAATTCAGGAATGTAAATTCAAATTGAGAAAATACAATTTGAAATTAGGAAATATAAATTAATTTTTGATAATTGAAAATAAATTAATTTGATATTGAGAAATAATCAAATGAAAATGAGAAAATACAAATTAATTTCAATTTAGATTTTTTAGATAGAAAAAACTAATTGAAATTGAGAAAACAGCATTTGATATTGAGAAATAAACAATTGAAAATGCGAAAATACAACTTAATTTCAGTTTAGATATTTTTTTGGATAGAAAAACCAATTGAATGAAATTCAGAAATGTAAATATAAGTTGAGAATAAACCATTTGAAATTCACAAATGTAAATTGAAATTGAGAAAATAGAAATTAAAAGTCATACATGTAAATTGAAATTGGGAATATACAATATGATATTGAGAAATAAACAAATGAAAATGAAAATACAAATTATTTTCTGAATGTCAATTTGTTTATTCTCAATTTCAATCTTCATTTCTGAATTTCAATTTTCAGTTTTCTCCATTTTAATTTTAATTTCTAAATTCAATTTACCTGTTCTCAATCAAAAATTGTATTTTCTAAATATCAATTTATATATCTCATTTTTAATTTGTGTTTTCTCAATTTAGATTTTCATTTTTGAACTTCAATTTGCATTTTCAATTTTCAGTTTTCATTTTTGAATTTCAATTTGTATTTTCTCAATTTCAATCGTTATTTCTGAATTTCAATTTTAATTTTTTCAATTTCATTTCTGAATTTCAATCTGAATTCTCATTTTTCTTTCCTGAATTTTAATTTCAGTTTTCTCAATTTCATTTTTCATTTTTCATTTCTGATTTTCAATTTTCGTTTTCCCAATTTCAATAAACATTTCTGAATTTAAATTTTTGTTTTTTTTTTTTTTTTTAAATTTCAATTTACATTTCTGATTTTCAATTTTCATTTTCTCAACTTTAATTTCAGTTTTAATTTTGTATTTCGATTTTAATTTCTGTATTTTAATTTTCAATTTCTGAATTTCAATTTGCATTTTTTCAATTTCTATTTAGATTTCAGAATATGAATTTGTTTATTCTCAATTTCAATTTGCATTTTCTCAATTTTAATTTTCGAATTTCAATTTGCATTTTCTCAAGTTCAAAATTTATTTCTCAACTTCAAATTGTACTTTCAGAATTTCAATTTAGATTTCTTATTTTCATCTGAAAATGGCGTAGAAGTCAAAATTTAGTCTCTATATTAGATAAATGTTAATGAAAAGTTTTTGTTTTAACACTGAAAGAAACCACTTCGTGGTATTAACGAAACATTGGTGCACTTCTTGTATGAATGTATGAACGAATTTCGTTAGTGTATCAAGTTGCCCTATCTTATGTCCTGCCTCAGATCTTATAGTCCAGCGTACTACGATTCGAACTGAAGAAAATGTGTAATTTTTATTTCATTTGGCTCCAAAGACTTTTTCAAAAAGTATTTTCTTCTTTTAAGAGAATTTCTTCTCTTAAAAAGTTTTTTTTTTAATGCTAAATGAAGATGCCACTCAGATGTCACATCGTATCAAACACCACCACTTTGACCAAAAGATACGAAAACCTTGGCGCACGACATTTCAAATGTCTCCGCTTCATTATGTTGCACGCGCCATTAACACATTTTATGCAAATATCCACAACATCTTCGCTGCTCTTGCTCTTTCGATGTTCACTCGATCTCAAAGAAGCGGCGATAAATGAATTTAAAACAAAATCCAAACCAAAAAACGCAGATAACAAATTGTTATCTTCAGCATTTCTTTGTTTGGGTCTATTTAGATGATATTAAGGCAAATACTATAAATGAAAATTGTATATCTACGAAAATGGTATCTGATGTCTACAACCACTGCGCACAGATCCACATAAATACATACATATGCACATATGTATACTCGTACATACGAAATTGTAAATAATAACTTGCCACAAATATGGAAATGTTATTCTTTCAAAAGAACGGCAGAATAACTTATCTTTCGTTGGGTACCTAGGCACATTAGGGTGGTTGGCAAAATGAAAAATAAAAATTATTGAATTGAATTTCGACAATGATGGATAAGTTGCGAATGAATATAATGAACAATTCGCGGTAATTTCATATCAAGCAAATGTTACCTTTAGTTTAAAAATCTAAAAATTGCTGGCAAAAAGAAGAAACTCTAGGTTAACGGGAAGCTGACTAAAAAAGTATCATATTTTTATTCAGTATCATTGCCTTTGAGAAAAAAGATTGATCGCTTAATTATTTACTTTAAATCGTGTTATAATAAAACAAAATTTGTATATAAAAATACACATTTAGTATTCGCATATTCAGAAAAATATTCTTTATAGCTCGCCAAGGCTTGAAATCGGAATCGTTTTGTTTGAAGAACGATCACACTGTTCGACAGTCCGTATTAAACTTGAACCAGATGGTATACGTCTAAAACTAAGCACATATTTAAAGTATTTAAAATAATTTTTGAAAAATTGTGTCATTTGGATCTTTGTAGTTCTTTTAAGCGGCAATAGGATGAGGAAATAAAAAACTAAAAATGCCAATTAACTCAATTTTATATATATAGTTTCACAGGATTTTTTATCCGGTTCAAGTGTAAGGACTTTTTAAAAAATTGTGGTTGCACAAAATATTCATTTTAACTGCCTCACATTACTTTCGTGAACCCCTCTAATGTCTTCGTGTTTATGTCGTCCACCTTTAGTATGTAAATATATGCTCATATGCCTGCTGTACATGTAACATTAAATCATATCTTGTATTTCAAAGGTTTGTTTACCTTATGAGATCTACACTCTTAGTATTTGTCTTCTTTCCCGAATTGTCTTGTCTGCAATTATTCTTGTTCAGACAAGTATTTACTGAACAAATACAACCAAAATATCATCATCATCTACCCAGTAATGCTATAAATTTAATATTAAAAACATTCCTCATGTTCAACTTAGAAAAAGACATTCTTCAATAATAATAAGAAAAAAAATAACATCTCCAATCACCGGAATATTTAAATTTAAAGCTAAAATTATTTAACTCGCTTAGTTTTCCATATATCGGAAGTGTAACTTTTTGAAATTACAGATTACAGACCAAAAAAATACAAACGAAAAACCTAAAACAAATGAGCGTTGGCGCGGCAGAAGTATTGCTGGGTAACTTGTAGCTTGTAAGATGGCATGTGTACTTTATTACTTGGTGCGATTTTTTAAACGCAAATTCGGCAAGTGAGTTGTGATTCTCGTTCGTTTGTGAGAATCATCTCCTTATAGAGGCCGGGTTTGATGTTGAAAAGTCGCTGCGAAGCCACCTGAATGAAACCTTTAGACAGGGTGGAAATCATGATAGTGGTAGTCTGCAGCCAAGTAATAAATGTCACCATGCCATTTGTAAATAAATTTGCATTATATTAAATATAGATGCAAAATGGTCTTGAGCCAGGACAATATCCCAGTTCAAATCAAATATTGATTACAGATCAAAAAAATACAAACGAAAAAACTAAAAATATATTTTTTTTAATTGAGTTTCGAGATTTGGAGTATTCCAAGACTTATAGTAGAATTTCACGGCAAATATTTTTGTAGATTATATTGAACCGTTAAAGCCCTGTTTAAAGGGTGTTTTTTAGCCCTCTATCACAAAAAGGGCAAAAAAGACCCCTATATTGAGGAGCTAGAAGGTTAAAATGTTCCACAAAAAATCCATCGTGGTGTTTTAAGTAATATTACTGAACAGACTAAAAAGTATGGATAACAAGGATCCCTCCTTTCTTCCAACTCATCATAATAATATGTGGAAAATGGAATATTTTTACCCTTTTTCACAAAAGGGACCAAAAAGACTCCTATATTGAGGAGCTAGAAGGTTAAAATGTTCCACAAAAATCCCACTGTTTTAAGTAATATTACTGAACACACCCTTTACCTAAAAAGTAAGGATAACAAGGATCCCTCCTTTCTGCCAACTCATCATAATAATATGTGGAAAATGGATTATTTTTACCCTTTTTCACAAAATGGACCAAAAAGACCCCTATATTGAGGAGCTGGACGATTGAAATAATCCACATAAGTGTTCCTCGTGGTGTTCCAAGTAATATTGCTGAAATCATCCTCCATTCATCGCTAGAATGTGTAAAAGGGGGAAATATCGATCCGCCTCTCACCCTTTTTTACTCCCTCTATAAGAATCCATTGTCGGAACTTTGTTATTTTTGTGTATTATGGTTGTGGTAATCAAAGTATGGCTGTAGCTTATCATAATATGATTATTACGACCATTTCATGTTTAGTTACAACTATGCTACAATCATAATTTTCAACCATAATATGATGCCCCTGAATCATGATGCAGTAATCATATTATGCTTGCAGCATAATCATATGTCTTCTATTCTCCTCATTTTATATTATTTTGGAGTTCTTTAAAAAATGGGGAAAAATTCTAATTCTAATTTTCGCTTAACAAAAATTTTAACTGGCTATATCCAGGCGAGCTGACTGTCTCTTATACTTTGCATATTTCTGGAGGCTCAGATTATACCAATTAAAAAATAACAACTTGAGCTGGAATATTGCTGACCAGAAATTGTCTGAGGGTTTCGGCCTTAATTTTGAAAAAGTTGAAAAAATCCAAAATCTTTCCATATTTCCTTCTCAATGCCAGGCTACTTTAAAAACAAGTGTTTTTCTTCTCCCTCGTTCCGAGCAGTCGCAAGTAAAGCAACCGGAAAATGAGGATAAATGTTGTCTTAACTGTTCCCTTTCTCATCCCACCATTCCATGTAGATGTGACAACGACAACAACAGCAACAACACAAGCAAATGGAGAAATGTCTTATTTTCCCATTTATCTCATGTTCGGTGCGTGGCAGACGACACGGGAATATGAAAACTCCCATGTCTCAACATTGTTGTGTTGAACTTCCGTCTTTCAGGGCACTTTAATTTCACATGAAGCAGAGAAAGAAGCGGCAGCATACAGAAGATACAGACGTACAAGTGGGTGTCTTACAGAGTAGCTCGGAAAAACGAAGATATATAGATTTGCTGGCTCTTGCTGGAGCAACTTTAATAACAGGGTTGGGATGGGGGTTGTTTTGTTGCCAGGCATACAGTGATTATGAATTCTAAATGTGTAACCAAATATCGATTTTTTTCTCGTCATGTATAAATAATTCGTTTCGTTTTTCATTTTCAGGGCCAATGATTAAATTCTCTTAAAGCTGAAATGAAATTGAGAAAAATTCCCAAACAAATTTAGTTGGGTTGATATCACCATTATAATTAGTTAGTTGTCCCCTTGTGACGGCTGGTCACTACTTGTTCAATGAAAATTAAGAAATTCACTCTCAAAGTCAATTGTTATTAGCCAAAAGGGGATAATCAACATATGCACTTGTCGCAGCAGCAGCCACAACAACCAAATGGTCCCGAAATAATAGCAGACGGTAAACTTAATCCTTTATCGCCATAATATCACAAAAAAACTACAACTACAACTACTTGTATGTATAGACAGACAGAGAAAAGATTGACATAAAAGAGCAGACAAAGATGAGGTTCACGACGATGATGATGATGTTGGAAAAATGGGCAAAAACAAAACAACCCCAAATGATAGTTTAACAAGCAGCGGCCAGAAAAAGGGTAACCACACCACGAACTCCAACACTTGCCACTACCACAACCACCACTGCCACATGAGATAAAGATACCGAATAAACATTTCACTAAATGATATGACAATATAATGAGCCAAATACCACCATACGTGGAACGAGGGCCGGACAAGCCGACTTGAGGGGAGAAGCACAGCAAACTCGAAATGGGGGAGCTAAGGATATGGCCACATAAAGCTGGTAGAAAATCACTGCAATAATGGACAGTAATAGCAAAGTAAATACGAGTACAAGGATCATAAGGAGTCAAAGAAAGGAAGAAAACAAAAAAAAAAGAAATCACAAACGAATGAAAGAACGAAAGAAAATGGAGCAAAAGAGAATGACCAACGATATCTCATTAATTTCAGTGTGATGTTGTGATAAGACTGGTTTGGACAAAGTCCAGGGGGTGCCAGGAAAATGAATGGGGGGGGGAAAGAGAGTAGCATTCTGGGGAAATGTGGCAAATGAATATTTGAGAAGAAAAACATCGTCAGTCACTTACTCTGGAAACACACCGAAATTTGTAAATGTTATCTCTTTATGCTTACCCTAGGCATTACTTTCAGACACAAAGTAATGACTTGTTTAAGAGATGACATTACATGAGGAACAAATTAATGTCTTGCTTAACAAATGCTTACCCTTGACATTACATTGAGAAACAAAGTAATTACTTGTGTAACAAATGCGATTACATGAAACACAAATTGATGTCTTGCTTAGTAAATGCTTACAATATGCATTACTTTGAGACACAAAGTAATGACTTGTTTTACAGATGGCATTACATGAGACACAAATTAAATGCTTACCCTGGGCATTACTCTGAGACACAAAGTAATGGCTTGTTTAAGAGATGACAAAAAATGATACACAAATCAATGTCTTGCTTACCAAATGCTTACCCTTGACATTACATTGAGAAAAAAGTAATTACTTGTGTAACAAATGGAATTACATGAAACACAAATTGATGTCTTGCTTAGTAAATGCTTACCATAGGCATTACTTTGAGACACAAAGTAATGACTTGTTTTACAGATGGCATTACATGAGACACAAATTAATGACTTGCTTAACAAATACTTACTCTGGGAATTACTCTGAGACACAAAGTAATGACTTGCTTAAGAGATGACACTAAATGATACACAAATCAATGTCTTGCTTACCAAATGCTTACCCTTGACATTACATTGAGAAAAAAGTAATTACTTGTGTAACAAATGGAATTACATGAAACACAAATTGATGTCTTGCTTAGTAAATGCTTACCATAGGCATTACTGTGAGACACAAAGTAATGACTTGTTTCAAAGATTTCATTACATGAGACATGAATTAATGTCTTGCTTAACAAATGCTTTCCCTAGGCATTACTCTGAGACACAAAGTAATGACTTGTTTAACAGATGGCATTACATGAGACACAAATTAATGTCTTCTTTAACAAGTGTTTACCCTAGACATTACTCTCAGACACAATGTAATGACTTGCTTAACTAGAATGGCTAACCGGATAACTCAGGATGCTGTAAGCCCCTGTCCTACTATGAAACAGTCTATAAAAATAACAATGAACCATTTGTCTAAACTTCTACTTTCGAGTCTATCTTCTACAAACGTTTACGCAATGCAATACTTTGATACACAAGGTAATGCTTTGTTTAACTGACTGGCTAACTTATTTAGAAGGAGTCTGAAACAGTCTAGGAAATTATAAAAGTACCTTTTGTGAAAACAATAATTCAGTTGAAGCATTAAACTTTCTAGTCTATATTCTACAGATGCAATACGTCGACTCACAAAGTGATGTCTTGCTTTACTAGACTCGCTTACTGTCTAACTTATTTGGAAGGAAACTGTAAGCGCCTGTCCTACTATGACGCATGCTACAAATTTCGCAAGAAAAGTTTGTGTAAACAATTGATGACGAGTTCTAATTTCGAGTCTAATTTCATAAAATGACCTTGGTGTACTCTGGAGAGTGATCTGATAGTTAGAATATGAATCAAAAGCCGGATGTTTTTTTTCTATCTGCTACTGGCACCTAACCTATATTCGAACTTATTCATTGAAAACATCTCTCAATTTCAAGATAGCCTAGTCTCCGCATTGGAGTAATTCCAAAGTCTTGCAATTCAAAACATTGAAGGCAAAAAAGAGGCAAAGATGGGTTTCACTGTATGACTTCTATAATATATGAAGATGAGATGGTTAAAAGGATATTCCATTCGACGGTCGTGATCATCAGGATGAAAACTTTGTTTCTTCGCCGAACATACTTGCATCAATTCGAGAGCTATGAAACAGATCTCATGATGCCTTGGAAAAAATAAAGACCTCTGTAGTTTTCTATCTGTTATAAAGAGGCAGAAGAGGGTCAAAGAAGACCCTGTAGTTCAGAAGAAAGCCTGGCGACGTTTGATCCGGCAGTTCCATTGCAGTTCTTTCTGCTACACAGGAGATCAAATTTATGGAACGCTCGATTTGCAGAGCTGTAGTCACGGTGTAGTTCACGGTTACAGTCCACCAAGTTGTGTCCTCTGCAAACTTTTTAGTTCGTTTAGATTTTCCAATTCCATTGAATTCCCACTTAATTGCACAGAGAAATGCCAACAAATTTCCACAAAAAAGTACAAATAAATACACGTTAATTATTTTCATTGCTTCTTCCTATATACTTCCAGCAGATACTGTCTCCCAAGAAACTTTTACGTCCTGTCCACTGGCCTTTATCGTTCATCTCCTCGGCTCATTCTCCGCCCTAAACGTCAACCAGCCAACACACAACCAATTTCTTATCTATCAGCATCAACTTGGTATTGGTTATTTTCATCCTCCCCCCGACCCTGCTATTTAGAAACGCTATCAATACCGAAAATGTCCAGTTTAACGTTGAGATAATCTCTGCCAGGAAAAAAGAAGACATTTCTGGAAAATTGCTCGAAATAAGCACCACAAACATCTATAATGAGTCCACATAAGGCAAAAGGCCAGCAGATTGGATGTTTCGGTTTGTTAGCCTTTAACCATATCATTTTGGTCTACTCTAATGTCATTATAATTTATTTTCCAGTCTCTGCAGTCCTTGTGCTCTTGTCTAGGGGGCCAAAATCCAACAGAACAGATTGATATATGGCTTCGATGTCATTTGTGAACAAAAACTCATTTGTCCTCTCCGTACGTAAGTACGGGATGAAAGGATGGATGGCTGGCCGTCTGGTTGGCTGGATGTCTGTAGGTTTTTAAGTATATCGTCCTTCGTTTTAAAACTTAAAAGAGGGGATGTTTTGCGGTTGACTCGTCCATACTTAGCCATGTGTTCTGGCTAAACCGAAAACCTCAATGGGTAATTTATGGCTTCATTGAAGTGTAGAGATATTAGGCAATTATACGTTTTTACATAAACTTGTGATTGTTGTCACATCGAAGATGTTGAAAATATGCTTTCTTCGTGTGGACATATGGCAACACTTTGTAAAATGTTTTCTGTTTCTTTGGCTTGGGTAGAGCAAATCTCTTTGGAAATTCAATTTGTGCTTCGCTTACGAGTAAATGGTGAAATAATCCCACATTATGGGATAGACTGACTGGCTGATATATTGTAGTTGGCATATGGCTTTAACTTGGAGAGGAGTTGGCATTGAGTTTTCTAGGAAGCTATGGAGAGAACATGATATGTAGCACAAATTATTGTCTCGCTAACGATATAACTCGGCAATGTAATAAGAAATGATATACACTTTCCAGAAATATTAGATATTTTATTCAAAATTAATAATAATAAGGTCCAGTAACCCTGCGATTTATATTTTATAAATTGATTATGTTTAATATATGGTAAATAAATAAATAAGACTAGAAATTGCAAATCCTATAGATAAGAAATTTGGCAGCACTTTTACGCATAGTATGTGAGTATTGGGAGAACAACTAAGGCACAGTTATAGATGTTAATGTAAGAGTTGCCAATGCTGGCATATATCCCCTAGAGTTGTATTAGATATTTTACTCAAAAAATGTGAATGATAATTGAAAAATGGCTAGAAGTCGCAAATCATTTAGATACAAAAATTGGCAGCACTCTTCGTATAGTATGCCAAGTCTCTCAAATACTACGATTTCCAGTATTGTCTTTTTTCCTTTCCCATCAAAAGTTGTACTTTAAATTATTTCAAATATTTTTTTAATTCGTTTTTGTGGTTACCAAGGCTTTCATAACCATATGTATATTTGCGCCAAAACAAAAACCAACTGGCTGTCATCTGTCACAGCCCATCATCGATGATGATGAACACGTTGACAAATCATAATTTAAATTCTGCCCAATGTTTACTTGCTTTCCATTACTCTTTTTCCCCAGACATAGTGTCTAATCTCTGGGGGATTATGCTTAAGCCATTTAAGAAATTAAAATATTGAAAAAATTTATATACACACATAATATGATTTGTAGGAATGTGTGTTTGTATGCAAGCGTGTGTGTATGTGTATCTTGTGTCTATCTCCATAAACAATAAATTAATCCTTTAATAATATTTCAAACATAATTTGTTGAGAGATGAATTCTCAAATATACAACAAATCACACAAAAATATGCCACATTATATGGGTGGATTAAACGAATATGAACAGAAAAATGATTTCTTAAGTAGCCAGCAAAAAAGAAGCAACAACAACAACACTAGAGAAAACAAGACACAATAAATGAAATATAAAGACACGTAAAAATCCAATAAATAATAATAAAATTTTTGGACAAACAGATATGAATATTTTGTGTTGAATAAATAAAGATATTAAAACGAGACGATGACAAATTAAACCAGGGAAAACAGTGGAGGCACTTGCCTTGGTACAGCAGGGCAAATATTGAACGTGTTGCTGGAAATTTTACACTCGGAAAAATGGCACTAAATAGAATTTATATTTCATATGGTTGAAATAAAATTAAATTAAACTATTTTAATCTTGTTAAGATACGTTTAAGCATTTAATTACAGATTTGGGAGCACTTTCACACGTACTGTCAACTCTTCACGCTTATTTAAAATACATTGTATTTTTTCTCACATAACAGATAAACTTTATGAAAAAGTGCTGCCAAAGTGCTTATTTATATGATTTATAATTTCATTGAAGTAAACTTAAGTTAACAATTAATGATCACAAAATCAAAAGTGGCCATATAAAAAATAGGATAATTTCAGATATTTGACAGCACTATCACCACCATTGGCGGTTCTTTTTCACTCGCAAAATTCACATAATATAGGAAAAAGTGTTGCCAAATTCGCCATAAATATAATTTGCGACTTCTCAACTTTGAATAAAATATAAATATCTATAATATGATTGAACTAAGATTTATTTAAATTTCCTTATATTTAAGAAAAAGTTAAATTGGTTTAAATGTCTTGGACCAAAATGAATTAATATTTGTCTTCATTTGAATTTAGCGCACAAATCTGAACCAAATCTAAATAAACAATTCCTTAAATTAAGTAAAATTTAATCAAAAGCAAGTTCAAGTTAATGCTAAAGTGTTTTGGGTCAAAATGAGTTAACATTTCTCGTCATTTGAATTTAGCGGAGAAATCTGAACCAAATCAAATGAAACACTTAAAATTAAATAAATTTAACTAAAAGCAAATTCAAGTTAAAGATAAAATCTCTTGGACCAAAACGAATTAATGTTTGCGTCCATTTGAGTCTAGCGAAGAAAACTGAATATAATCTAAATAAACAATTCCTTAAATTGAGTAAAATTTAACTAAAAGCAAGTTCACGTTAAAGGTAAAGTGCCTTGGACCAAAATGAATTAATGTTTGTCTTCATTTGAATTTAGCGGAGAAATCTGAACCAAATCTAAATAAACAATTCCCTAAATGAAGTAAAATTTAACTAAAAGTAAGTTCAAGTTAAAGCTAAAGTGTCATTTGAGTTTAGCGAAGAAAACTGAACCAAATGTATATAAACAATTCTTTAAATTAAGTAAAATCTAACTAAAATCAAGTTCAATTTCTCTGCACATAAA
Source organism: Polietes domitor (assembly GCA_947397865.1). Taxonomy (NCBI): domain Eukaryota; kingdom Metazoa; phylum Arthropoda; class Insecta; order Diptera; family Muscidae; genus Polietes; species Polietes domitor. Next base: position 124,190,921 of record OX377618.1, on the reverse strand, counting down.
TGAGCTTTAAGTCAAATTTAGTTGTTTTTTTTCTTTGGGTGCAATACAAAATTCACATTTTGCCGAGTGTTCGGGGCTAATTTTAGCGCCGCGACTGTGCACTTCAAACAGTCTGGAAGCGAGTTACAACAAAAGAACGCATCTTCCAAACACTGCATGCACATGTTCCGTGCGGCGATGTAGGATGCTGGTGATTATTGCGTAGCATGCCCCAAAACGCACACACACAGCTGCTGACAACATAATTCACCAAGAAAATTCTATAAAAAAAGCGAAGAAAACGAATAAAAAGTCCAAAGCAGTTCAACCAAATATGTGTGCGCCCGCCGTCGTTCGCATCGGTTCGGTTGTGAACCGAACAAAAAGTATTAAAAAACTCTCGGTGACATTATTAAAGAGTATTTGGGTGTTTTTTTTAATGAAATTTTTGTAGACATTTTCGTTTGATGGTATTAAAAATGATTTTAAACATGAGACAAAACAAATCATAAAATTGTAGCTATACGAACGGGGAAAAAATGCTCAACTGAAGAACCATCACTCAAAAAGGATTAAAAAACATTTTCATGGCTAAAAATAATATCCGAGTGAAAAAAACTATGAACTTGAAAAGTAAAAAATAAACAACAACAACACCGTTAATACAACCCATCGAATGGGGGGGGATCGGAAGGGAAATAATTTTACAAAAAAAGCTTAACATGTAATCACACACGTTTCAAAGCTATTAAAATTCATAAATGTTTAATTTTATACATTCTTTTTTTGCCAGGGACCAAACCATAAATTTCACTACCCTTGCCCTCGGTATTTACCTTTAATGCATACCTTTAAATAACCAATAATTGAAATCCCAAATGCACACATGTTGAACACGTTGCAAAACCATTATTTCAACACCGAACAGCAGCAGCAACAGTAATGCCAACAACACCGGCAACAACAAATAACAACATAAGCAATGACATTAAAATATCACCAGCAAACATGCCAACGAACGAGCGCATGAGATGGCCATGATATCACCCAGGGCCAGGACAATGCAATTGGTATAACCGTGCCACCATTAGGGGTATTCAAGAGCAACAAGTTAAGTGCTGCCATTTTACCACAAAAACCCATATTTTAGACGGCATCCTTAATGAAAGGAAGGGCTCCTTTTATTTTCCCAAGCTATTAATGCCGAAAACTTCCAGCTTTGGACCTCTTTCTATATAAATACGTCAGAGTATTTGCAGTACTTTTGACATTACTTTTTTATTGGCATTACTTGATTGATTTCCCTGAAAAATAATTGGAAGTACTTCCGCAGGAAGCATATTTTGATCGCATCCCAAAATCGCAATTTGCCTATTTCCTGCCATTGAGGATCTTGATAAAATGTTATTATCCCGTATCATTTCAAGAATAGCATTTTCACGATTAAGTGGGAACGCATTTTTCGTATGGAGTCACAGAGGTAATGCGTCCGTTTTGCACTCAGAAGGTCTCGGGTTTGAATCGTCGCTCGGGAAAAATATTTTTTTTTGCCTTTTATTATTTTTTATAAATAAACAATGTTTAATTTTGTATAATTATATATATATAATTTAAATAGTTTTGTTTAACAATTTCATAAATATATAAAATTTATAAATGTACTTCAAATATCTATTTTTTATCTATTTAATTACACTGTCCAACAAATTAAGACATTTTGAATGGAACAGAAAAGCGACCCTATAATTATGAAACGGCTTGTTGAGTAGTCCATGTTTGCAGAATAAACTTATAGTCCAGATGTCTGAGTTTCTTTTTACAGTCGGTCAAAATTTTTAGTTTTTGGTCAATGCATTGTGCTAAGCGAAAATAGTGTTGTAAGTTAATGTAATTAATGAGAGAATTCTTATTGTCAGAACTTTATTGTGGAATTTCATGAGGAACATTTCTGTGGAATATCTTAATCCTCAAGCTCCTCTCTGTATGGGTCAATTTGACCGTTTTCTCGAGAAAATCAGAAGAAGTCCTTTGAAAAGCGACAATTAAGGATTAAAATGTTGTACGAAAAAAATTATCGGATAATTTCAGTGCGGGTCACCGAAGACATCAATGTTGTCAATAAAGCTTTTCCCGCTTAAATATCAAAATTACAGGTCAACTTATACAACAACAAAATTACTAGGGTTAAAACTGGCCAATGTTTTTTGGAAGATCGACCTTTTGCGACAAAATATGTGGGTATTTCGGTAGAGCACTGTAAACAAAAAATACAAATTGAATATTTTTCCAAAATTTTGATTTTCGTACAAAAAATCTGGCAACGACACACTTGAACTCATTTCAACTCATTTTATTTATGCTGTTCTACATCCAATTCTTTTGAATTTTTCATGTGCAGTTTGACAGGTGAAATCCGTTCAAAGTGGATATCGGATAGTTATCGGATCATTAGAAATTTTGATAACATTCTAACTGGCTGTTTTTCATTTTATTGAAAAAAATTCCACTGCAAACTTGACATGAAACCCCCTAATAACTGCTACTGTAGCCATGGTAGTACTACCATCCAAGCTGCTGGGCAAATGTTTACATACAATAAAATGCGACAACGACAAATGTAAATACTCGTTGGAATTTTTATTCCAGCACAAAATCCATACAGGTCCTTATAAAGGATATGTTGGTTGTAGTCACACATGCAAATCATCATGCGAATCACGCCGGTGGCAACGCACATGAAAACCTGAACATGAGATACATGGTCTGCATGGCTCTCAAATGTTTTTCGGGTTTTGGCGTATTTTGTTCTTTTAATGTTAATGCACAAATTGTGCATTGTCTAAGGGATATTTGTTTGTCTGCTTTTTATTGTCTGGTTGTGAAAAAAAGAGTTTTTTGAAAATTGATTTTTTTAAACTTTGTCCTTTCGAGTTGAACAGCACTACGTAACCTACTAGGTATGCATATATAGTAATGGAGCTTTTTGCTAGCACCTTATGAAACTTTAACCTTTTTGTGGCTATCACCAAACTATTAAATTTTCCTCGGCAGAGAGACGAAGAGGTACAGAAGGATTTTTTTATAGAATTGTTTAAAATGAAAAAGATTTAAATTTAAGTAAGTGAATATGGCTTCCTAACAACATTATCGCGTTTAAACTAAAATACTGAAAAGTGTGGCCAGGTTCATAAAATATATTATAATAGGACATATAAAATAGCAGGTCAGGTGAGCATGTTTTGGCTTAATTCTATAATATTGATGAATTTACTCGGATTATTTGTTTTTATGAGAACGAAATATAATCTACGACATAACATTTGTCTTTCTCTAATGAACACTGAATAGAATAGGTCACATGCCAACAGACAGTGTTGAGAATGGTATCCCTTGCTCACAGCATTTGCAGTCGCGGGCAGAGCAATATTTGACTAAAGTTATAAATAATCAACATTTACACAACTTGTTATACAAAAAAATGTTTATTTGGATTTATTACAAAAACATAAAATAATGCGGCCAAGTCAAGTCACTCAGTGATTTTGTTTTCGTGAAAGAAATACTTCTGTTGCTCTAAAATCTTTTAAATATTAATGCGGAAATCTAATATTTTATCTTTGCAATGCTACCCTTAGCAAAGGCGTCTTATTATCCCAGACTAGGATTTAAAATAATGCTGGCATATAAATAAATCAAAACTATTGTCTATAATTTAACATCTAAAAATCCAGTAAGTACCATAGATTAAATATTTCGGTTACGTATATCAATGAATACAAGAACAAATTCCTAAGAATAGGTGGATTCTTGGCCATGTCGCGCCCAACAAGTGTGTCGCGCCTATAGACGGACGCCACTTAAAGTCCTTAATCGCATTGCTTTGCTTGCAGAAAAGAAAAGAAACATGAAAACCACAAAAGACGACATAATTTGCCAGTCAAGTGCCCTGCTCCATTCGTCCAGAGCAGAACGTAGAGAAAGCAAAAGAACAGCAGACCAGAATGGTGGTATTCAAATGTCGACCATAAAATTGGAAAATATGTCATCAACAGCTGTCACAATTTCCCATGAATAAGGCAGAACGAACGATATATAGTCGAGCCAAACAACATCAGAGCCAGTCAGGCGGTGACAGCGTCGACGACAAACGAAAACAAACAAATCATTTACGGTGGCATCGATTTATTTTTTTGTTGTTTGCCAAAACTAACAAAAAACAATGTATTGTGTTTGAGGCTGGTGAATGCGAAAGTAAAATTCATATTCCAAACACTCTTCGGAACACCCCAGCAAAGCAGAGCAAATATTCCACGAACACTCACAGCCTCTGCCACTGCCACTGACACTCCATTTGGTTCACATAGGCCATTCACAACACCAATTATATGCGCCACACTTGTTCAAAATAAATATCGTTTTGAATATCATCGCTATTCTGGCCCATAGCGTAGGAAACAACAAAAGATGTTGCTGCTGTTCAACGTCAGCCAGCTATGAACAGTGGGAGATTTTGATTCGATTTTTTTTCCTTTGAAAATAATTTGTTTGCAGATTCATTTGAGACAAACGAATCGTCAAAAGACGGAGTTGTTTGCGACCAACGAGTCACCAGAAGACGAATTCGTCTTATGCGAACGAATTGTCAGAGGACGAATTAGTCCGAGACGAACGAATTCGCCTGAGACGAAAGAATTGTCGGAGGACGAATTCGTTTGAGACGAATGAACAGTCGGAGGACGAATTCGTTTGAGACGAACGTATTGTCGGAGGACGAATTCGTTTGAGACGAACGAACTGTCGGAGGACGAATTCGTTTGAGACGAACGTATTGTCGGAGGACGAATTCGTTTGAGACGAACGAATCGTCAATAGACGAATTCGTCTGCGATCAATGAATCGTCAAAAACGAAATCTTTATAATCTTAGCCTTGTATGTTGCAGGAATTAATTACAGTTGTGTAATTGCGGATGAAACTATTCACTGGGTGGAACTATTGGTACTAGTTCCACCTCTTTCGATCTACAGTCTCTTTTAGCTCCTGCAATATTTTGAACTATACGTCCATCTCTTTTATATTTTTAGTTCTGCTCAGCTGTTTTTAGTGTTGCCAAGCCAATTTGTGTGGCCAACTAAATAAAAGCGCCTCGATAAAACTACTGTTTCTTACTCCTGGGTTCGGATTTTTTTTCTTTTTGGGCAATTGTAATTATATTAAATTTTTTAATGGTTATTTAATCTGAAAATGCCATATAATTTGTGACTGCTACACGACAAATGAAAAATGAAAATTTAATGAAATTAATTTAAATTTAAAATAATATTTTAACCGAAATCACATCGCAAATAAAATTACATGATATGATTCAAAAATATATTGGAACTATGGTACTATGAAAATGAACTAGTTCCTTTTAGGGCTCGGAACTGAAAGGAGCGTCCACCAAATGCAACCAATCATTTGGGTTCCATATTAATTATTCAGCTTGGAATTTAGGAGAGAGCTAAAGATCCAAATTGGGATAGAACCGACAATATCGAATCATAATGTTCGATTCGATTTTTAATTTTATATTTTCCATGTTTTTTCAATTTTGTCCTGTTTTTTGAAAATATGGGAAAATTGAAAACGGAAGAGAAGGAAAACTTGCTTAAACGCCTGTTTGCTCTCAGATGGATAGCTTCTGAGCATTATTCTATCCTTTATTTTCAAAAGACAACAAAAGTGTGTATTTTACATTTTTAAATTCATTTTCAAAATATTTGATTTGTTTTGTGAGAGAGACTCTCACGTGAGAGCTAAAAGAAATTGTCGGCAAATAAAGAGTGATTTTTTTGAGGTTAGGATTTTCATGTATTAGTATTTGACAGATCACGTGGGATTTCAGACATGGTGTCAAAGAGAAAGATGCTCAGTATGCTTTGACATTTCATCATGAATCGTCTTACAAACGAACAACGCTTGCAAATTATTGAATTTTATTATCAAAATGCGTGCTCTGTTAAGAAAGTTCATTGCGCGCTTCCATTTTATGGTCAGTTTAATCGACCCACTGAAGCGGCTATTCGGGCTATTGTGACTAAATTTCGCACCAAATTTACATTGTTGGACATTAAACCACCAACACGCTTACGTAGAGTGCGAACTGAAGAAAATATCGCAGCTGTATCGGCCAGTGTTAATGATGACCACCAATTTTCGATTCGTCGCCGTTCGCACCAATTGGGTCTCTGTTACTCAAAAACGTGGAAATGCCAAAATTGGACTAAGCGGATGGACCACCTAAGACGCAGCCGCGGTCAACATTTAAATGAAATTATCTTCAAAAAGTAAATGTCATGGACCAATCTAACGTTTCAAATAAAGAACCGATGAGATTTTGCAAATTTTATGCGTTTTTTTTAAAAAAAAAGTTATCAAGCTCTTAAAAAATCACCCTTTAGTAAGAAAATAGCTCTCAATTCTTTATAATACCCTACAACGTTAAGAGTACAGTCACAATAACAGCACTGCTAACCTTCGACTCACCACTCTGTTATTGATATTATTTAACAGGGCGCGAGAGAAAGCTCTTCTCCCTTTGTTTAATGATCTCTACACCATTTTCAAGTTGAAATTTAGAAATGCAAATTGAATTTGAGAAAATACAAATTGAAAATGAGAAATGTGAAATTAAATACAAAAAAAACAATTTGAAATTGAGAAAATGCAAATTGAATTTGAGAAAATGCTAATTGAAATTCAGAATAAACAAATTGATATTAACAAATATAAATTGAAATTAATTTCTATTTTCTCATTTTAAATTTTTTATTTCTCAATATCGAATTGTATATTCTCACTTTCAATTCACTCGACAGAATTGTGTATTTTGCATTTTTCAAGACATTTTTAACTTAGGAAATTTACTTAATCTGTCAGTGATATTTTTAAGAATTTTAAAAGAATACCTTTTCGAAATATGAAATTTATTCTGTGGGGAAAACAAATGTAACTCAATTATTATCCCACTTTAAATGGCCGATGTTTTTAATTCAAAAATCAGTGATGCATAAAATGAGTAATAATGATTACCCTCAAAGAATCTAAAATGTCGATAAAAGTCGAAAATCTCCCACTGTGTGTTGCTGATTCCAGTACTGCTGTTCAAGTTGCCGATGATGAAGCTGATATTGTGATACATTTTCACGCATCATGTTTTGCGACGACGAGGAACAACAAACGCATTGTCTCCGTCTGCTGAAACTCCCTTGGAATTCCGACCTAATCATTGTGTAATCATTTGTAATACACAAAATTTTTGGTTATTTTTTGCTGTCGTTGTTGTTGAAAATGTTACGGCTAATTGAGCACCCCTCTCGCATGAACATCAGATCAGCGAACAAATTGAAACAACATTGCATGCGTCAATGGGGGCATGCCACCACCACCACCAACCGGTACGGGAAGGAAGATTTTGCCCTTATTTTCCTGTGTGCCAGCCTCGACGGTGGCGGTGGTGATGGTGATGCCTTTATGTCTGTCTAAGCGGCTTTTGTAATTTCGCTGTTTGACACTTCAATTATGAGTGTGTTTGTGTGTCTGTCTGTGTGTTCATGTAACGAGGGAGTTTTTCCCAGTTCGGAAATTTGATATGCTCTTGAGTTCCATAACACAAACAACAACAACAACATGAGTAGCAACAACCAAATCAACATCAAGTGCATGTGGCATTTGGCCGTGCAAAGTGTTTTGTGAAAAGCGCTGAAGCCTTTGGCATTTCGGTTGTAACAAATTGTTTTGGGAATTGAAGTGACGTTTTGGGTGAGCACAACAGCACCCCGCCATCACACGCACACACACCCATAGTAAATGAAATTTCCTTGACAGGCAACGGAAGGAAACACTTTAACCCCACTCTCGCCCCACAGCCACTCGTGCTTGTGTACAAGTGAATTTATCTCGTCCAACCATCATTCAGACAGATTATTGTCATAATTACGATAATATTTTATTCGATTTTGATCACTCCATCCGGACGTCTGTCAATCTGCCCGCCCGCCCCTCCGAGGAATTCATAGACACATAATCTTTAATTTTCTTTGAAGAAAATCACTTTTGAATATTTGAACGTTCGTTAGTTTGTTTCCTCGACAGCCCTCTCTCCCTCTCAAGATATTGGAATATTAAGAATCATTCGATAATTATCTTCAATCATTATATCTATTCAAAATCATCACAAAGAATAACATTAAACACCCACATTTAGCGCATCGTAGCGAGCCATTACATGCCAGCCAGCCAGCCACCCATCCATCCAGCCGTCCATCCCATACGTCTTTATCGGTGTTGACTAATTATCGCCTATTTGGTATGCACATATATCTATCTATATGTATGCCTAGATATAGTAGATGTGCATACATATATACATACATATGTATGTATGTATACACAAATATATTTGTCACCGATTTGCTGTCGGTCTATGTCTTGCCATTTCAACACACATTTTTTGTCCTCGAGTCATATTCCGCATACGAGGGTAGATAAGAAAGTATCCGAACAATTAGAAAATAAGAGACGATTGCGATAGTGTTGCTATGTGAGAGTTTCGAGAACAATATTCTAAAAAAGCTGAATTTTTCTCTCATCTGTTGTTAGAAAATGTTATTAACAGAAGTAGCGGCGATGTAGACAACCATCATTTTCATCAAGTCTGTTTAACCTACAGTTGAAGCTATTCAATAGCTGTCAGTTTATGTGGAGTCTGATATCCACAAACGTATGTTACATCCAGAGAAAATCTACAAACGGGAGTGGAAAATTTACTCTTTAGATTGTTAACAGTTCGTTATCATTAACAAGTGAAATAATCTTTTTTTCCAATTTTTAAAAGTTGTGATTCGATTTAACTCAATCTCAATCGACATCATCCAAAATAATAGATTTTTATCAATTAATCACATTAAATATTTCACTTAACATCGCTGTTATACAAAATTCACAAAAGAATTGAACTAAAATCGTGTCTGAGTTAGAGGGTTTTAGAAACTAGTTTCCTAGTTAACTTGTAGACAGATAATAAGAAAATAGCTCTCAATTCTCTCCTCAATACCCTATAACGTTAGGAGTACAGTTGCAATAACAGCACTGTTAACCTTCTACTCACCACTCTGTTATTGACATTATTTAACAGTGCGCGAGAGAAAGCTCTTCTGCCTTTGTTTAATGATCTCTACACCATTTTCAGTAGAAATTCAGAAAATACAAGTTGAAATTCGGAAATTTAGAGAATTCAAATTGAAATTCAGAAATGGAAATTGAGAAAAAGCAATTTCAAATATAGAAATTAAATTTGAAATTGTGAAAATACAAATTGAAATTCAGAAATTCAGAAAATTGAAATTGAGATATTGATATATATATTCAGAAATGTAAATTGAAATTGTGAATAAATAAATTGATATTCAAAAATCTAAATTTGTATTTTCTCATTTTCAATTTTTATTTCTCAATATCAAATTGTATATTCTCGATTTAAATTTCTGAATTTCAATTCATATTTATTTTATTTTCTCAATTTAAATTTACATATCTGAATTTCATTTCAATTTTCTCAATTTCTATTTACATTTCTGAATTTAAATTTGTATTTTCTCAATTTCAATTCTAATTTATATTTATGAGTTTCAATTTGTATTTTGCCATTTTCCATTTTCTTAATTTCGCTTTATTTAAACTTGCATTTCTGTATTTCAATTTGTATTTTCTCAATGTGATGTTGTATTTTCTCAATTTCAATTGAAAATGGTCGTTTTATTTTTTTTTTTTGATCCACCCTCGTACTTAAATACACCAATATCTTCTGTCATTCCGTCTTCAAAGTGTTGTTGTACACGATCGGTTTGTCAGTCATACAGTGGCTGCTGCTGTTGTTGTTGCCACCCATTGCTGCTGCTGCTGTTTTTGTTATGTGAATTATAACCTCATTAATTTGCTGTTAATTTGTTAAATGTCACAAAAACGAAACGAAATTGTTTGTCAAAAAATGTTTGGGAACGTCGTCCATGCATACCTCTTCGAATATACATTGTTTTTTCGGACTAAGAGACCCAAAAACTGTCCAACTCCAACAACTTGTTGTACCATTTACGATTTCGTTTTCTGTTCTCGACATAGTCCGATATTCCGAAAATACAATTCCAAGAATGAATGGACCATAAAAATGATCCGAAATGATCCGAAACGATGCAATAAACCGTGAGTGTTATTGTGCAACATGCCTTGATGGTTTCATTGTCACCATTTAATAGTGTGTAAACGGCTCCGTAATGTAGCATTTACACTGTCATCTTAACATTTCGTAATAGGTAAAATTGCATTATTTACACTCGGTACTTGGTTTTTGCATTGTTTGAATTTCTCTCTCAAACTCTCTCAAACTGTTACTAACAGAAAAAGCGGAGATTTAACATTGTTAACATTACAGTTCTTGAAGTAACATCGTGTTAACTAAATGTTAACACCGGCAACTGGAATCCAGAGATAATAGACTTATAACATTTTCACACTTTCTACTCTCTTGATCGAAATGCAAAAATTGTTAAGTTTTTACCAAATAAACATATTAAGTAGTACTTAACATCGCTCTTATAATGATGTTATTCGAAGAGAGAGATTCAGTTTTCAGATTGCCCTTTCTCTGAAAGTCTGAAATCCTACACTTTGATCTTTTAATTAAACATTTTCTTGGATATATATCAATAAATATTGCAAATATTGCCACAGATCACACATAAATCTGTGATCCCTTTCTGGAATCCTTTAGAAATATCGCCTTCGGAATAATATTAAAGTGCTTCACCATTTCTTGTGCCATTAAACTTCCCTAGTCATACATAACGAAAGAAAACATTATCAGTACTTACTTCTGAGCTTCTCCAGCGGTTCATGCTTTGGCGTATGCGGGGGTACTACACTGTGATGTGGATGCTGCGAGTAGCCGGTGACCAAATCCTGACCAGCGCCATGATGCAAATGACTGAGACTGCCAATTGGCATTAGACTCGAGATGGCGGGTGAAATGCTAACCGACGAACTGGAATCATGCAGACTATGATGATTGTGCAAATGATCGCTGCCTCCACCGATCGAGGTATTACTGTTCACGGTCGAACTACCGGTGCTGCCGCTGCTCATCGCTGTGCTGGTGGTTGTGGCACTTTCCGCGGAACCGGCTGAGCCTGCCCCGGCGGCCGTGCCAGCACTGACCAGATCTTGTAAGCACAAACCGGTCGATTCGGCTGACATGGCCTCGAGGCCGTTTAAAGCGCCACCCACGCCGAGCGGTGCCGAGTGACCATGGCCGCCGCCAGCAGCGTTGCCGCCGCTGGCGCGATCCATGCCTAAATATGTGGGGAAAATGGTGGAGAAGCCTTGAGCCACAGCTTGATGTGGCTGATGGTGGGCGTGCAGCGTGCTCTGCTGGTGGTGCGGATGAAGTGGCGGCAGATGATGGTCTCTGCCGGAGAACTTCGTCGTGACGACGTCCTTGAAGTGTTGCAAAAATGTAGTCGTCGTGGTGAGGCCGGTATCGTACACTTGGGGAAAGTTTACAATCTTAAAGCCGTTCCTGGTTGCCTTTGGTGAAACCGAAAGAGTCGCAGCGTTTGAGAAACCTAGAAAATGAAACAAAAAAACAGAATAGTTCATGAAACAAACACACATACACATGTACAGTACAAAACAAATTATAAAGATGTTGTATTTATTTAGGTTGGGTTCTTCGACAAACAAGATTAACCTCCAACACTCTGAAGGCAGTATAATTTAACACTTGCCGGCGACTGTGGTCCACAGAACTCTTTTGTTTTCCTCTGCGGCCAAAACGACAAATATTTGTGATGATATTCTAAGATATAGCGGGCACGAATGACTGTTTTTCGGTGTGTTTGTGTTCAAATGCCAAGCAACTTCAAGCTTCTTTTGGGGTGCCCCCCATCCTGCAATGCCATTCTCTAAATACTGGATAGATAGATAACTGAATTGTTTTCAGTTCCATTTGTAGATAACATTAGCAAAAAAGAGCGGCAATAAACATGTTTTTGAACAGCGAGGGGCACAGTGGTTGGTAAACTTTTTAGGGGTTTAACATTGAGTCTCCATAAAAATTCACCAAAAGGAAGAACTTCTTAATTACAGATTAAAGATTTCTATGTCCCGGGCGCTCTTTAAACTACGGGTGGCCATTTAAAATTTTAAATTTGAACTACCGATTAAAATTGCCGCATATGGGGTTCAGAAAACCCTCACATGACTACCACAAACCAATGATGATATTGTGTTCCATTATTAAAAAAAGTTCAAACTTTCCAATAAAACCAGAAATTTGAAAAATTAATCAGTACTTTTTCTGGTGTTTTATTGGCAAGTCGCTTGTTACTCGCTTAATTGGTAGAAGTTCAATAACTTGGTTAGATTTATGAAATTTTAAATATGATTTATTTTAAATAATATATTCGAAATAATTTCATTTGAAATTTTCACATTAGAAAAAATAACTAATGAAATTCCATTTCCAACCACTGTGCGTGCTGTGGCCGTCGACGTTGTCGTCTTCGTATGCCAGTGTCTCTGTTTATGTGTTATCTGCTTGTATTTATGTTTAAATACCTACAAACAAATAGACATCCCTACATACATACACACGTATACATTTATGTATGTTCATTTGTCGATGTCCCTACTACATCCATGAAATAATAATAAAAAATATGTATTTACATTTCTCCGGCTATGTTTTCTTTTCTCTTTCATTATTTTATTGCTGTCGTTTCAAGAACTCTCTGCTATTATTAGTAATTAGTCCACCATCAGGCGAGTGACAAAGGTCTTGGAACGATAATCAACAGTTTTCAGGTTAATGGGGGAGAGCAAATGTACGTAGGTCATGTTGGTATGGGGATTCTTTCTATGATTCTTTGTTCAAAATAGGGAATTTTTGCAACTGCCAGATGGAATCCTAAGGAACGCAAAGACATGGCAGACCGTGAAGTTTTTATTTAAAAAAAAATGATATTCCAAAAAGCTAATATATGTTAATATAAGGCAAGAGTTAATATAAGGCAGAAGAAAAGCTTAAATACCCTAAATATTGGAGGATAGTGGGAGCATTTTCAATTCAAGTACAAATTTTGAAATATCCATTATCTCTCACGTACACAAGGCAAGATAACCTAACTTCATTATCATACCCATTTCTGCCGTAAAAGTAAAAAATCTTTTTTTCTGCCAGTCTATGCAGTCAGAGGAATGTATACTCTGAATTTCATGACTCTAGCTACGGCCATTTGGTTGATACCATTTTTATCCCCTTTTTACCATTTTACCCCGTTAAAAATTTCGAAAATCTCTTTATTTCATCATTCTAGCTGTATCCGTTTAGTTGGTACTATTTTTAACCCTCTATTCCCATTGTATCCCTTGAAAGTACGAATTTGGAAAAGTCTTTTTATTTTTCGTGTCTACGGAATCAGAGGAATGTATACATCGAATTTCATTATTCTAGGTGCAGCCATTTGTTTGATACTATTTTTATCGCCATTTTCCATTTTATGCCCCAAATGTACGAATTTCGAAAAATCCGTTTATTTTACGTGTCTACGCAATCAGAGGAATGTATACACAAAATTTCATTATTCTAGGTGCAGTCGTTTGGTGGGTACCATTTTTATCCCTCTATTCCCATTTTACCCCTTAAAAGTACGAATTAGGGAAAAGTACTTTTATATTTTGTATCTACTTAATTCGAGGAATGTACACACCGGAGGAATTATTTTAGGTACAGCCGTTTGATAGGTACCATTTTTATCCCTTTGTGCCCATTTTGATCCCTACGAATAAGAATCACTTTAAGGTGATCATTTTTGTTATAGGGCGAATGCGCATACCCAATATCAAGCAATATTGCAAAAAAACATGCTGAAATGCTCTAAATATTAGGGGTTATTATGGGTATTTTCAGTCCTTGTGAGGGAAAAATCATTCCCTTCGGACCAATTTCGCCCAGTTGCAATTCCAAGCGATCTACGACTATAAGACGCATTTATGGAAAATTTGGACCTCCTATCTCCTTTCGTTTCCTTTCAATAAACGGACGGACAGACGAACATGGCTAGATCGTCTTAGAATTTTATGACGATCAATAATATATATACCTCATAGGGTCCTAGGTCGCTATTTCAAGGTGTTGCAAACGGAATGACAATGTTAGTATACCCCATCCTGTGGTGAAGGGTATACAAATTAGCTCGAACCCAGCACCTTTAAACGGTGTTGCTAACTATCTCCATTTGAATTGAGACCAAAAAAACCTATGACCACGGTATGGTAACCGGCTAATGTCATTGTAATTATCTATTACCAATGTTTTCGTATATTGTAAATAATAAAATAAAAAACTTTTTCGCAATAATCAATATAAAAATAAACATTGACAGCCGTCATAAATAGAATTCAAACCGCAGCAGTAACACAAATTTACCCCAGACCGTAAATAGTAGTTCGTTCACAAACGCGCACACACACAAAGGCCAACGATAAAAATCTTAAATAAATAATAAATAAAACAACAGCGACACCGAGAATGGAAAAAAGTCCAATAAAGAAAGAGAGCACAATTATGTATTTATGATCCTCATTACCACCACCACCAACATCATCATCATCAGTATCAGTATCAGTATCACCATTAGCACTCACATCCATACTTGGGCACAAATATTTGTTTAGTATCATTGCATTTGCACTATCTGGCAACACTATCAAATATTTGCATTCGCATCTAATTGCATGGCATCCAGCCGCCCGCCATACCAACCACCGATCGTTGCGTTAGAAACCGGGCTATTATTACCCAGTGGGTTTTATGGGTTGGATTGTACTTTCGTTTTCATTCTTATAGCTTGGCTCGGTGGTTTGGTATGGTGGACGGACACAAACACCTACGACCAACTGTGGTTATCTTATAAAAAATTACTATGACTCTGACTACTGTAGTAATAGTATTTTTGCAGAATCTTAATGTAATAATAAACTTGATCTCCAGTTGATCCCCGGTAGGATTACATTGTTTAGGTTGTATTTAATTCATATTTCAAACGATGAATGTTTGCAAAAGCGTTTAGCGTGGAAAGGGTACAAGTGATTGGAGTGGCGATTTTGTAATTTTTGCTCAAAATGAGAATTATAACTACCAATTTTTGATAACTTTTAAGGCGTGTCATTCTTAAGCAAAAAAATTAAATATTTCTCTGGCAAATCTACCGTTAAACTTTGAGAAAATGACTCTAAATTTGCATTTAAACAACCTCATAGTCATTACTCGATAGCTGTCATATTTGGTCAAAATGAGAATTATAACCACCAATTTGTTCCTAACTTGTAAGGCTTGTTATTCTTATTTTTATAATTGAACATTTCTATACCAAATCTACCGTTAAACTTTGAGAAAATGACTCTGAATTTTCTCAAACAACCTCTCATAGTCATTACTCGGCCCAAGTGACAGCTGTCAAAAGGAACAGCATATTTTCGTGGTAGCTGTCAGATCTGCTTCGACTTTTTTCGCAAAAAGTTCTGTGATCCTCTCAAATACCAGCAATAAGTAATAAAAAAATAATTTATTACATTTTCGGTGTTTTATTTATTTCACAAAAAATTGTGACAGTTGGAAATTTTCTTGTTGCTCTGTTGTCTGCGGCAAGTGTTTTCTGGGGTCTTTTGTTCAATTGGAAAACAGCAAAAATATACACACATACCATGTACATATGTATGTGTGTATGTGTATATGGTGGAAAATATTTATTTACTCTTTTATTATTATTGTGCTATTATTGTTGGCGTTTTTTTTTATTATTTATTTTGTTTTTGTTCCAATTCATTTGAGTTTTGTTCATTGGCAATGATTAAACTCATTTTGTGGTTTGCACCCTATGGTAGCCAAATATCATTAATTATTTTATAAGAATATACATTTTGCTGTTGCTGCTCTTCTCCTCTGTCCTGTTCGTTTTGTTCATTTTGTTATTGCTAATTTGTGTTTGTTATTGTTTTATGTCTATATGTTCAGAGCGGTTTATTATTAAGCGTTTTCGTTTTTTATTTGCTTTGACAAAATATGCAAATACGTCGACCAGGGGCAAAACTCTCTACACATATTTTTTATTTTCTAATCGAAGAAACAAAAAAAGAAAACGACAACAATGACGTCAATCTCATACAATCATAAATCGCTATAAATAATTATAATAGTAGGTCGAGCATAGGTTTAATGGCCGTACGGCAAGCATGTAGTTTTTGCAGATGTCCAAAGTCGAAAGGATTGCTGCCTGTCCATAGAATAGAATGATATTTTGCCAGGTTGGCCTTGAACTCCTCGGATTTTCAAACATAGATCAGCATGAAATTCCAGTGTACAAACTATGCAAGCAAATTAAAAATATTGCCTTTATTAGCTGAATATTAATTGTGCACATTATTTACATACAAACAGCACTAATGGAAGCAACTATATATGCTTACCGAGCTCTTTTGATTTCTATTATAGTTGGGCCCTCGAAAAGTCTCCCTAAACTCGTAACAGTGAGAGCTTTATAGCCACAACAAAACTTTCATTTGGACTGGAATAAATTACGCTTAGTAAACTAAACCATTTCGCGATAATGTCTCAAAAAGTAACAGGATTTTCTACTCAGATAGAAATTTGTGTCTTTCTGATGAAATTTAATTTTAACTAGTGGTTAGCATAGTTCAGCGGCGCCTTTACTCTTTAATTTCAGCGAAGCCACGTTGGTGTAAAGTTTTTATTAAAATACATTAGCGTTTAGGAGCTGGAGTAGTAGGTCTCATTCATTGCAAGCAACATTATATAGTTCACAGCTCACTGATTAAGAGAATCTACATTTTCTCCTTCGGAAATGTTTGTGTAGCCATTTGTTCTGTAAATATTTGTTATTGAAGTTTTCTTGATTGCATTAAATACATGAGGAGGTTTTGAAAAGTTTAAGAGGATATTTTATAAAATTAAAGTTAAATTTTGATGTAGGAAATATTCCGTCGGAATTTTGGAATTAAATTTTGAAACATTAGTTGACAATAGTTAATTTGCTAGAAACTGCGTTGGTTGCTTAAGTTATCATGACACGAAAATTTAATTATTATTCATTATTAAAAAATTGATTTTGCTTTTGCCGCACATAGTTAGAACATATCTTGTAATGGTCTAATAGTACCTGCGGGGAAAGAAGAATAACATTTTCATTCCTGAATTTGACGAACATTTTCGCCTTCTTACTTCGACTTGATGGTCTCAATTCAGTTCTAGCATAAATAACTGACAAATTAAGAGTTAATTTTCTCATTTCGAATAAATACTCAATTATTTACGATGGCATGTTTAGTTTCCCTATTCCACTTCCACACAAAACATGCTGCCAGAGTTTTCTTGCTGAACCAGCTAAGAATAACAACGCTGCCAGCTTACCAAAGCTCTAATTCTAATCTAAGTACAAACGACGTCTTTCATGGATATTAAAGTGTGCCGCGTGACCCATACAAACAAATGTAATAGTTTAGCAAATACAATTTGCAAATACAATGCTTTAAACCGTCGGCAAATTAAACACAAACAATTATTTTGTTATCTATTAAGATTTTTGCCAAACAAGTATTGTTAAATGATAGAGTTCTTTGGACATGATTTTCTAAAATCGGAGGAACTTCTCGGTTTCAGAGATATTGGAAATACATTCAGTTTTTGAAGGTTCGTCAAAAAATTAAATTTCTCCGATTCATGCTATTGAAGGCTAAATGGAGAAAAAGCTTGGAAATATTACAACTTTGAGGAGTTTTCAAAATGTTTAGCACGTCAAACGATATCAAAACCCAAGTTTGAACAAACCGACGGTTACATATATCAAATTCCACAAAAATTGACAGCTTTAACTGTCAGTTAGTACTAACTAGAGTTTATTTTATTTATTATTATCATCAACGACTTCAGATTTTAGGAAAGATCATAAAATATTCAAAATTTATTTTGAGTTAGTAACCGCCGCCGCAATTTCCATGGCGCACTTCAACAGACTAACGTGTGTTTTGATAATATAGGATTTACCGCCATTTTCATTAAGACTGTTTATTCTACAGATAGATCTAAACAATAGGCCTGTTCGATTGGGCTTACTAGCTTTCTATTAAGAGATTTGAAAAGGTGGTACCATTGTTTTTTTTTTTCTTAAATGGATCAACAGCAACACTAACAAAGTAGTTAGCTACTTTCTTGTTAAGGTAGTAAATTCCGGACGAAAATTAAGCTAGTAAGTACAATCGAACGGGCCACTTTTTGTAGAGTTTGATACCTATAACTGTTAGTTATCTTCATTTAAAGGGCTGTTTACACTTAATGATTTACCGTACAGCTTGAAAGAAGGTTATTGTTTGCAGTCACTTCAGGCTTAGATCTGCAAAAGATCTGCCAAAAGTCGTCGCTGAATTAGAATCCAACTTGGACAATAAATCCAGATGTGTAACCGCGATCTATCTTTATTTACAAAACTAATAGTGCATTTAGAAACATCAAATGTCTAAATACACTATTAGATGCGACAATTATTTGTTCAAAACAGTGTTAATACTTTAGGCGGAGATTAGACACACCAAATATTTGGACAAGACATGTTGTGCAAAATGCGAGGTAAAGTTCTTTTTAGATATAAAAACTAATGGGTACAAAATTCCGTTTTTTATTAATAACTTTGTATCTGAAGGGCAGCTCTAAAGTTTGTAATAATTTCTTGGATTTTGCGCAACATCAACATATTTCCCTCCACTTAATTGATGTGTCTAAATACTATATAAATTATTTTACTTAGTTACAAATAAAAATTTTGTGCAAAACAAAGTTGTTTTATTATTGTTTGGGCATTATTATTATTTTGTATGGACAAAAATGTAATATTTATCCCTAGAATATGGAAACGCATCAATGCAGTGGGCTACCATCCAACTCGCAAAATAAATTTATTATGAATTTTTCCATCGGTAAATCGGAAAAATTCATAATAAATTAAATTTGTGAATTGGACAGTCCAAATGAACTCAGATGCACTGCAGTGAGACGAAAATGTCCTGTATTAGAGCGGAAGTTGCGCCAAATGTTTTACTCACTCATTTTCTATAAAGACCTTTTTAGACACACAAAATATTTGTGCAAAAACTTATTACTCAAAATGGGAGATAATAAATTTTATATACATTGCAGTTGCCCCACAAATACAAAATTTTGTGCAAATATTTTGTGTGTTTAAAATGGCCTTTTCAGATTGCATTCGATATTTAGCTAAAATGACATAAGATCGATTCAAATTTGCATGGGATTTGTAAATCGACCTAATAGCTTTGTCACACTGCATGCGAAATCAAGTTTAAATGACATAAGGATAAGATTTAAAAATGTCAGATGCCATACACAATTCACGTTTGAAAATCGACCTTATGTCATTTCAGCTAGATTTCACATCCAGTGTGACAAGGCTCTGATGTCACTTCAGCTAGATTTCGCATGCAGTGTGTGTGTAGGCTATTAGACACACCAATATCTTGGCAAAACCCCTATTAGACACTCCAAATATTTGGGCAAAAATAAAGGTTTTCTAATTATATTATATATTATAAAACTGGCTTCAAATATAAATATTTTAGAAAGGCCAGATATTTGACTTCAAACATTTTGAGTATATTCCGATTTAAACAAATTAACACAAATAAACAATTTCATGTCATGTCTTGCACTAATATTTCAAGTGTGTAAAGAGGTCTTAACTTTCGATCACAATAATTCACTTGACATTGAAGAGTGCGCACGCATTAATTTGACATGAACAAAATTTTATTTATTATATTTTCAATTGTTTATGGTCACTTTAATAAATTTTAATTTTTAAACTACAGGCCGCCGCTCTGTTTAATATTTTTATGATGATGTTTCAGAAAAATAATACGAATTTACGAAGTCGCCTTAACGCTTTAACCTCATAAAACGCGATTTTGATTTAGGCGAACCATGTGCTTAGGATTAACTTTAATTAGCTTTTGTCTGGCATAAATCTCATGGCCCGCAAAATTGCAATAAATCATGTATAAGCTAAATACCGGTGTGAACTTTGAACCTGTCCGGATATTACACAAATAGTTCTTCAGATACATATGTATGTGGTTATGCTCACCTTTTAGGTTTTATATGTTCTGCTGACTTGGCTGGCTGGTGGCGTTACTATTTAATCCACTTGGAGCATTAAGTGTTTTACACAACAGCACGTTTTTTCGGTTTTCGAAATTTACGATTTTAACACACAAGCGTCGTCCGTTATCAAGAGAATACTTCACATTAATGGCCCGGATTCTAAGCATTAATTCACCGAATGCAATGGATATTTAACTGGTTTTAGATAATTTATGGATTGACACTTTTAATGTTTCGAAGAAGCAAAAATCGCCTTGTTATTTAGTGTTTTATGGGCCGCCAATATAAAAATTGTTGCGACGGGGCGGTGAGTGATCACCGGGATCTCTGTTTGTCCTAAAGTTTGTCGTATTTTGTTGATGGGCTTTAAAAGTTATTAAATTATTTTTAATTTATTTTCGGTTTCGTTTGCGAAAAAATGCTTTTTAATTTTTAGTATTTAAGAGGATTAATGCGATTTATTGGATTGGACTTTTTGTGTTTTGATTTGTTTTTTCGCTTTCATTTTTTCTTGTTTTATTTCTATTCTATTTCCTCTTCGTTTTCACAACACTTTCACTGCTGGTGGCTGGGCTGGTTTTGTGATTCACCCAAAATGATTAGGTGCCACTTTTTGCTGCACGTTTGTTTGTTTTGTTTGATTTTGCTATAAAGGCTTTGCTGGGCAAATCCGCGACGGCTTAACTGTTTTAATAATTTAATCCGGCGGGTAATTAGACTGAGGCTAAATCACACAGAGAATCATCAGAGTGAATGAAAAACGTTGGCTGGAGCGCTTTACACGTACGCACGTTTAGACACGGACGGCGGACGACGGACAATGAATGAAACGAAGACGATGACGACGACGAAGAGACTTGGTTGGGTCTTCACAGAGTGTCTGTCTGATGTGGTCTGATTGTTGTATCAACTCTGATGGGGATTGATTGGTAATGAGGTTAAACGAGCGGTATTTGTTTTGTCTGTTGTCTGCTTTACGAGTAACCGTAAACGAATGACAATGCAGCCAAGGAAAACGGAAACGCGCCGCCGGAGACAGCTAAAGTATATTCACGTCACACACACGCTCACATATATCCAGCAGCAGCAGAGCCACTACCACCATCGACACTTTTAGGGCGGTTATGGGTATTTGCCACCCCTTTTGCCGTATGCCAAGGGACTCGAAAACGCTTCTCGCCTCAAATTATGCTCTTGACGAAGTCACTCGTTGCTAAAGTAGGATGGTTGTGTGTTTCCAATTTGGTGGGGGTGGGGGGAAATTTCAACGAATTACTCCCGTTGCGGCTAACACGGTGCGGCGGGAAATCTTTTGGAGAAGCTTGTAGCGAGTTTACCGTTGCACGCACGTAAATGCTTTTGCAGAGACGACCACGACGACGACTGAATGACTGTGGTCTGAATTGAGCATATGCCGCGAGCGAGATACCACCGCACACAAAATCAGAGCAGAGCAGAGCGCGCGTACACGGAAAATAACGGCGCACTACACTACACTAGTGACTAGTCTGCACCACACGAGTGCTCACTCTTATCGCTCCCGACGAGATAAGCAACAAAGCATAATGCTTAATAATAGAGTTCGTCCGTGCCACACACACACACATACATGCTATTCTGATAAGAAAACCACTCGCACTCGTTGCAAGCTAACCAACAACACCAACCTCTTTGAAACACACATACACACAAACACAACAGACAAAGATGAACGATATTCAAAGTACTGCCAGGGTGCTCTCTACTAGTTGGAGAGCAACGAGTAACCGCTTCAAGTACTCAAGACAGAAAGAGACAGCCTCAATCCAAGAGAGAGTGAGAGTGTGTGAGAGAGAGAGGAAGTGTGCTGTGTAGCAGTCAACCATTGCAGAGAAATAGCGGAACACAACCCCGTGCGACACGACATGTTGAACGACCGCTTGTTGTTGTTGGCCCTCACAAGGGAGGGAAAGAAATAGCCATACACACTCAAAGGACGCCTTGTCTCTTTTACACCTGACTGGTGGCTTCGACACTTTTGAACATCCCCGTTTGATGTTTGTCGGAAGTTGTGCCCAAGCAGCAGCGAACGAGTCATTCTGCTTTGGCCGCACTCTCTGAAAACACTGAAAATTGGTGGGAAAAATCGCGCAACATTTTCCCAAAAATTCCTTTTATGAATTATGTTTCCCAAAGAAAAACTTCAAAACATGAAATTGTGCACTTTTTGTCGATTTTCTATCGATTCCGAGCGTTTCACCCTTTTTAGCTCCACAAAAAGGGGTTGCTGGACTTTTCCTATTTGGCATACTTCTCTTTTGTGTGTTTGTTGGGGGTTTCCTTTTCTTTTCATTATTCCAGAGTTGTACTTCTTACCACTGCTCTGTTCTTTCTTACCCGAGTTGTTGTAGCTCTCGTTGCGTTGTTGTTGTCGCTGTATTTGTTGTTTTAGTTTCATTTTGAATGAATGACTTTAATCCTCTTTTTGGCATTCTTTGGCTGTTTGTTTTACTGGGTGTCAAGGGCGTTTTGTTATCCCATTATTATTATTTGTTGCCTTTTCCCCCACACCATTATTCATTCTTTTTTGTTGTGTTTTTTTTTCTCGTGTGTTTGTGCGTTTGTGTGTGTAATTTAAATACATTTTTATATACTGCTGTTTGTTTGCCTTTTGGTTAACGGGGCATTGTTTAGACGGCTGCTCTATTGTGGCCAAACACACACCTACAGTAACCAGAAGCTGCTTCATCATCACCATCATCCACCTCAACCACATCCTTGCCGTCGTCATTGTTGTCTTTTAAGGCGTTTGTTTGTTTTGTTTTCGCATTCACTTCTGCTCTTCCGTGTATATTTCGTTCGGCCTACGGAAACAATGAATTGAATATCAACCTCCCTCCCTCCATCCAACTGATAGCTAAGATCCCGTCGGTTCCACATTGTTTTCCATTTTGTGGCTACGTTCGCCCATTTCTGCTTCCCTCTATCCCTCTCACACTTTGTTCGGGGCATTGAATTTGTCAATAAATAAATAACTTTTTATTCTTGCTTTTATGTATATAACCCTCCCCGCGCGTTTGCAAATAAAATATACATATACGCGTGTACATACATAGATATGTAAGTATCATTCACTTTTTGGGCCTCTGTGAATCCTGTTCTTCGCCATGCACAGTGTGTGATTTTTTTGACGTTTATTTATTTCATAGAAATCGTTTTAGTGTAACTTGTCATTAAAGTCGAACCAAAGAAAATGTTGTAGCACTTTCCTAAATAATTATAATTGTATTTACGAATTTTCCAAACAAAGTTAAACTTTGAACAACAAACACAGGCGCAGGAAAAGGGTGGTCTAATACCACAGTACGAGAACAATTTTAGCCCCCCCGGACAATACAGCTAGACTTTTTTTAATTTATCAATGCCAATATTTTGGGGTTTTTCATAAAAAGACTTATTGTACAACTCATTGACGGTGGACGAGGGCAAGTGCTGTAAAATTGACAATAACTATATGATTTGCAATCTATTTGGAAGTAGAACAATTTTTCCCAGGTTTGGTAGCTGTGTAAGTAGAGATTTTGTTTGGAAAAATATCCCAATAGTTGGACAGTTTTAAGATCCTGCAAATGTAATGTCGGGCTACAAGAATCTGCTTCAAATGAAAATAAAAGAAAAACATCACAAGCCTTTTTTCGCGTTTATTCACTGTCAGGCTCACAAATTAAATATGATTTGAATGTCAATAAATTGCAGCGATTTCTTAAAAGGTATTTCAAAAATTTGCTGAATTTTTTCTTGATATGTATGAAAAATTCAGAAATAAACTGCAAAGTATCATACACTTTCTTTTATCACGAACATTTCATACTTCATAAAATAAAATTGTTAAACTAATGAATCATAGATTCATAATCAACGAAATATGCATTGTCTTAAATTAAATGTTCTTAACCATATTATGACCAGCTGAATTTGGAAATTTGCATTTGAAAAATAAGAAAGAATTAAAATAAACATTATTTGCTTCCACTAACACTAAATACAATAGATTTATTAAACATAAAATTCAGTGATTTAGTTTTGTTGTTATTTTTTCTTAATTAATATTCCGTGTTACAAAAAATAAGTGTTTACTTGGTGGGTTGAAGATTATGGAATATGTTATATCTTATGAGTAATATGTTATATCTGTTGAGTAATGAAATGTTTTCATATATTTAATGAACGATTTTTGTGTGTTTATAAAACGTTTCATAAATAATAAACATGTATTTAGAGTGTCGGCTTTATTCGGTTGAATACTACCAACTCCCATTTCACCTGTGTTAATTCTGACAAGTATGTTCCTTGATGTAGGTCAAAGATGCAATGAATATGACAAAGATTCTCACAAGGATGGTGTGTATCATCTGATCAGTCCACCAATTACCCGCAACTACAACAAGTCACATTTATATATATATATATTGGAAACTTCAGTATAAATTATTAAAATTTATGATTTTTTCATAAAATAATGAAGTTTCATTATAAAATTTCTGATTTTAACTAGAATATTGTCATGGCTCAAGACCATTTTGCATCTATATTTTATAGAATGCAAATTTATTTAATACTTGGCTGCACACCACCACTATCATGATTTCCACCCTGTGAAAGGTAGCTTCGCAGTGGCTTTTCAACAACATACCCGGTCTCTAAATAACTAAATAATAAAACACATATGGCACCTTACAAGCAACTCATTGAGTTGCATATGTAAGTATATATATATGTAGGTATAGTTACCCAGCTATACTTCTGCCGTGTCAATGCTCATTTGTTTTAGTTTTTTCGTTTGTATTTTTTGGTCTGTAATCAACATTTGATTTCAATCCCAATTGTCCTGACTCAAGACCATTTTGCATCTATATTTTATAGAAAGCAAATTCATTTACGAATAACATGGTGACATTTATAACTGGATGCACACTACCACTATCACTATTTTTAGTCTGTGAAAGCCTTCGTCAGATGGCTTCGCAGCGATTTTTCAACAAAATACCCGGACTCTTTAAGTAAATGATTCTCAGAGACAAATTGGAAGCACTACTCACTTTCCTAATATCAATCAAAAAATGGCACCAAGAAATCATAAAGTTACTTGTAAGATCTAACTAAAGACACATTTTCAATTTAGGCCGTCCTAAATATCGTAAACGAAGAAGTACATTTTTTGTAAGAGCTGATGATATTTCTAATGTTTTTAAGAGTAGAAGAATTAATAGAGCTGGTCGATTGGGCTTACTAGCTCATTTTTGTATGGAATTTACTCGCTTAACAGTAACTCCCTTATTTGTGCTACTAATTTTTTCTTGTTGATCATGTTTTGTAAATTCTCTTAATTTTCGTCAAATTATCAGCCAAAAATTCCCTAAAAGTATACAGACATTAAAGCGATTATTAGGCTTGTTGGAATGTGTCTGCTGACAATCAAGGACAATCACTACCTAAAAAATGTTTTCAATTTTTTTTGTTTTCTCTAAAAATCCTATATACTTTAAAAATATTTTAAGCGTATCCGCATAATGTAATTCACGTTATTTCGGAAGTTACAGCGCTTTTTCAGAATGGTGGGCATATTATCTCCGAATCTACTGAAACGATTTGCTATTTTTTTATTCGTTAAAGTATTGTCTATCGTCCATTGTAGGGTTTCTTTGATCTAGGGTCCTGTTCAAAAGTTATGCAATTTGCTCCAAATTTTGATGAAAATTCGTGTTTGTATACCCTCCACCACCAGGATGGAGGTACACTAATTTTGTAATTCCGTTTATAACACCTTGAAATATCGACCTGAGACCCTATATTCCTGATCGTCATAAAATTCCAAGACGATCTAGCCATGTCCGTCTGTTGAAAGCACGCTAGCATCTAAACGAAAGGAGCTAGGACGTCCAAATTTTATATAAATGCGTCTTATAGTCGTAGATCGATTGGGATTGAAACTGGGCGAGATCGGCCTAAAGGGAAAAATTTTTCCCTCACAATGATTAAAAATACCCATAATATTCCCTAATATTTTAGATTTTTTCAATATGTCTGCTTGTATTTACTTGATATTTTGTGTGCGCATTCCCCCTATAACAAAAACGTGCACCATAAAGTGATTTTTATTCGCTGGGGGTGAAATGGGGCAAAAAGGGATAAAAATGGTATATATCAAACGCCAACTGCTAGAAACACGAAATTCGGTGTGTACATTCCTCTAATTGAGTAGCTACATAAAAGAAAAGTATTTTTCCCAAATTCGTACTTTTAAGGGGTAAATGGGAATAGAGGGATAAAAATGGTACCAAAGAAACGGCTACACCTTACATAATGAAATTCGGTGTATACATTCCTCAAATTGCATAGACACGTATATAAACGGTTTTTTTTAATTCGTACTTTTTGTGGTTAAAATAGAAAAAAGGGATAAAAATAGTACCAACCAAATGACCGCAGCTAGAGTCATGCAATTCGGAATATACACTCCACCGACTGCGTAGACACGAAAAATAAAAGGTTTTTTCCAAATTCGCACTTTCAAGGGATACAATGGGTACAAAGAGATAAAAATAGTACCAACTAAACGACTTACTATAATAATGAAATTCGGTGTGTATATCCCTCTTACTGCCTAGACATGTAAAATAAAGAAATTTTAGAAAGTCGTACTCTTAATGGGGTAAAATATGAAAAAGGTGATAAAAATGGTACCATCCAAATGGCCGCAACTAGACTGCATAGACACGCAAAATAAAAAGATTTTTCTAAATTCGTACTTTTAACTTTTACGGCAAAAATTGGTTGAATCATGAAGTTATGTGCTACTTAAAATGATTTTTATGCGTAGGGGGTGAAATGGACAAACAGTGATAAAAATGGTGCATATTAAACGACAAAAGCTAGAAACACGAAATTCGGTGTGTAGATTCCTCTAATTGAGTAGATACATAACACAAAAGTATATTTTCCAGTTTCGTACTTTTAAAGGGTAAAATGGGAATAGAGGTATAAAAATGGTACCAACCAAACGGCTGCACCTAAAATAATGGAATTCGGTGTACACATTCCTTTGGTTGCGTAAAGGGATTTTTCGAAATTCGTACTTTTAGGGTGTAAAATGTTAAAAGGGCATGCAAATTGTACCAACCAAATGCCGGCAACTCGAATCATGAAATTTGGAGTATATATTCCTCTGACTGCGAAATACGAAAAATAAAAAAAGTTTTTCCACATTCGTACCTTCAAGGGATACAATGGGAACAGAGGGATAAAATTAGTACGGCTACAGCTAGACTGATGAAATTCGGTCTGTACATCCCCTAATTTCGTATACATGTAAAATAAAGAGACTTTCGAAAGTCTTACTTTCAAGTGGGATAAATGGCTGGAGCTAGAATCATGGAATTCGGTGTATAGATTCCTCTGACTGCGTAGACTCGAAAGAATAAAACGATTTTTCCAAATTCGTACTTTGGGTAGAATCAAAAGTAGGTCTTGTATTGTGTACGTGAGAGATAATGCATTATGTACAACTTGTACTTTTGTAATTAAAATAGTATGGAAATACAACCATCCAAATGATTGTAGCTGAAAATGCTTCCACTATCCCCCAATATTTATTGTATTTAAGCTT
This sequence comes from Polietes domitor, assembly GCA_947397865.1. Taxonomy (NCBI): domain Eukaryota; kingdom Metazoa; phylum Arthropoda; class Insecta; order Diptera; family Muscidae; genus Polietes; species Polietes domitor. The sequence goes on along the minus strand of OX377618.1, from coordinate 124,163,014 downwards.
TTTTGAAGATTGCTGCCTTATATTTACTTTTTGAATTGACTTGAAGTGCTATATTGTTACATATTAGAGTGGCTTCGTAATAAAAGTAGTGGATGTTCCCGACTAAAATTAAAGATTGGCTTATTTTATGTGTTCTTCCAAAATATTTCGCTTTTATCATTGTCCGTTCGTGAGCTGGACGCGTTCAAAATAACCTCTATAAATCAGGTTTTTCTTGAATACAATTCACGGTGAGAATGGTATTTAGAAAAAACCTGCTAGAAATTTTAAATCTGGTCCGAGCCTTATCTAACCATATCATAAACTTGCATTTTAACCAAGAATAGAGGGTAGAATTTTAACATTTTGTGCATTTTTATAAAAATCGCAATAACTTCCATGTTTTTAGTTCGATTTGTGTTTTTGTTGGACCATTGAAGAGGTATTTATCACCAATTGCAATTTTTATAATTTCCAAGCCCATTAAGGGACGACAAGTTTTTTCTTACTGTTGGTTCTCAGTAGGTTAAATGTGATGCAAAAACTGAAATACAAGGTTATTTGCATCGTAAACACATTCTATTCTTACAAAAAGCTAATTTTTGAAAAAAAAAACATCTGAAATTTTGGTCTTTCAATGGATAAATTGGGAGGAAAACTACACATAAGATGTTACAATAAAACCGTGTGACATGATTTCCCTCCCACGAACGAGATTATATGGAAATGAAACTATGTGTCACTAATAGGAAAACTCATACTCAGTTTTTCTATTTCGTGGTCGTTTGCCTTTTTTACAGGACTTCTAATTTCCAAAGGATGTAAATGTTTCAATAATTTAGCTTCATACTTTTGCGCTTCATACAATGGCGATATGGGTATCAAATGAAAGAGAAGAACATTTGCTAAATATACATTAAATTTCATGCGTCTCTCTATGTTAATTTAACATTAACAACCATTTGCCTCTATAAGGAGATGATTCCCACAAACGAACGACAATCACAACTCACTTGCCGAATTCGCGTTTAAAACATTTTTATAACAAACCAAAAGTTTATTCATATTTTCTTTTTTAAGGGGGAAATTTTAAATGGTTGAATTTGTTTCCAAAAATTGGGGTTATATAAGACTAGAAGGTGTTTACAATGCAAATATGGGGTTATTTCAGTTTTTACTTCACATTTAACCCACTGAGTATTAGCAGTAAAAAACTTGCGGCCCTTAATGGGTTAGAAAATCCTTAAAATTGCAATTGGTTATCAATAAAAAAATTCATCAAAAAATTCACTAAATGGGTTAGAAAATCCTTAAAATTGCAATTGGTTATCAATAAAAAAATTCATCAAAAAATTCACTAAAATAGTATAAAACTGTCCTATATACTATGTCATATGGTTTGATAAGGCTCGGATCGGATTTTAATTTCTAGCGGTTTTTTCCTCAATACCATTCTCATCATGAATTTTATTCAAGAAAAACTTGATTTATAGAGGTTATTTTGAACGCGTCCAGCTCACGAATGGACAATGATAAAAGCGAAATATTTTAGGAGAACACATAAAACAAACCAATCTTTCCACAAATTATTTTCCTTAATCACAAAAGAGGCCACTCTAATCTATATAATAAAAATGAAATGATATTCGTTGGTAATCACATCACTTGAGAACGGCTGAACAGATTTGGCTGATCTTTGGTAGACCGGTTCTTGGTAGACCGAACTGGGTTTTAAGATGATAAAACTTTTGGATAGTTGACCGCAAAACATAAATATTTGTAAAAAACTGAAAGTACCTTTTTCTATAGCATTTTTGAATGAATTCAAGGCTATAAGTCCCAATTCAAGCAATGGATATGCGAAATTCCTTTTTGTGTTATGTTCGTTATGATTCTGCGAAAGTTTTCGGAACACAAAAATTCAGATAATTATAAAGAAAAGTCAAAAAATGCGTACAAAATGCAACAAATCTTTATATTTTATGCACTTTTTGTCAGAACTGACGATAGGAACTGCATATTTTGTTTGGTTAATCAGTCATCAAATAAATAGGGAAATCCAGTTACACGTACTTCATGTATTTTCACCGATTGAATGAACATGTCTTCATTAATTTGCTCAACTAGGAATGACAGCGCCACACTATCCGATGCACTAAGCATTTAATCAAGAGTTGGAATGCAATACAAAAACAATGTGAATACGATGCATTGCCAGTATGGCTTTTGAACGATTGATTGAAATATAGTGATTTTCTTCTTGGACGCTCTCGGTGAAACCGGAAAATCTTTTTTGATAATATCAATTTTGGCAAAATTTCGCTCGCAAAATTAAAGCGATGCTTGCTTCATCAGGAATTTCAGCTGCGTTCTTTCAAGACTGCCGAAATGCACTCAGGTTGCGATGAATATGGAAATTAACGAAACTCCATCGTTCAACCTTTCACAGATCGGATGTGGCCAACGTTTTGATCAGTCCGGTTCAATGATTCTGCTGGAAGGTGATTGATTTACATTACGGGCGATCCCACGGCAATCTCCAGCTGACGAACTGAATCATGTGTTGTTTTCAAAACAATTGCTGGACATTTGCACTAGAAAAATTCTGTTGATATTGCGAATGTTGATGCAGTTCGTGTTCCCATACGTTACTCCAAATCGTGTGCCGTTGAGCAAACATGCTACATTGGCCGCGAGAAACACTTGATTGGAGGATTCTGTTTCTAGAGAAAATTACTTTGACTACCGCAGAATACCGACTCAGAATCTTCAGTTCAGTTTTTGCAATGACACTGGGAAGTGGAGAAATTAACGAATAGCATATTGAAGAAACGCTTCTTAAAGGAAAGCACGACGATGGAGACATTTGGAGAGCACACTCATGAAAGTTTTGAAAGATGGAATTGTAGTGATTATCCTCTGGACGATCACATTGGTACCATACGTGTAGATTTTGGCTACGATTCTCTCGCAGAATTTAAATTTACCGCCTTCATTTGAAATTGCAGCTAAATTGTTGAAAAAAGTCGAACAGCTCATTCAGCAATCAAATTGCCGTTAAATACGTATATTAAAGATCTTCCAACTAACAAACTGTCGAAGAATTGCGCTGGTGATCATGGTTGTGGAGTAACGTAAATTGATCGCTCGGCATGAGTATACGATGTCATAAATAAAGTCTTTGGAGAAATTAGTCGGAATAATGACTAGACAGGCAATTTTTATGCAACAGTATATTTTGAGAGGATGATTATAATTGAATGGCGACTTCACACAAATCATTCTCATGTTAGCATCTGGTGCATATATTAAAAATGCAAAGATAACAAATATAATTGGCATAAACATCCGATGTTTATTAATCATTTTTTGTGATTTTTACCAAACACTACCAGTGATTCCACGGCCTACTCCACCCAATGAACTAAATGAATTAGAATACGTCGTTTTTGTGAAAAACATCACGACACTTAAATTAAGTACTATCAAGAGTTTCGAGTTGCAGCACGACGAATCTGCACAGTTAAATTCAAAACACTTGCTTGAAAGTGTCAATGGCAAAACCACCGTTGAAATGTCGACCTGTATTATATTCCCAGTCGATATTTCCAGTTCACCGTATGAAAAATCAAACTCATGCGAAAGGTGTACCTAAACATTGTTCAAAATCCACTTAAGCGACACTTCCACTGGCGTCTGAATCTGAATTAGATCGTATCATTAATTTGAATATCTATGCCAGCAAACGATACAATAATCACAGAGAACAAACATTTTCTCAATCGAGGATTGCTTAAACATTTGAAATGACTTTTCAAAAATTCACACGACGATCACAAATAAACTAATTGAAATATGGACAGGAAAATTTTTTTGTCGAAATCATGATCGTGGTAATCTGCAGCCAAGTAATAAATGTCACCATGTCATTTGTAACTAAATTTGCATTCTATTAAATATAGATGCAAAATGGTCTGGAGCCAGGACAATATCCCAGTTCAAATCAAATATTGATTACAGACCAAAAAAAAAAAAATACAAATGAAAACAACTAAAACAACTGAGCGTTGGCACGGCAGAAGTATTGCTGGGTAACTATACCTGTATATACACATACTTGCATATGCAACTCAATGAGATGCTTGTAAGATGGCATGTGTACTTTATTACTTGGTGCGATTTTTTAAACGCAAATTCGGGAAGTGAGTTGTGCTTCTCATTCGTTTGTGAGAATCATCTCCTTATAGAGGCCGGGTTTGATGTTGAAAAGTCGCTGCGAAGCAACTAGAAAAGACTTTTGACATGGTCGAAATTGTGATCGTGGTAATCTGCAGCCAAGTAATAAATGTCACCATGCCATTTGTAAATAAATTTCCATTCTATTAAATATAGATGCAAAATGGTCTTGAGCCAGGACAATATCCCTGTTCAAATTAAATATTGATTACAGTCCAAAAAAAAAATACAAACAAAAAAATAAATCCTTTTTTTATTTTTAGTCGTTTTGGCTACAATGGGCGCAAAAGTCAACATACGACCCTAATTTCGTCTCCCGGAAGAGTTCAGTAGCATTATGAAGAAGTTAAATGATGCAGTTTTGTTTGAAATCTCATTTTATTAATAAGTATCATAAATATCCGTATTTTACCACAAATATTCACGAAAAACTAAAAAAATCATTGACAAAAGTCTACATATGACATACATTTTATGCTTTTTCATATTTCATGCGGCAATGAACCATCAAAAATAAATGTTAGCAAATGTTCGAAAAATAGCTGTAAACCGCGGAAGTGAGAACAAATACTTTGCGGAAATATCAAATATTGTGTAAATCAACAGTTTAAATTGTATTTCAAGACACGAATGCTATTTAAAATAAAGCCCAAGGAAGTTAAGTACGAGAGATGTTTAGCTTTAATCTACAGCCTCTGTGGATTTCAAGTCATGGTGGAGGGTATATGAAGTTCGCCGCTTTTACTTGTTTCTATTCAATCAGTCTTTGTTGGACCGACATATACAACGAATTTCATTTTTCTATCTGTAGCCATTTGGTACCATTTTGTCCCCTTTCGATATGTCCCCTCTAAAAATACCAATTCCTAAAAATTATTTTATTTTACGAGCCTAGCAAGCCAGAAGAATGTAAAAACTAATTTTCATAATTTCAACTCCAGCCGTATGGTCGTACCACCTTTATCACTCTTTTCCATTTTATACGTTAAAAGTACGAATTTCGAAAACTACACTTATGGAATATTTCCACCTACAAACAGGCAAAAATCAAACACTGTGCACTGTTCTGTGGAATTTACATTAAAATTCAGCGCAACACTCGTTCGTAGTTCATAATTTTCTTATATTTTTCTGCATTTTCGTGCCTTGTTTTATTTGTTATTGTTGTTGATATTTTTTTTGTATTTGGCCACATCCTTTTGTTTATTCGAGTTTTATTGTCGTTTCATGTGAAAGTGGCTTTAGACAGTCATAGATATGTTTGTATATACATACATACCCAAATACATATTTATGTGAGTATATATATACATGTACTTTTGTATGTCCTAATACGAATTCTGAGGAATCAGGAATTTTGGAATATGCGAGGTGGCCAGCAACCAGAAATAAATCAATATCAACATCATTTTGATCCTTGCGTTGTGAACAAGGTTGTTATTGAGGTCGTTCGAAAGGCTCATAAAAATCGAGGTCCAAAAAATGAAATTAAGAATTATTATAGGAGGACCCCCACAATTCCATGTACATACTACGGTTATAAGGTATCGATTTGTTTAAAATAATAATTCAAAACTTGCGATAATACTCATGTTGATATGATATTCATGTTGAAATGTCAACATTATGCCGACGTTGCATGTAAACAACAGATCTAAAAACACCTCACAATAGTTTGCGGTAAGTCCTGCTCTAATTCTATACAATACGCTGAAATTTTAATAGATACGTGATATATTCGATGGAACTAACCCATCACATTTATGATTACACTACGTAACAAAAAAAAAACTTTTTGTTTGTTTAAGTGAATTTTTTGCTTTTATCTAATGAATTAGGTCATAAATATAATATAATGAGTGTTCTTTCCTCTACCTAAACGTTTTTTAGTATATAAACCGCTATTTTAAAAATGATGGAGGTTTCACCACACATTTTAGCATAACTCAAGAACAGTTTGTCCGATTTGATTAAGTAAAAACTCCGAGAATCCGCAGCTACATTACCTCCAAGTTACTCTTACACTGTTTTTTGATAAAGTGAATAGTTTTGGAAATATTCAGAAACTTTTTCCATTTTTTTTTTCATGCAAAATTGGAAAAATTTTTTTGTCTTAAAATTCATAAAAACCAAACAGTATTATTAAGAGCATCCTGAATTTAAGGATTCAAGTGTATTTTTCGTTTTATTATCATATAAAAGCATACCTTCATTAAAATTAAGCTGTTTAACAATCTTTTATGCACACTCTTATCTATCTGTACCATGAAAAATAAAGGCACTATTTAAAAATTTTAAAATTCGATGTCATTTCTTAAAAAACGATTAGCCAGACATCAGTTAAAGTTTTTCTTCAGTTTAGAGACATAACCAATGAGAAACAGCAAAAAAATTCACTTAAACAAAATTTTGTTACATAGTGTTATTTTTTCTAATTAGACAGAGGACTTTTATACAAAAATGGGGTTTGTATACAAATCCGCTGTTTATTTCTAATTTAATAAGTCGATTTTAATTCATTAACATTTACGATTTATCCAAACTACGTGTTTAGGTCATAGGCCATATCAGTTTTCTCCAAATATCTTTGGTTAATAATAGGGCATTGACAAACGGGGCCAATGCGTTATTCTAAATAGGTGTATTTTACAAACCTAATATAGATTTCTGTACCTTTTATGCTAATAATAATAATTTGGCGCTCTCCCATACTATCGTTCGATATTCAAAAAAGAATGGTCGAAATAATTTGGTGCCGGTTTCCTCCACTTTTTTTGAAGCAGCTTTTCATTTCTCAAACTTAAAGATTTGTTTTTGATTTGTGACACAATTTATACAATTGGTTCGCAATAAAATAAAACTGAAGGAAGGATGTTTCTATGTCGTCCTCTCAATATAAACTAAGGTCAAATTATAATTCATCTTGTTAAATAATTTCCGGCAATAATTGTGTATGCCCTTATTAGCTATTTTACTTCAAATTGTCTCTCTAAATTATGTATGTATAGGCATTAATACTACATTTTACATTACATTTTTACATTTTTTAAATAAATATAATGTTGCAATTGTTTTCCTCGTAAAACGGCATATCGTTATACACGCTATTGTGTGAGATACATTTTTCTTATGTATTTAATCTCAAATAAATTGAAATCTTATTTTAATCGACTGACAAAAACAAGGAAACAATAGCAATTGTTCAGGAGTAACATAGAAAGAAAAGAGGAAGTAGAAGGCGAGTGAATGCACCACGGAGTGCATTCCACTGTACACTGAATGAATTATTTTCATAATATTTATTTATTATTTTTGTCTTAACCTCAGTGAAAATTTTCATTAAAAAGTCGCCAAAGAAACATTTCATAAAATGTATGAAACATGTTTCATAAAGCACAAATAAATGAAAAGTGTCATAGAATTTATGAAACATTTCTTAGAAACTATGAAATGCAGTTCGAAGAACTTTGTCAACAAAAAAATTCATAATATGATTTATGAAAATGTTCAAAAAAAAGTTCTGACTCGTTGACTAGCCAATCAACACACGCCATCATTGCGAGAGTTTTTGCAATGAATATGTCTTTCACCTGAATCAGGGTTCATACTTATGTCACAGTGAACAGAGTACAAATGAGTATTGCTAGCATTCACTAAAAATTTAGTTGTAAGTTATGAAACATTTCATACATTTTCAAACTATGAAATCCTTCATTATATTTATGACGACATTTCATAACACAAATGTTTTTATTGGTTGTGACATATTTCAACTATGTTTCACTAATTTAACAATTTTGTTTTATGAAATATTAAAGTTTATGAAAAAATTGTAAGAAACATTTCATGTTATTTATGAATTTTTCATACATATTAAGAAAAAATTCACTAAATTTGTGAAAAACCTTTTATGAAATCGCTTTATAAATATTTTGAAGGAAAATTCTTTCAGTGTAGTACCGGCAGATTAGAGGCTGTCGACATTACATAGAAGTGAACTACCATATTAGCAAACAATGATTCATTATTATACATAAATATAAAACTTCAAGTGAAATCGAACAGTGAACATTGGGCAGCAATCTTCAAAAATGTGTCTAAGATACAAGCCGACAAGCCGCCGCCTCCGCATTTTTCTGCACGAGCCGCGCCGCCGCCGATTTCATCGACTCATATCGACTTCAACCACGCCGCCGAGATTTGACGGAGTTCTAACTCAGTCAAATCTTACTACCAAAATAGACAACCCACTTAAAATTACAAAAGAAAATATAAATGTCGACTTAGACAACCTACTGCTGTGAAATTGGTATCCCACTTTGAATTTGGTATCCCACTATATGATGACGGCTATAGGAAGTTGAATGATTGTATTTTGATTTGAAAGTCGCATTTATATAAGTCATTTCCAGTACATGTGGCCATGTGTTCCTATAAATAACAATGAACAACAGCTCCTCTGGGAATGGATTCCCACTCCCAAAAAAAACTGTAAGGGATAACAATTAGGGTGTCCAACCGCGATTAATCGAATAATTTTTGTCAAATATTTGTTCGAATAATAAAAAATCATGATTTTCGAATAACGAATAATTCGAATAAATTGTCCCAAATAATCGATATTATAAGTTTTGCCTTAAAAACTAATGAAATCGTCGTATGCTTTGTATGATAAATTGATTTTGAATAGCCAGTTTGCGCCATTTGGGTAAAAAACTATGAAACACCAAATATAAAACCGCAATTTGTTTGATTTTTGATTTGATGCTCCACAGATATTAAAATAGCGATTTATCCGACTTCATTTAAAAATAGCAAAAACTGGCCAATAGCTTCGGAATTATTTAAAATTTAAAGAATAGTAAATTCATAGAAAAATTGAGTTTAACACCGCGATAATAAAGTCAGTTCTGTTATAAATCATATGATATTATGCTCATTTAAGGGAAGGTTCATTATTTTGATAAGATATTAAGATTTTTGTCAACTTCTAATGAATTTCTAATTTGGTATTATAATTTTTAAATAAAATCAGATACGTAATAAACGATCAATATATAGTTGAATTACTCGTAAACTGGCGTGTCTTGTCTATATAACTCTTATTAATTATATTTTATTTAAGTGGACAATTGTTCGATTAATCGAATAACTATCGACTTCATTATTCGATTAATTGCATTTTTTTTGTTTTACATAAACGATAAATCGAATAACATAAAAGTCCGAATAATTGGATACCCTAATAACAATATTAAATTATTGGAACATTGGCTAATATTAACGAATATTGAACTACTTGTCAAAAAATAAAAGAAAATTCTTCCTTCCGTTTTCCCAGAATTGTCAAATAAATAGGGGTAATCGAATGACAGAACGAGCCGGCAAATCAGCCGAAAGCCGCCGCCGCTGACCCATTTTGAACAGCGCAACTATGCTTACAAATCGTAAGTTATTGTTCAGTACACGTAAAGACGTGTAAATATTGATGTTGTTGTTATTGAACTTTATATTTTTATACCTTCCACCTCCAGGATGGGGGTATACTAACTTTGTCATTCCGTTTGTAACACCTTGAAATATCGACCTGAGACCCTATAAAGTATATATATTCTTGATCGTCATAAAATTCTAAGACGATCTAGCCATGTCCGTCCGTCCGTCTGTTGAAAGCACGCTAGCATCTAAACCAAAGGAGCTAGAACGTTCAAATTTTCCATAAATGCGTCTTATAGTCGTAGATCGGTTGGGATTGAAATGGGGCGAAATCGGCCCAAAGGGAAAAATTTTTCCCTCACAAGGACTAAAAATACCCATAATAATCCCTAATATTTTAGCGTATTTAAGCATGTTTTTTGAATATGTCTGTTTATATTTGCTTGATATTTGGTATGCGAATTCCCCTTATAGCAAAAACGTGCACCATAAAGTGATTCATATATGTAGGGGGTGAAATGGGACAAAAAGGGATAAAAATGGTACATATTAAACGACAAGAGCTAGAAACACGAAATTCGGTGTGTACATTCCTCTAATTGAGTAGATACATAATATAAAAGTATTTTTTTCCAAATTCGTACTTTTAAGGGGTAAAATAGGAATAGAGGGATAAAAATGGTACCAACCAAACGGCTGTACATAGAATAATGAAATTCGGTGTACACATTCCTCTGATTGCATAGATAAGAAAAATACACGGATTTTTTAAAATTCGTACCTTTTGGGGTTAAAATGAAAAATGGGGATAAAAACAGTACCAATCTAATGACCGCAGCTAGAGTCATGAAATTCGGAGCATACATTCCTCTGACTGCGGAAAATAGACGAATTTTTCGAAATTAGTACTTTCAAGGGATACAATGGTACAGAGGGATACAAATAGTACCAACTAAACGAGTACAGCTAGAATGATAAAATTCTAATTGCGTAGAAACGTCAAGGAGGTAAAAATGGTGCCAACCAAATGGACGCAGCTAGAATCATGGAATTCGGTGTATACATTCCTCTGACTGCATAGACACGCAAACTATTTTTTTTCCAAATTTGTAATTTTTTATTTACGACAAAAATTGGTTGAAACATGAAGTTAGGTTATTTTGCACTATGTACGTCTGATAATGGATTTTCAAAATTTGTACTTTTGGAATTCAAATAGAATGGAAATACAACCAACTGTAGCACCCACTATCTACCCATATTTATGGCCTTGAAAATATTTTTGAAAATATAAATATAAGAATATTTATTTTTTGAATTGACGTATTGGCAGCATTACCTTATAAGCATGGTTTGAAATAATTAAAATATTATATTTATTTATAAAATTAATTTTTCAATATTTGTATTTGTTTTGGTTTGGCTACATTAAAAAAAATATATTTTCCTGTAATATTACAGCACTTCTACGAAAACTAAAGTCGGCTGGGGCCGACTATATAATACACTCCACTTTCTATCCCATTACAATTCAATTCGTTAAAAGTGAAATCGGGGAGGATTTTTGTATCCTGTAAATGTATGGGTTTGACACAAAATGTTAAATCGGAAAGGACATTTGTATGGGGGTATATGAAACCTGGAACGAAATAGGTGATATATAATATGTATAGTTTGGCCAAAATCGGTTAAACATTTGGGAGCAACATTTGTATTGGGGCTATATCTAAATCTGAACCGATCTAGCCCACTTTAGCCACAGGTGTTTCTAGTTAGATTATAAGATTTTGTGCCAAATTTAAAGAAAATCGGGTACAATATGTGTTTGGTAGAGCGGCGAACGGCAAATCGGGAGCAACATTTGTATGGGGGCTATATCTAAATCTGAAACGATCCCAATCACTTCCTGCATAGGTGTTTATAGTTGGATTATAAGATGTTTTGCTAAATTTAAAGAATATCGGGTACAATATGTGGTTTCTAGAGCGGAAAATGTCAAATCGGGACCGACATTTGTATGGGGGCTATCTAAATCTGAACCGATCCCACTCACTTTCTGCATAGGTGTTTATAGTTGGATTATAAGATATTGATATGTGGTTTCTCTAGCGAAAAATGTCAAATAGTGAGCGACATTTGTATTTGGGCTATATCTAAATCTGAACCGATCTTACCCGCTTTCTGCATAGGTGTTTCAATTGTACTATAAGATGTTTTGCCAAATTTAAAAAAAATCGGGTACAATTTGTGGTTTCCATATCTAAATCTGAGCCGATATGCCTCAAATTAAATGGCGTTCGTCCTTGATCCACAAAACTTACTTGTGCCAATTTTTGTTAAGATCGGACTATAATTGCGACCTGTAATTTGACTACAACAATAGATGGACAGACGGACATTGCTAAATCGATTCAAAAAGTAATTCTAAGTCGATCGGTATAATTAACAATGGGTAGACCCATTCGCTTCCTTTTGGGTGTTACAAACAAATGCACAAAGACATAATACTCTCGTGGAGTGTATAAACATAATAGGCCTGTTCGATTTAGCTTATTCGTTTAGTGCTTTTACCAAATTTTTCTTACCGATCAATAAGTCGATTGTTTGACCCGAAGTATGGCCGTCCTGTTGGAAAAATACGTCTTCAGTCTTCACTGTGCTCGAAATAATCGTCTTCGAACAAAATATTGCAACAAAGAGAAGGTTGATTTAAAGTTTACGCAGCAAATAACAATTCATAAAAACGCTTGCGGAACTAACCAATTGGCGCATTTTAATTGTCGGAGAATGGAACCTCCATGGACTTTCGTGTAATGATGTGGTGACTAAGGTAGCTTTTCTTTTGTCTAGATACTCGAAATAATTTTAATTTATAAATCTCAATTTTTCATTTTATAATACAAGCGATCTTTTATATCAGAACTTCTTCTCGTACTCGTTTTCACATTGCTTTAAGATATCCCTGAAAGGAATATTTCATCAAATGTGATGTCTCTTCGTCGTATATCATTTAAATCGCCAAATAATGCAAATTTGTTGTGGGTTGACCTCCCGCCCGGCCGTTGATCAAGCCTAACCCAACCGCACATCACAGCACAGCACATATCATACACAAACACACGTACACACACACACATTTTAAATCATACAAACACACACCCGCACAAACCATATATCAGCGTTCAATATCAATGCCGGCGATAATTCGCAAATGTGCGTATAAACACAATAATTGCATTATGGCCGATAAAATATACCGCCAATATACACACATGTGTATGTGTGTTTGTATGCGCGTTGGCGTTGTATTCACCTTCCAGCAAAACGCATAAATGTGCGTCGCGAGTGCGTGCTTTCGTGTTGGTGATACCAACAACTACAACAACAGCAGCAACCAACAAATCCGGTGTAAATACCGAATGCCAAAATTACAAATGTCGCTGATGTATGGGCGGCCAGACCAGGCCAGGCCAACACCATCAACCATCACACAATGGCGGAGCAAAGCACACCGGCCACAAAAGGAATAACATAAAAATGCTAAATGGCCCTAAATGGAGTCAAAGGGTTAACTAACTGGTGGGTCCCTACTACAGTCATCATCACAATCACCGTGGTGATGGCCTCGTGCAGCCAACTCAACAACATGGCAATGCCAGTAACAGCAGTCCCCCAATCCCCAATCCATTCCACGCCACCCCACGCAATACAAATACAACCACGTAAATGAACTCTCTCTCATAGACACACACGCACACTCGAACACACCCGCACCAATTGACATGGCCATAAAGCTGGTTATAACGTGGTTAGCATTTATTTTGTTGGTTACGTGCGTAAATGTACGAAGTACTGGCTACACTTGACTGCGGGGACCTGTGTACATTTAACTGGGTCGTGGGCCCACTCAAAAAAGAAGAATAGTTTTCCAGTTATCACAGCAAAATAAAATTTAAAAGTTTATATTATCAATGTTAATGCAGATCCAACATACCAAACTTGGTTTTTCATTCTATGGGCGAACTTCCTTTTAAAAGGACATATCCCCTTCAGTTACTTTTACCGTTTTTGTGCAAATCGTATTACCACAATACGATGGGTATTAAATTAAAGAGGAGTATATCTTTTAAATATTCTTAAAATGTTGTGTGTGTGTATTGTGTGCCTATGTTGTTTTTAATTTTCTTTAGTTTGGCTGTAGGCTTTATTTGAAAAACAGGTGTTGTTGTTTTTGATAATTTATTTATTTAATCCCAATATTTCGATTGAAATCTTCAATCATCTTCAGGGGTGACTATACACAAAAAAGAATTACACATTTACATTACAAATTTTTTCCAAAAAGTTTAACAAATTTATGGATAATTACATTTTTATATGTATAATATTATCTGCAGTCCGAGCGGTTTTGCGTGCTTTCGTCTACTGATGACAGTTTTGATCGTCTGTATTTGTCTACTGTGTAACGATAGATTTTGGCGCATTTACCTGTCAGTTTTGTAGTTAAGTCTTTTGTTGGTAGGAACGTCAATAATATGTAACATCTCAAGAGTGTATCTTCTATTGTAATTTCTCTCCTCTGTCAGTATCTCTACATTGTCAAAATTTGGTGTATTGGCTGTGATGGTACAGTGCGCTGCATGAGCTGTCTTCTGCTCTAATGGTCTGTTAATAGCTTTATGGTCAGATTTGTGAGATGATATTCTAGTCTTTATTTTTGTCTTAGTAGTACCAACATATACCTTCTGGCATACGTTGGTTTTGTCCCCATTACATTTGATTTTGTAGACCACATTAGATTTTTCCCCATTTTCTAATTTTGTCTTCGTCCTACTAAATAAGTGGTTGACAGTATTGTCGGTCTTAAATGCTAAGTTATATTTATCTTTGTCATACAAATTTGATTGTTTAAGTCTTTCAGAGAAACCGGGAGTGTATGTCATAGATTTGTATATTTTCTGTGTCCTGTCAATCTCGCTTATTGTTATCTTTTTATTCCTACGTCTTATTAAGTCCTCTATAGTTTTTCTTGGAAAGTCATTTTTCTTTAAAATTTTCCTGATTTTACTTAAATTAGCATTATGGAATTCTTCATCGCTTATATCTAAGACCCTGTTTATAAAATTGGTCGCAGTGTTGATAATAATTCGTCTGGGGTGCTTAGATGTGAAATTAATTAATCGTCCTGATGATGTTGGTTTTTGGTACCAATCTAATTTTAGCCGATTTCCTTGTCTTATTACTACCGCGTCCAAATATGGTAGTTTTTCGTCCTGTTTGGAAAAAATTTGTAATGTAAATGTGTAATTCTTTTTTGTGTATAGTCACCCCTGAAGATGATTGAAGATTTCAATCGAAATATTGGGATTAAATAAATAAATTATCAAAAACAACAACACCTGTTATTCTTAAAATTTCATGCTTCTATCTATATTAGTTTAGCACTAATAACTATAAGGTGGGCCATGTAACATTTAAAATTAGATTTGGTTATAAAAAAGTACTGATTATTTTTTCAAATTTCTGGTTTTATTGGAAAGGTTGAACTTTGCATTTAATAATGGAACATTCATATGACTACCACGACTGGCTCGGCAGTTCCTCATCCGACCAACACAATTTTTCAGTACCGCCCAAAAAATCCACACCAAACAGTGAGTGGGTGCATTGGCTGACACAATAGTCACGTGTGGGTTCTCTGAACAACATATGCGGCAATTTTGCAAAAGTTAAACATAAACCTGAAAATAAAAATAAAAAGTAAAAAGACGTTAAGTTCGCCCTGGCCGAATCTTATATACCCTCCACCACGGAGTGCATTCCACAATATTACAGGCAAATTAGAGGCTTCAACTTCTGAAAAAGTGTTATATTTTTTATGCACAACACAATATTTGTTAATTATTATAATATTAATAGTCCTATCTATATATATAAAAATGAATCTGTGTTTGTATGTTTGTTTGTTTGTTCTTTATAGCAGCCTAAACTACTGAACCGATCTTCTTGAAGTTTTCACAGTATGTTCATGCTGAATCGGTGGTGAAAATAGGCTAGATAATTTTTTGATATTATCAGTGGGCGTGGCACCTCCCACACAAATTAGGGATTTATTCGTTTTTTATAAATTAGCATATTCGGAATACTATTGCAGCTAGAGTCTTGAATTTTTGTGAAAGTTCACTAATTATTAGTCTGCACAGTTGTGCGAAAAATGGGCGGTATCGGAAAAGTGGGCGTGGCACCTCCCATACGAAGTTAAAACCTATTATTGAATATTGTCAGTTCTATGACACCTATAGTGCTGAAATTTTGTGTAAGTGCATCTAGCGTCAATGTGCATAGTTGTGCCAAAAAGGGGCGGTATTGGTAAAGTGGGCATGGCACCTCCCATACGAAGTTGAAACTTATTATTGAATATTGTCAGTTCTATGACACCTAGAGTGCTGAAATTTTGTGCAAGTGCATCTAGCGTCAATGTGCATAGTTGTGCCAAAAAGGGGCGGTATTGGTAAATTGGGCGTGGCACCTCCCATACGATGTTAAAACCTATTATTGGATATTGTCGGTTCTATGACAGATACAATACTGAAATTTTGTGTAAGTGCATCTAGCATCAATGTGCATAGTTGTGTCAAAAATGGGCGGTATTGGTAAAGTGGGCGTGACACCTCCCATACGATGTTAAAACCTATTATTGAATATTGTAAGTTCTATGACACCTAGAGTGCTGAAATTTTGTGTAAGTGCATCTAGCATCAATGTGCATAGTTGTGCCAAAAATGGGCGGTATTGGAAAAGTGGGCGTGGCACCTCCCATACGATGTTAAAAACTATTATTGGATATTGTCAGTTCTATGACACCTAGAGTGCTGAAATTTTATGTGATTGCATCTAGCATGAACCTGCGTAGTTGTGCCAAAAATAAACGGTATTGGAAAAGTGGGTGTGGTATCTCACAGACAAAGTTAGAACCTATTATCGAATATTGTCATTTCTATAACACCTAGAGTGCTGAAAATTTGTGTTACTAGATCCAGTGTAAATAGTTGTGCAAAGATGGGCGGAAAGTGACCATGTCCCTTCCCATTCGAAATTAACACCTGTTTTAGAGTATATTCGACACCGAGAGATTGAATGATGGGGAATTTTTTTATTTGAAGTTTGTAAAATTACACGTTTTCTTTGGATATTTTAGCATAGTAAAGAAAGGTTACAAAATATAAATATTCATTCGTCAAAAACCAACTTAAGTCAAGAAAATGGAAATTATATAAACTTTTTAGTTTTTGTGTTGTCTGATTAGTGAAGAATTTGATTGACTTTTTATATGTTTTGAATGTAGTACGTAGGAAGTTTATAGTTTTGGTTATGGAAAGGAGGAGAATCACTCTCAACCTAAATTAAATTTGATTTTCGACAATTCTTCCTTTTTCGCCGTAAACTGAAGTTACGTTCTTCAATATTCTGCATGGAACATATCCATTGATTATATATATATTACCGATCACAAGAAAAACACCATGAAACCTGATTTTAATTTACGTCTGTTTTTCTGCCTGGCGAAGCGGGCGGGGGTTCAGCTAGTTAATATATATAATATATACTATATAAATATAAAACTTCAAGAGTAATCCAAATGTAAACATGAGGCAGCAATCTTCAAAAGTATGCCCTAATTAATTTCTGTCATTATAAGGTAGAAACAAATTCCCTCAGGGTCTATTTTCCAATTTCTTCATTCCAGGTACTACACAAATGTCCGTACCATTTTGATAGAAAAAGTACTAATATTGAAGATCCAATATGTGGAATGTACAAACTTATTTTCATTTTACCCTAAAAGTACGTATTTGGAAAATAACCACTTACGTATGCGCAGTCGGACGAATTTCATGATTCTAGCTTGATTAGTGCCGAATTTAATCCTACCGTACCATTTGTATCCCCAATAGCAATTACGCCTAAAAGTAAAAATTACGAAAAAAAATCTTTTATGTTTCTCGTTTATACAGATGAATGTAGATACAGAATTTCATGATTTCAACTTCAGTGGTTTTGTTGGTACCATTTTTATCCCTCTTTTCCATTTGTATCCCTATAAAGACCGAATTTCGAAAAATCCTTCAATTTTACGTGTCAACGCAATTAGAGGGATGTACACACCGAATTTCATGGTATCAATGGTACCATTTTTATCCCTTTTCATCCCAAAAGTACGAATTTCAAAAAGTCCTTCTATTTTACGTATATACGCAATTGGAGGGATGTAAAGGGTGATTTTTTAAGAGCTTGATAACTTTTTTTTAAAAAAAAACGCATAAAATTTGCAAAATCTCATCGGTTCTTTATTTGAAACGTTAGATTGGTCCATGACATTTACTTTTTGAAGATAATTTCATTTAAATGTTGACCGCGGCTGCGTCTTAGGTGGTCCATTCGGAAAGTCCAATTTTGGGCAACTTTTTCGAGCATTTCGGCCGGAATAGCCCGAATTTCTTCGGAAATGTTGTCTTCCAAAGCTGGAATAGTTGCTGGCTTATTTCTGTAGACTTTAGACTTGACGTAGCCCCACAAAAAATAGTCTAAAGGCGTCAAATCGCATGATCTTGGTGGCCAACTTACCGGTCCATTTCTTGAGATGAATTGTTCTCCGAAGTTTTCCCTCAAAATGGCCATAGAATCGCGAGCTGTGTGGCATGTAGCGCCATCTTGTTGAAACCACATGTCAACCAAGTTCAGTTCTTCCATTTTGGGCAAAAAAAAGTTGGATATCATCTCACGGTAGCGCTCACCATTCACAGTTACGTTACGATTCGCATCATCTTTGAAGAAGTACGGTCCAATGATGCCACCAGCCCATAAACCGCACCAAACTGTGACTTTTTCTGGATGCATTGGTAGCTCTTGCAATGCTTCTGGCTGATATTCACTCCAAAATCGACAATTCTGCCTATTTACGTACCCATTGAGCCAAAAATGAGCTTCGTCGCTGAACACAATTTCTTTCTTTCTGAACTTTCTTAACAGAGCACGCATTTTGATAATAAAATTCAATGATTTGCAAGCGTTGCTCGTTAGTAAGTCTATTCATGATGAAATGTCAAAGCATACTGAGCATCTTTCTCTTTGACACCATGTCTGAAATCCCACGTGATCTGTCAAATACTAATGCATGAAAATCCTAACCTCAAAAAAATCACTCTTTACATTCCAAATTTTATGTTTCGAGCTGTTGTCGTATCATTTGTACCATTTTTATCCCTTTAAATTTTTTTTTATCCCATATAAAGCAAAAATTAAAAAAATTGCTTAAATAGTCTAAATACTAGAGGGTAATTTCAGTGCTTGTTATGGAAAAAATTTCCCTCTGAGCCGATTTCGCCCACTTTCAATCCCAACCGATCTGCAACCATAAGACACATTTATGGAAAATTTGAACCTCCTAGCTCATTTCATTCGGCAGCTAGCGTGTGACAGACGGACGGGCGTACAGACAGACGGACATGGCTATATCGTCTTAGAATTTTACCACGACCCAGAATATATATTCTTTATGTGGCCTACGATGAATATTTCAAGGTGTTACAAACGGAATGACAAATGAATATACCCCCATCCTTAGGTGGTATACGTATGAATGTTAGTTAAAGTAATCGGTAGTTAAAATTCTAAATGGCCCACACTATGTTTCAAGTTTGTTTAATTTATTCATATTTTACCTTCTAAGGCGGCATTGTTATAATGGTTGTTAATGCTAAACTACAAATTCTATCCGTGTTTGCTATAATGGCGACAGAGAATATGTGGGTCATCGATATTGAACCTTCAGAAAATTAGTTGTTCACCACTATTGAACTCTGACCAATTTTTGCGCTAATATTGCGATTAGAAAGCTCTTGATCGCGGAAATCATCGTTTTTTCCGTGGCAGTTAATGATGGCTCCATACCCATATTAGTTGCACTACTTCATACTTGATCATAGCGGATTCCAGGCAATAGTATAGAAGTTAACAAGTAAGAATGGGGTTAGGTTCGGCCGGGCTGAACTTTATATACCCTCCAACAAGGATTGCAACAAGGATTCCAAGAGGCTGTCGATTTGTCGTAGAGGTGAAGTAACATTATAGGAAAATGTTAATTTTTATACAGCCAAAGCAAAACAAATAAAAATATTGAAAAAATAATTCTATAAATAAATATAAAACTTTAATTATTTTAAACCACCATATTAGTTTTATTTTTACCATATTAGTTATTAGTTTTAGAGGCTAATCTAACTTAACACTAAAATCTAAACACATTTAGTCAACAGTTGCACTACTTCATTCAGTTATCCCATTTTAAGTATAATTGTCTGATAAAACAGTACCATTTTTCATTGTGAGGCAATTTCTCTTGCGACCCACTCTAATGTCCACAGGGAATGAGACCGATTCCAAATACCTATGCGAATACATATTCATATTTGTATGTGAGTATGTGGGAATGTAGGATTTGACTGCACGTTCTGTTTGTTGCGATGCGGTGCGAAAGGGGTGTCATTTCACAATTTCAGTTGGATGGCTGTTAGGTTTACGTGTAGCGTCATAAAATTCCAAATTAACCCCTTCTCTCCCAGAGAGAACAAGGCGTCTAAACATAAAATAATGTTTGCAACACGAAATCACACATGAAACAATACATTTCTGACACTAGGTCGCAGAAATCGCAAAGAAGCCCAACACCATTCCATCCATACCGTGTATCCCAATTAGACCAATTGTAAATATATTAACTGGTTTGGTATACCCACCATTCTAGTCATACCTCAAAGTATTCAACAGAGTCCCGTATGACTATGATTGCTTTTAGGACATGGAAATTTCAAACTTACAATATCCACATCCATTTATCCAGGAAACTGGAGATCCCATTTTTCAATTTCTAGTATATTTCTTTCAACCTATGCCCTCTCTAATCAAAATTGAAAAACTCTCTTTGATTTAATATGGAATTAATAAAGTAGTAAAAATTCCTTAAGAGAAGGAAAATTAGCTCAAAGTCATAAAGTAAATAGTACATTCACTAGAAATAGGGTGGGTTAAAATTATTGAAGGTCGATTTTTTTTACCAAATAGTGGTTATTTTGTTAGAGCATGGTAAATAAAAAATATAAATTGAATATTTTTGCGATATTTTCATTTTTCTCTCTGGGCTTCACAAATATTCCCTATTTATTCAGCAATCATATCCGAACAAATTAATCTCTATCTGATAAAAGGTTACAGGGAGTTTTCTAAATGTACTTTTCACATTTTTATTATAATTTAGCCTTGTGAAATAATGGTATTTGATAGTACGATATATCCTAAATCTAAAAAAAATGTTTTAAAAAATTGTCAAATGGACCACATTATGGCTCAGGTCAATTCTACTGACAACCAGGAAAGCTTAGACTCAATATGAGGCGGGAATCAAGACGCCTTGAGCGCGGACTACCAACGTGTCAAACTAATTCTGATCAGAAAATCCCAAATACATGACCAGAGATTCAAGCGGACCGATTTTGAGCCGACTAGCTGCCGCAGCCGCACAGTGGTTAAGAATCAAAATTCATCGGCCAAAATTCAATAACTTTTGTTCAAGTAGACATTTTTGAGTTCTGCAAAAAACACAATTAGACAGAAGATAATGAGAAGAAAATGAATAAATTGCGTTTTGGATTTAAAAATTCGGACTATATGTCTGCAAAATCGGGTATTATTTTGGTTTTTTGGGTATATTTCCGACAAATGAACTCCGATTGTTATAAAATTTAGCATGAGGGTAAAGGAAATTTTGCTCACTTTTGAATTGGTTAATCCTTCTAGAGAAATTAAAATATTTATTGTCTGACAAAATGGGTTTTCCCAAATGTCTATGGAGAATTTTTAATTGATATTTGTAGAAACCATTTTACACAAATATTTGTTTTATATTTGTGTAAGTAATTAATGTTTGGAAAACTTTATAGTGAGCATCTGAAGACACATTTATTTTGCTATGAAAACGTGAAATTTAAAGTTAAGCCAGATAGTAGTAGTTTTACCATAAATATCGTACAAATATCCCCACAAACATTTTTTAATCATAAATCTGCAACAATCTATGGTAGATTGAAATTACTTTCATTACGTGGTTTTCCATTTCCAGTAGTATTTTTAGTATTTATTTAGTAGAATATTTTTAATATTTCCCATATTCCTGGGAAATTTCCCGTCCAATTTTTTTAGGGAATTCCCGGGAAAAAACGGCTCAAGAATTCATATGCCAAAAATATATTTTTGTATTCTCTATACACTGAAAGAAAAGCTTCATTCCCCCAATGAAATCTTACATTGCATCAATGAAATCTGTCATTGTTTTTGGACCAACGTAGAGCTTCATTGATACAACGTAAAATATTTCATTAATTTAACAATCAATGAACAATGGTTCATTAGTGATAGTGTCATTAATACATAATACATGAAACATTGTCAATATATTAATGTAGTTAAGTCAATGAAAAGACACGTTTCATTAACGAAATATTCATTAATGATGTTTTTGTCTTTGTAGTAATGAAATAGTTCCATCGATTTAATGACATTGATTCGTTGATATAGTGAACTATAAAATGAATTAGAATTATGTCTTCCTGTCTTCCTGTATGCCACCCAAAAAAAGCACACTAAAAATTATAACAGATTAATGAAACCAGTTCATTCTGGTAATGAAATGTTACATTCGGGTTAAGAAAGAGTTTCATTATTTTGTTTGTTTCGGAAAAAGTAAACAAAACGTAATATAACCGGCTAAACAAGTATTGTAATAGTAAATTTATTCCTCTACATTATAATCCAGCCAAATATTCTCACAATATTATCCATATTTGGCTCGATTTATACAAAAAATAGATTTCATTGCATCAATGAAAACCATTCCGTGGTATTAATGACACAAAAAAATCATTAAAAATATTGTTAAGTAAAATTTCATTGCGGTAATGAAACATTTCTTTGCATCAATGTAAACTCATTAATGAAACTGTTTCATTGATGTAATGAAGCATTTTTCTCTCTCTATGTACAGTAACAAGTAACAAAGGCGTTAAGTTCGGCCGGGCCTAACTTTATATTTACCCTCCACAACGGATTGCATTCCACAGAGGCCGTCGATTTTCGTAGAAGTGCAGTAATATTACAGGAAAATATATATATTTGTTTATTATAGCCAAACCAAATCAAATACAAATATTGAAAAAATAATTTTATAAATAAATATAATATTCTTATTATTTCAAACCACGCTTATAAGGCAATGCTACCAATACATTTACACTATAATATCGAAGTAATACTTCAAGTCAATTCAAAGAGAATAGCAAATCAATGAGATGCTTGCAAGATGGCATGTGCACTTTATTACTTGGTACGATTTTTTAAACGCAAATTCGGCAAGTGAGTTGTGCTTCTCGTTCGTTTGTGAGAATCATCTCCTTATAGAGGCCGGGTTTGATGTTGAAAAGTCGCTGCGAAGCCACTTGAAAAGACTTTTGACATGGTCGAAATCATGATTTGTAATTGAAATTGCTTTCTATTAAATATATAATGGTCTTGAGCCAGGACAATATCACAGTTCAAATCAAATATTGATTACAGACCAAAAAAAAATGCAAACGAAAAAACTAGAATAAATATTCTTATAAAGGGTGATTTTTTACCTATTATCTTTTTGGCAACACTGGTTTAAACAGCTGACGCACGTTTCGTGTTTTGTTTCACTGTCAAACATCTTCAGTTTGGTCTATAATTTAATCATGCATAGTCTTACAAACGAATAACGCTTGCAAATTATTGATTTTTATTATCAAAATGCGTGCTCTGTTAAGAAAGTTCATCGCGCGGTTCCATTTTATGGTCAGTTTAGTCGACTATTCGGGCTATTATGACTAAATTTCGCACCAAATTTACATTGTTGGACATTAAACCACCAACACGCTTACGTAGAGTGCGAAATGAAGAAAATATCGCTTATCGATTCGTTGCCGATCGCAGCAATTGGGCCTCTGGTACTCAAAAACGTGGAAATGCAAAAATTGGACTAAGCGGATGGACCATTTGAGTCGCAGTCAAGGTCAACATTTGCATGAAAAAAATCTTCAAACATTAAAATATATGTACCATACTATAGATTCAAATAAATATTTCATGAATTTTTCATGCAAAATCACCCTTTATTTACATTTTCAAAAAAGCTTAGACTCCACAATTATATAAAAGTACGAAGTTGGAAAAAAATCTTTTATATTATGTATCTACTCAATTAGAGGAATGTACATATCGCATATCGTGTTTCTAGGCTAAAAGGAATACGAATAATGAATAAAACTATAACGGACTTAATAAACCACGAATAAAAAACTGATCTCTGATGATCCCAGAGAAGCAATCGCAAAAATATATAAACCTGTCACACACGTTCCTGGCTTCTCGGAGAGACTTACAAATTCAAACATTTACGTCAGAGACAACAAAAAACTATCATTGAAATCCAACACTACAATTAATAACCTTTGACTAATGACCAGCAAAACAAAATTTAAAAAAGTAAGAAAGGAGACAAATCAAATATAGTTTATAAGATAAAATGTAATGGGGACAAGTCCAACGTATGCCAGAAGATCATCAGATCTAAAATCAACTGACAAGCCGTTGGAACAGAAGACAGCTCTTGAAGCCCATTGTTCACTGACATGACATAAGCCTAACTTTAATGACGTAGACATTTTGACACAGGATAATAATTATCGAAGAAGGTATACCTTAGTCATGTTACATATCATAAATATACATACTGACGAAAGAATGCACTATAAGACTGATACTGACCACTGTGCACAAATATATCGAAACATTGTCTATAAACACGGATGCAAACAATAGCTTTTTAGTATAAAAATAACTTCGGGCAAAAGAAGTTCATTGTTTTTTGCTCAAATGTAATTATTGTAATATTTTGTCTTGTCTTTTTGTATATCTAATGTTATTTATAAATATCCCTGAGGATGATCGTCGATGACGATCGAAATATTGGAATAAGAAAAATAAAACAATCTAAGAAAAACTAAAAACAACAGATTTTTGATTTGTTCATGACCTCGAGCCAGACCACCCAGAAAAATAAAAAAATATCTGAAAATCTTGATTTTTTGTCAAGCTTTGAGGTTTTGTTGTGCGATCTAAGAAGAGTGAAATGTTTGGTATATTATGAACCAAGTTAGACGGTCTTACCCCGTGTTAAACTTCGATCTTCTGTGTTGAAAGTGCAAGCTGGAATGGTATCGTGTAATCGGCTCTGCTGGATTTTATTAATTGTTCGAATTTATATTTTTAACAAAAAATTTAAATAAATCTGCTCCAATTTTTGTATTGCTAATTTTTTAAAATTGTCTACTTTGAATGTTGCATAAGTCGATTTGCTGGAATGAAATTAAAATTAAATGTTACCAACTCGTGGCAGGTTTTCTCTCGCGTGTCCATGACTACAATGTTTTTAAGGACTTCAAAAGATGTATTTTTCGATTTCAAAACAAACGGACTAACACGGCCACTATCAAAATAAACAGTTCAACATGTTGCCTGACTACCTTAAGTACTCGTACTTGTACATACATATATATATGTACATATTTGTATATATGTGTATATGTATGCGTATCTACTTATATATCTAAGAATACATACATATGTATGTACATTAGACTAGGTCGTGGCCCATGCAAATCAACAATACTCAGTTCCAGTCACCACACGGAAATAAAGTAAAGGGATTGTTTAAAGATTATTTTCAAATTATTATATATTTCGTACCTATGTAGATCAAGCCGTCATAATGACAACTGAAAACTTTTTCTTAATCTGTGGCAGTATTATTTAAAAAATAAATATCCACAATCAATGATGACAATCGGAACCAAATTGACGCCACAGTGATCATTTTTTTTAAATATGAGTTCTTAGTCTCAAAATGACACCAAACGTCCAATAATACGACCGCAGAGTTATTCCAAGATAGGAATAAAATATTATATTTAAAGTGCTTTCAATTTAGAAAAATTATTCAAAGTTCAACTCAAACAAGTAAAAACGGCGATAGGTTCGAGGCCGGGCCGAACTTTATATACCCTCCACCATGGATTGCATTCCACAGAGGCTGTCGATTTTCGTAGAAGTGCAGTAATATTACAGGAAAAAATATATATTTTTTTATTAGCCAAATTTTATAAATAAATATAATATTTTTATTATTTCAAACCACGCTTAAAAGGCAAGGCAAAATAACCTAACTTCATGATTCAACCAATTTTTGCACTAAAATTAAAAAGAACGATTTTAGAAAAATCTTTTTATTTTGTGTGTCTATGGTTGGTACCATTTTTATTCCCTTTTTCCTAGTTTACCTCCTTAAGAGTACGACTTTCTAAAATCTCTTTATTTTACGTATCTACACAATTAGAGGGATGTACACACAGAATTTCAGCATTCAGGCTGTAGTCGTTTAGTTGGTACTATTTGTATCCATCTGTTACCATTATATCCCTTGAAAGTACTATTTTGGAAAAATCATTTATTTTTCGTGTCTACACATTTTCCATTTTAACCCCAAAAAGTACGAATTTAGAAAAATCCCTTTAATTTACGTGTCTACGCAATCAGGAATGTATACACCGAATTTCATTATTTTAGGTGCAGCCGTTTGGTTGGTACCATTTTTATCCCTCTATTCCCATTTTACCCCTTAAAAGTACGAATTTGGAAAAAATACTTTTATATTATGTATCTACTCAATTAGAGGAATGTACACACCGAATTTAGTGTTTCTAGCTGTTGTCGTTTTATAGGTACCATTTTTATCCCTTTTGTCCCATTTCACCCTCTACGAAAAAGAACCGCTTTATGGTGCACGTTTTTGTTATAGGGGGAATGCGCATACATTGCAAGTAAGTACAAGCAGACCTATTGAAAAAATATGCTTAAATACTCGAAAATATTAGGGGTTATTGTGCGTATTTTTAGTCCTGGTGAGGGAACAATTTTTCCCTTTAGGCCGATTTCGCCCACTTTCAATCCCCACCGATCTGCAACTATAAGACACATTTAGGAAAAATTTGAACGTCCTAGCTCATTTCATTCGGAAGCTTGTGTTGCAGACAGACAGACGGACATGGCAAAATCGTCTTCGAATTTTGTCACGACCCAAAATATATTTACTTTATGGGGTCTCCGTTGAATATTTCAAGGTGATACAAACGGAATAACAAAGTGAATATACCCCCATCCTAAGGTGGAGGGTATAAAGATGTTATTTTCAGGGGCGTTTAGCTCACAGACGGTTTAAATCAAGGGCGAAATATATTAAACAATACAAACTTTATGTCCGTGGGGTAGTGACAACTGCGTGACCCAGTCTAATGTGCATATGTATCTACCTCATTAGCTCGGCCATTGTTTTCGCATTGGAGGAAAGACCACTTGACGTGGATGCGATTACAAATTTGTATTTGAAATGCTTTGATTTTCACTTTGTATCGTTGTCACTTGAGTGACTGACGACCACACATTTCAAAAGGTTTCCACATAATGACACTTCAAAGCGTCGTCGTCCCCTCCATCCATCCATCCATCCATCCATTCGTACGAGTGCGGGTACGAGTTCATTCCAATTGAAATGTTTCAAATGAAATATTGTGGCAAAATTTGTATTGAAACTTAAGTTGTTGTTTTTAGTTTTTTCTTCTTCCTCCTCCTCCTCCTCCTCGTCGACATTGCTTTGGTTTTGTTGTGTTGTCATTGATATTTATCGATCGGGAATAGTGGTGTGCCAGTGTGACGACGTTATCTTTGCAAATTTTTATTGAGTGGGGAGTGAAAACAAAATGGTGGTCCGTCCCCAAATTTCAGCCAATAACGAAATTAATACTGGCAGCAGACAACGCCTCTATTTCTAATCAAACATAGTTTTTTGTTTGCAAAATTTAAGCTAATGGCGTTGATGTTTGCACTGTAGGAAGTGATAACTTTATGAAAATCACAAAGAAATTACAAATATTCCCCTGATCATCGTCGTTTATACTATTTAGATTGAGAATATATCTAGAACCTTAAAATCTTCCTTTAGAAGCCTTCCAGCGCAAAAACCTTGGGGTTGGCAAATTCTCCAAACAGCATAAAATAATGTTTGTTCTATTATACGTCGAAGTGGTGAACAGCGTTGCTAGATCTTGATGTTTGATGTTTCCTCCTACTTTGACTAATTTCTTTAGCCATGTTCTGGGCTTCAAGTGAAAATGTATAAACATTTATATCAAAACAACAAAAACATTTGTAAATATATTTAAAAATTAAAGTTAAAAGCCTGTCTTTCCATTTTTAAAGCTTTCGCAGATCAAATATCAGGTCATAGTGGATTCCATGCACCAGTATAGAAGTTATGAAGGATTTAATATTAGCTAGGATATAGACAATCGTGCGGGAGCTATATGAAGTGTCGTGGCTAAAGCGTAACTATTTTTTAAATTTAAAGTGATTATAAAAACATTATCAAATATCAAATTGCAAATGATTTTGACTGCCCGTATGAATCGGTTTCATTTTAAATAAATAAAAGCTTTTATCACTTTGTGTGGGAGGTACCAGAATGGGTGTGGCAATACCGCCCACATTCCCTATGAATGCAACTTCTATAAAAGCATTGCCAACCATAAAATTTTCACAGTATTCCGATCATCTGTATAGAAGTTACAACAGCTTTACGTAGTTTTGGGTGATTTGTGTGGGAGGTGTGCAAAATATTAATTGATACCTTAGCTCCTTTCGCGAGTTATCGCGTACACCGGTCAGCCAGACGGACGGACATGGCTCAAACAACTTAAAAAGTCGTGAAACGGATTTGGTCCAAACATACTTAGGGTCTTAAGTCACTGCTTCAATGAGTTACGCGTTTGAAATAATCCAAAAACTTTGTTGGAGGTATTATCAAGTTTTTCATTAGTACCAATTTCGACCATTAACAATTCCAACCTTCCACGCAGTCAGTGGAACATTGGTTGGTTCTGGTTGGTTTTTATTGCATTTTATTGCCTTTCACGTTCACAGTAGTAGCTTTAGTTTGCGCGTCTAGTAAGAGTAGTGCAGTCGTTTAATAGGTACAATTGTTATCCCCTTCCCACAATTTTCTCTTAAAGTCTTCGCAGTCAGAGGATTGATTTGATTCTAGCTGCAGCTATTTGGTCGGTACCAATTTTATCCCTTATCGCCCATTTGTCCCTAACGGTACGGTTAATCGATGATTTCATTTTTTGAGTTCTCGAAGTCAGAACGGATCTATTCTCTTCCCTATATAAAAATTAGAGGTGCGTAAAATTTTCTTTATTTTACATACAGTCAGGGGAATATGCACACCGAATTTTGGACCGATTCCGCCCACTATTAGAGGTATTATTAATAAATTTTGACTTCCTAGCTTCTTTCGTGCTTTCAACAGATGTCTTAGAATTTATGACGATTAAGAATATATATACTTTATAGTATAAGGTCTATATTTCAAGTTGTTACAAGCGGAATGACAAACTTAGTATAATGCCACCCTCTGGTGTAAGGTATAATAAAGTACGAATGAGGGAATTTTTTTATTTTGCGAATTTCACGATTTTTATTTTGTGAATTTGTGCCCCATTTACCCATTTTGCCCCATTAAAAGTACGAATTTCTAAAAATTTACTTGTCTACACAATTAGTAGGATGTATATTCCTAAGTTCTTTATTCTAGGTTTAGGTACTTGGTAGTTACTATTTTTATACAACTGTTCACATTTCATCCCTTAAAAGTACGACTATGGAAAAATCATTTTATTTTATAAGCCTACGCTGTCAGAGAAATGTATGCACCGAATTTCATTATTCGAGCTGCAGCCGTTTGGTTGGTACCATTTTATATATTGTACCTTTAAGGGAATAGAGCCCTTAAATGTACAAACTTGGAGAACAAATTTTATTTTACGTACACACCGAATTTCATGTTTCTAGCTGTTATCGTTTGATAGGTACCATTTTTATCCCTTTTTGTCCCATATATATATATATATATATATATATATATATATATATATATATATATATATATATATATATATATAAATTATGTCCTTACCTAATACCAAGTAAATATAAGCAGACATATAGAAAAAAAAACTCCTATATACTCTAAATATCAGGCTCTATTAGGGGTACTCTCTGTTCTTGTGAAGGAAAATTAGTTTCCTTTGTACCAATATCGTCCATTTGCAATCCCAACCGATCTACAACTATAAGACGCATTTGTGGAAAATTTGGATCTCCTAGTTCCATTCATTTAAATGCTTTCAACTGGCGGACATGGCTAGATTGGCTTAGAACTTCATGACGATGAAGGATATATATGTTATACGGTGTCATAGATATTTCCAGGTATTGAAAACGGAATGACAAACTTAGTATACCCACATCCTATGGTGGAAGGAATAAAATTGACGAATTATTCAAAACCCCAAAAATATAAAAATAAAAAGCCGAGGAAAGAAAACGTTTTCCAACAAGCGAAAGGATCATGAAATTCGCGTATTTCTAATCCCGCAATACTAAACTAGCACTTGTTTGGGAAATATTGACAACTTAATATGCGAGATTTTAATCAGTTTTGCTGGGTGACGTATGAGCTACATCCGTTAAGGATAATGTTACTCATTCGCTCAGACTGTAAATTCTTTGGACATCAAAAAAATATATTAGGATGGGTTACGAAAATAAATTGTTGCGCTCACCTCACAGACAGAGAATTGAAGATTGGATTGTTTCAGCAAAATATTTCATTCCTAGATCAAGGCGTTTGTGAGCTAAACGATCCTGAAATTCAGTGCAATTTTTTACGTTGCATTTTTGTCCAAGATTTTTTTCTGAATTAGTAGATCCTTGGAAGCGCTTTAAATATAATTTTTAATTCTTGTCTTAGAATAACTCATTGGTCGTACTATTAGATGTTTATCCTTTTAGATTGATTTTTTTGTGTGTTTTCAAAGTGACAGCTAAAAACTCACATTTCTTGGGTAAATGTTGTAAGAGATGAACTGAAAAAGATAAAGGAAATCAATACCTTTTTGAATGATGCCTAAAATATGAATATCGACGCCACTGACTCCATTTTTGTGAAATAAATCAATACAAAAGATGGTTTTTATACCCTTACTCTACAGAGTAGGAGGGTATATATCATTTGGGACAGACTAAAAGTGTAACACGTTGAGGGGTGACTTAAGACCTAAGTAGGGTTTGGGGTCCGGGAATTCCCGAATCGTTTTTCCCGGGAATTACCGAAAAAATTTGGACAGGAATTCCCGGGAAAAAATTTCAAATTTCCCGGGAATACGGGAAATATTAAATAAAATTTTTGATTAATTTTAGTACTAATTCAGTTGTACTTTATAAATGGCAAACTGTAGATCTATTTTTAATTCATTAATTGCATTACTGGCAATAATAATCAATATTTATAGACAATTTTTTTAATACAATTAATTTCAATCTATTGTAGTAGTTTTCCTTTCCATCTCGTTTACAAATGTTGCTCATTTATAAACTAGAGATTTGTGATTAAAATTTATGGTGAAACAAATTATCAAATTAAATTATATTTTCGTATTTGAGCAAAATGACTTTTACAAATATCAATTAAAAAAGCATAATGTAGAACATTTGGAAAAAAACTATTTTGTCAGACAATAATTCTATTAATTTCCCATGAAGGATCGACAAATGAATGACATATGAAAACATTAAAACTGTTCAGTTGTGAAATCAGAAATCAAATGACAATAGAAATATAGTAAAATGTTTATATAAGTGAAACTAATTTGTATTTTTTAATAAATAATGACTGAAACTTTTTCAATCTTTTTTGAATTATTATTTGTATTCAAGGGATACTAACAATAGTTTATAACTACTTATATTCCACATTGATAAAATCAAATTTAAAAATTTTTCACAGTCTCTATCACTCGAGCTCTTTGTTTTAGATATACGAGTTCCTTATTTCCTTAAACGTGTTTACACTATGTGCTAGTCATTAGTGCATGTGATTTAAAAGTCCTATTTTATTACATTTTTAATTCTGACAATTCGTTCGTCTAGAAACAAAATAATATACAAAAGCAATTTTTTTAATTTGTAATTTGTCAGTATTTAAAAAAACACACAATCTACTGAATGTATATTCTTTAAACAAGGAATACATACTTATAAGGAATTAAATTTAATCCCGGGAATTCCCGGGAATGAAGTTTTCCATTCCCCTTTTCCCGGGAAATGAAAAAAGTCCGGGAAACCCCAAACCCTAGACCTACGGCATGTTTGGATCAAATCCGTTTCATGACTTTTGGTGTACACGATAACTCTCGGAAAATTTTCCCAAACTTAGTTTAAGTGGGCAAAATTAACGTGCCCCTTCTGGTCCCTTCCACACAAAATAGCCATATTCCTATTTTAAATTAATATCAATGTAACTTCCAAACGGATATTCGGAATCAGCTATATTTTGGTATATGATAAAGTTGTATCCAGTACCTCCCACACAAATCACCCTAAACTACGTAAAATTAAAGCTGTTATAACTTATATACAGATGATCGGAATACTGCGAAATTTGATATTTGGTAGAAAAGATATTTGATAGAAGTTACATTCACATGGAATATGGTTGATATTACCACACCATATCTGGTACCTCCCACACAAAGTGGCATAATCCTTGGTTACAATAAAACCGATATAACATCCAAATCATTTGAAATTTGATATTTTTATAATCACTTTAAACCTAAAAAATAGATACGCTTTAGCCCCGACCCTTCATGTAGCTCCCACGCTACTGCCTATATCCTAGCTAATATTAAATCCTTTATAACTTCTATACTGGTGCATGGAATCCACTATGACTTGATATTTGATCATGGTTTTACAATTGTTTTATAAATGTGGAAGCTGAGGTCTGTGACACGAACCTCCTGGTACCTTCCACACAAATGATCCTGCCCACATAAAATATAATTCCTTAGAACTTCCGTCGGTTTAGCCGACTGAAGCTTACCTACTTGTTTTCCTAATATATTACAACGTATACGTGAAGTCGACAGCCTCTACTCTGCCTACAATACTGGGAAATGCAATCCATGGTGTAGGGTATGTAAGATTTGATCCACCAGAATTTTGAACACCAGAAACGGGCGACTTGACATAGTTACGAAGTATTTGGCAAATCATCAGTGAACAATCTAATCTTTATGTCCATCGGGTGAATGGAGACCCATCCTAATGAACATACATGACCAAATTTATAAGATTTGTCATGTGTGTAAGAGAATGATCATCAACATTTAACATTCTGAATCCCGAGTACAGTACTAGCTCTTGTTTGGAATATTATCGGATATGGACAATATAAAACAAGTAAGGAAAGGCTAAAGTGGGGCGGAGCCGACTATATAATACCCTACACCACTCCCTGCGTATGTACCACCCTTTGATTACTAAACCCAGGTATTTCATGGGAGCAATTTTATGTAGTTCATATATATTACACAGTTACTATCAATTCATCTTTAGTCAAATTTAATGAATATGGTAAATAATAAAGTAATTGATTCAAATTTCCAGCAGATATTCCGAGTAAAGTAAATATAACAAGATCTGGAAAAATTGATCAAGATCCAAAGACAAATACAAATTATACAGCGGTAATAGGATAAATCGGACGGAAATTTGATGGGGGCCTATAACAACACTTGAGGCCAGTGCCAAAACATGCGCCTATATATTTCTCATTCACGGTAGGTATTCCTAGTTGAAACATAGAATGATGTGCAAAATTTGATGAAGATCCGATGAAAGATGTAGTTTCTAGAGCAGAATGAGGCCCCATTTGGGTTATACCAAAGTATGGACATACGGACGGAACCGACTATATGATACACCCCACTTTATATCTCATTACAATTCAATTCGGTAAAAAAGTGAAATCGAGAAGGATTTTTGAATTATGTTATTAATTGTTAATTAAGTGGTAATTTTAAATAGGAAAGGACATTTGTATGGGGATATATTGAAACCTGTATGTTTATTGGTGAAATATAATATGTAAAGTTTGGCCAAAATCGGTTAAACATTCGGAAGCGACATTTGTATGGGGGCTATATCTAAATCTGATAAGTTAGTTTCGCGCCAAATGTTTGTAACACCAAGAAATAATCGAGCTAGACCCACCTTTAAGTATACCGATCGGCTTAGAATCACCAGCTGAGTCGATTTAACGATGTCTGTCTGTCCGTCCGTCCGTCCGTCCGTCTGCTGTCCATCTAAGCTTGTTCGCACTCTACAGGTCGCAATTGTTGTCCGATTGTCATGAAACTTTACAGAAGTTATTTTTTTTTGGTCCTTGCATCGGTATTGAATTTGGAGGAAATCGGTTCAGATTTAGATATAGCCCCCATACAAATGTCGGTCCCGATTTGACATTTCCCGCTTCAGAAACCACATATTGTACCCGATTTTCTTTAAATTTGGTACAACATCTTATAATCCAACTAGAAACACCTATGCCGAAATCGGCTAAGATCGGTTCAGATTTAGATATAGCCCCCATACAAATGTCGCTCCCGATTTGATATTTTCTGCTCTAGAAACGACATATTGTACCCGATTTTCTTTAAATTTGGCAGAACATCTTATAATCCAACTAGAAACACCTATGCAAAAATTGGGTAAGATCGGTTCAGATTTAGATATAGCCCCCATACAAATGTCGCTCCCGATTTGATATTTTCTGCTCTAGAAACGACATATTGTACCCGATTTTCTTTAAATTTGGCAGAACATCTTATAATCGAACTAGAAACACGTATGCAAAAATTGGGTAAGATCGATTCAGATTTAGATATAGCCCCCATACAAATGTCGCTCCCGATTTGACATTTTCCGCTTCAGAAACCACATATTGTACCCGATTTTCTTTAAATTTGGTACAACATCTTATAATCCTACTAGAAACACCTATGCAAAAATTGGGTAAGATCGGTTCAGATTTAGATATAGTCCCCATACAAATGCCACTCCCGATTTGATATTTTCTGCTCTAGAAACGACATATTGTACCCGATTTTCTTTAAATTTGGCAGAACATCTTATAATCCAACTAGAAACACCTATGCAAAAATTGGGTAAGATCGGTTCAGATTTAGATATAGCCCCCATACAAATGTCGCTCCCGATTTGATATTTTCTGCTCTAGAAACGACATATTGTACCCGATTTTCTTTAAATTTGGCAGAACATCTTATAATCGAACTAGAAACACGTATGCAAAAATTGGGTAAGATCGGTTCAGATTTAGATATAGCCCCCATACAAATGTCGCTCCCGATTTGACATTTTCCGCTTCAGAAACCACATATTGTACCCGATTTTCTTTAAATTTGGTACAACATCTTATAATCCAACTAGAAACACCTATGCCGAAATCGGCTAAGATCGGTTCAGATTTAGATATAGCCCCCATACAAATGTCGCTCCCGATTTGATATTTTCTGCTCTAGAAACGACATATTGTACCCGATTTTCTTTAAATTTGGCAGAACATCTTATAATCCAACTAGAAACACCTATGCAAAAATTGGGTAAGATCGGTTCAGATTTAGATATAGCCCCCATACAAATGTCGCTCCCGATTTGATATTTTCTGCTCTAGAAACGACATATTGTACCCGATTTTCTTTAAATTTGGCAGAACATCTTATAATCGAACTAGAAACACGTATGCAAAAATTGGGTAAGATCGGTTCAGATTTAGATATAGTCCCCATACAAATGCCACTCCCGATTTGATTTTTTCCGCTGTAAAATCCACATATTGTACCCGTTGTTCTTTAAAATTGGCACAACATCTTATAATCTAAGTTAGAACACCTATAGTGAAAGTGGGTAAGATCGGTTCAGATTTAGATATAGCCCCCATACAAATATCGCTCCCGATTTGACATTTTCCGCTCTAGAAACCACATCTTGCATCCGATTTTCTTTAAATTTGGCACAACATCTTATAATCCAACATAAAACACCTATGCAAAAATTGGGTAAGATCGGTTCAGATTTTGATATAGCCCCCATACAAATGTCGCTCCCGATTTGACTTTTTCCGCTCTAGAAACCACATATTGTACCCGATTTTCTTTAAAATTGGCACAATATTTTATAATCGAACTAGAAACACCTATGCTGAAAGTGGGTAAGATCGGTTCAGATTTAGATATAGCCCTAATACAAATGTTGCTCCCGAATGTTTAACCGATTTTGGCCAAACTTTACATATTACATTTCACCAATAAACATACATGGTGAAAGAGGGTCACATCGTTCCTGGTTTCGATATACCCCCATACAAATGTCCTTTCCGATTTAAAATTTTTTGTCAAACCAATACATTTATAGGATTCAAAAATCCTTCCCGATTTCACTTTTTGAATGAATTGAATTGTAGTGAGATATATAGTCGGCTCCATCCGTCTTTAGCCTTTCCATACTGTTGGGGAGATGCCCATATGTCCATACTTTGGTATAACATATATGGGGCCCATTCTGCTCTATTACAGCTCTAGAAACTACATCTTACCTCGGATCTTCATCAAATTTTGCAGATCATTCTATGTTTCAACTAGGAATACCTACCGTGAATGAGAAATATATTGGCGCATGTTTTGGCACAGGCCTCAAGTGTTGTTATAGGCCCCTTCAAATGTCCGTCCGATTCATCCAATTACCTCTGTATAATCTGTATTTGTCTTTGGATCTTGATCAATTTTTCCAGATCATGTTATATTTACTTTACTCGGAATATCTGCTGGAAAATTGGATCAATTACATTTTTATTTACCATATTCATTAAATTTGACTAAAGATGAATTTATAGTATAGTTTATATGAACTACATAAAATAGATCCCATGAAATACCTGGGTTTAGTAATCAAAGCGAGGTAAATACGCAGGGAGTGGTGTAGGGTATTATATAGTCGGCCCCGCCCGACTTTAGCCTTTCCTTACTTGTTTTAATTTTCGATACAAAACAGCAGCCTAATAGGTTTTGCTGGATGGCGTATGAGTTACATCCTTTGAGAATAATGTTGCTCATTCGCTCAGACTGTTGATCTAACGGTCCAGTAATGCGGTCTCAAGTAATGCGATTACCAATTCCCTTTAAAAAAAGTCTGAACTTATACAAATTAACATAAAAGAAGTAAGTAAGCGTCAGTCAGCCAAACCGACTTATGTATACCCTCACTCTCAGAGATCTTATATTATAATATATGTATATATACATATATTATAAGATAGTTATAATTACTTGAATTTTACTTGGGCCGGAAAGTAATAGAATGCAAGTGGTACGTGGTAACGATAACGATAGATAGGTTTTATTCGGCTTAAATTATATCGTTAAAAAATGTTCACAACATTTTAATACCCACACCACTTCGTGGACTAAGGTATTATAAGTTAGTTTTCCGCCAAATGTTTGTAACACCAAGAAATAATCGAGCTAGACCCATCTTTAAGTATACGGATCGGCTTAGAATCACCAGCTGAATCGATTTATCATCGTCTGTCTGTCCATCTAAGCTTGTTCGCACTCTACAGATCACAATTGTTGTCCGATTGTCGTGAAATTTGGCAGAAGTTATTTTTTTGGCTCAAGGAACATCGGGATCATGACAAATTTTTCAGGATCGTCTTATATTTGAACTAGAAACAGTTAACCGAAAAGTGGACCACATGGGTCCATGGTTTGATATAGCCCCCATACAAATGTACCTCCGATTTACAATATTACTGCTCTAAAATGCATATTCTACATCAGATCTTGATCAAATTTCCTACACAATGTTACATTTAGACTAGAAACACCTATTTTGAAAACCAGCTATATAGGTCAATGTTTTGGTATAGCCCCCAGTTCACACTATTATCGTTCTACAACCCACATTTTACATTCGATATTCGATAAAATGTTGCAGATCATGTTATATTTCAGTAAAGAATACCTAGTTTGAAAGTGATCTATAAGGGTTCACTTTTTAATGTAGCGCCCTTACAAATGGGCCACCATTTTTATTATTACCCCTGTAGGACCTACATTTACATTGGATGTTTATCAAATTTTGTAGATTATATTATATTTCAACTATGAAAGTCAAATATATGGGTCTATATTTTGGTATAACCCCATACAAATTGGGCCCCCATTCTACTCTATTACAGATCTAGAACCCACATCGTGCGTTGGATCTCGATACAATTTTGCAGATCATCTTATATTTCAACTAAGAGTACCTACTTTGAAAGTGATCTATACGGGTCCTCTTTTTAATGTAGCGTCCTTACAAATGGCCCTCTAGGACCAACATTTTACATCAGAAGTTTTTCAAATTATGCAGATCATGTTCTATTTCAACTAGGAAGACCTACTTTGAAAGTCAAAAATTTGTGACCATATTTAGGCACAATCCCCGTACAAATGGTCCCCCCATTTTACACTATTACCGCTTCAGAACCTATATCTTACATCGGATCTTTATAAAATTTTGCAGATCATGACTCATTTCCACTTGGAATGCCTAAAGGGAATTATAATGGCCCATGTTATGGTACAACACTCAAGTGTTGTTATAGGCCACATACATATGTCCGTCCAATTTATCCTATTACCGCTGTAAAATCTGCATTTGTCATCGGATCTTGGTCAAATTTTCCAGATCATATTATACTTACTCTCGGAATACCTACCCGAAAATTGGACCATATGGGTCAATGTTTTCAAATACAACGGTCCCACCAATTTTCAATATTATCGTTTTAAATCCTTCATATTACTTCGGATCTGAATTAAATTTTCCAGATCATGGATTATTTCATAAAGGAACACTTACTGATGAAGTGGAACATGGATCCCGATTTTAGACGTATATTTCAGTTAGGAACACTTACAGCAAAGGTGGAGCATTGCGTAAAGATATTGCCACCGCTCGTTATCAGTTTCTGATTTGTTTACATAACACTTCAGATTCAACTTATTACAGCCAATCAATTTTGCCATATTCGTTAAATTTGACTAAAGATGTATTATACTATAAATACATCTTTAGTCAAATTGTATGTATAATTTATCGCCCCCATAAAAAAACTGGGTTTTGTAATAAAAACCGGGGAGTGGTGTAGGGTATCATATAGTCGGTCCCGCCCGACTTTAACCTTTCCTTACTTGTTAATGTAATGTTTGTTTCGGGAGTAATAAATAAATAAATAAATTCAAAACAAACAAGTAAGGAAGGTTGAAGTCGGCCGTGGCCAACTTATAATACCCTACACCGAGTCAATATACCCTGTGGTGTAGGGTATAAAAAGGTCGTTACATTTGAACCGAGTATATATATATACTACAAATTTCATACTTCTATCTGTATTTGTAAAAAGAAAATGAAAACAAACTTTGAATAAGAGCTATATATAAATCTGAACCGATCTGACACATTTTTAGCATAGATTTTCTGAAATATAAGACGCTTTCCCAAATTTGATGGAAATCTATTAAATATGTGGTTTCTAGAGCGGAAAGAATTAGATCGGGGGAGTCATTTATATGGGAGCTATATATAAATCTAATATAATAAATAAATAATAAATATAATAAATCCGATTTGACCCACCTTCGCCATGGATGTTTGTAGTTGATATATGAGCTGGGTTGCCAAATTTTAAGCAAATCAGTTCAAATATGCTATTTCAAGAGAGGAAATAATCAATTCAGTGCCGAAATTTGTATTGGAGCTATATATATATATATCTGAACCGCTCTGGCCCATTTTTATCAGAGCTCTTTCTAGTTTAAATATAATTTGTTTTGCCAAATTTGAAGAAAAACTGTTAAAATATGTGGTTTCTAGAGCGGAAATAATCAAATCGGAGGAGACTTTTGTGGGAGCTATATATAAATCTGAACCGATATGACCCACTTTCGGCATAGATGTTTATAGTTGAAATATAAGTTGTTTTGCCAAAATTGAAGAAAATCTGTTAAAACATGTGGTTTCTAGAGCGGAAAAAGTCAAATTGAGAGCGAAATTCGTATGGGAGCTATATATAAATCTGAACCGATCTAACACATTTTCATCACAGGTGCTTCTAGTTTAACTATAAGATGTTTTGCCAAATTTTAAGAAAATCTGTTAAATTATGTGGCTTAAAGAGCGGAAATAATCAAATCGTGGGAGACATTTGTGTGGGAGCAATATATATATCTGAACCGATCTGGCCCATTTATACCAGAGTTGTTTCTAGTTAAAATATAAGTAGTTTTGCTAAATTTGAGGAAAATCTGTTCAAATATGTGGTTTCTAGAGCGGAAAAAGTAAAATCGTATGGGAGCTATATCTAAATCTGAACCGATTTTCTTCAAATTAAATAGCGTTCGTCCTTATCCCATAAAACTACGTTGTGTAAAGTTTCAAATAAATATATATAGTTTTTAAATAAATATATTTTTTAAATAAATATATTTTTAAATAAATATATTTTTCGAAATTCGTGGAAGAGAGATAAAAAGAGAGATCTTTTCGAGTCAAAATGGGTACAAAGGGATACATTTACATCATCGATCTCATGTTCCCAAATGCAGCCGGCCGTTTTATCACTTTTTGTTCTTATTTCCTAAAATACAGCAACTTTTATAATTCTATCTGCTATACATTAGGTAATACCATTTTTATCCCTTTTTGTCGCGCTCCCATCTTAAAAAATCCATCTATGTTGCGCTTCTACGTGGTTAGAGGAATTTACACACCGAACTTTTACGATTCTACTGTAGTTGGTACCATTTGTATCCAGCTTCGACAAATCCATTTATATAGTGCTTTTACGATATTAGAATCGAGCGCCTCGGTAGTCGAGTTGGTAGCGTGCTCGGCTATCAGCGTGGGGTTGTGGGTTCGATTCCCACTAGAGGCTCTGGTCTGTCGCTGCAATAACTAGCTACAATGGTCTTAGTCATTCCGGCTCAATCCCTGGACCCAAAATTAGAATATACTTTGTATTGTAATTCATAATAAAAATAAAATAAAATACGTTATTAGAGGAATGTTCATACCGAATTTCACGATTTTAGCTGCAATACTTTGTTGATACCATCTACATCCCTTTTTTGTATAGTTTCGCCCCTTAAAAATTAAATTTTCGAAAAAATCAATTATTACTAGTACTATTTTTAAACCCATTTTTGTACCCCTCCCTCTTAAAAGTACAAATTTCGAATAATAAATTTATGTTGCGCGTCTACATGGTCAGAGGAATATACACAAAAAATTTCACTATCGGTTGGGATTGCAACTGGGCGAAATCGACCCTCACAAGGGCTAAAAATTCACATAATAACCCCCAATATTTCAGAGTATTTAAGCATATTTTTTCAATATCTCTACTTGCAATTACGTGATATTGGGTTTGCGCATTCCCCCTATAACAAAAACGTGCACCATAAAGCGGTTATTTTTCGAAGAGGGTGAAATGAGGCAAAAAGGGATACAAAATGGTACTTATAAAACGACAACAGCTAGAAGCACTAAATTCGGTGTGTACATTAGAGCGTACCAGGTTACAAGTAAAAAAAAAAAAGTTCGCCGTACACCTTCGAATATGAAGTATTATTGAAAGGTAGTTTCAAAAAAAAAAATTTATTTTTTTATGCCGAACGTAGGGGTCGCGCTTTTACATTTTTCTATATAACTTGTATTTATAAACGGATTTTAAAGTGTGATACATCGATGTTTTTGTCTCGACGAGGCCGATTTTTTTGTCTTTGAAGTCATTGAGCTCAAGCACCCCCTTCTGGTACTTACCCATCATTTCTCAGTTGCTACTACCCTAATGTACCACTCTAATAACACTAGTCAACAAATTGAAAAAAATTTCATGTACTCGGGATGCGATAATTTTTTCTGTGTAGATAACCTTGACATGAGCTCGAAAAACGCAATAAAAATTTTTTTTTTCGTTTGGTTTTTTTTTTATTATTTTTTTTTTTAATTTTAAAAATTTTTTTTTGGTTAATTTGTTTCGTCCGGCATAACTCGGGAACCACTAGCCCGATTTAATTGAATTAAATTTTAAAAAATTTAAAATTACAATTCCCTTAATCTGTTCATATATTGTTTTCCTATACAAGCAACAGTTTCCAAGTTAAAAATGAATATATAAAGGAAAAAACTTATTTTTTGCCTAAAAATTAAAAATTTTTTTTTTTAAAAAATCCATAAAAAATACAAAATGAAAAAAAAATGTCAAATCTTATTACTTTTACGTAAAGTCACATAACCTATGAGCAAAATGAGACAAAGATCATGAAAATCGATGCACGCGTTTCGCTTTTATTCGCAATTGAGTAAAGGTATGAATTTCAAAAATTTAAAAAATTTTTTTTGGTTAATTTGTTTCGTCCGGCATAACTCGGGAACCACTAGCCCGATTTAATTGAATTAAATTTTAAAAAATTTAAAATTACAATTCCCTTAATCTGTTCATATATTGTTTTCCTATACAAGCAACAGTTTCCAAGTTAAAAATGAATATATAAAGGAAAAAACTTATTT
Source organism: Polietes domitor (assembly GCA_947397865.1). NCBI lineage: Eukaryota > Metazoa > Arthropoda > Insecta > Diptera > Muscidae > Polietes > Polietes domitor. The sequence continues at coordinate 124,120,582 of OX377618.1, read as the reverse complement.
TTTGCCTAAAGATTTAATTTTTTTTTTTTTTTAAATCCATAAAAAATCCAAAATGAAAAAAAATGTCAAATCTTATTACTTTTACGTAAAGTCACATAACCTATGAGCAAAATGAGACAAAGATCATGAAAATCGATGCACGCGTTTCGCTTTTATTCGCAATTGAGTAAAGGTATGAATTTCAAAAATTTGCTCGACATATGCACAACTTTGTCTATGGTAAGGTTTTTTCTTTTTTATTACAAAAAAAATTAAAATTTTTGGGTGACAAAAATATATGACTTTAAATTAAAAAACAATTCGATATATGTACAAGAAATTATCCTAAGGATATCAACATTAATTAATTATAAAAAAGTTTAAAAAAAAAATATCTAAACACAAAAATAAAAACCTTCAAATTAAAAATAATTATGTGCTTTTGTCTTTCTTTTATATTGTTGTGGGTCTGTTTCTCTTATCAGGAACCAGATATAGTCCCCCATCATAGCTTCGTTCCAAAATCCTTCGTTCCAAATCCCTCATAGTTAAGGCACTTTAGTAGATTGTCCATGACTTCGTATGTTTCCTTGGTGTCAACGGCATGAGCAATTGGAATCGAAGGTTTCTTGTTGCCGTTGTGCAGTAAAATTGCTTTAAGGCTCTGCTTGTTGCTGTCGATGAAAAGACGCCACTCTCCACCGCTCATCTATGTTTGAGACCTTTAAATTGAAGCTCTCTTCAAATGAATCTCTCAATTTAGGTGAAAAACAACGCTTGTTTTTTTCAGAAACGTATTCTCCGCACATGTAACAAAAATTACTTGGATTGGTATTGCATTCAAATCCTCGCGAACGTTTGCTCATTTTAACTATCGCGTTCGTCGACACTTGTTGAATGAGTAAAATCGATCAATGAAGACCTATTTATACTGTGTATTGTTTAGTATTTTACTGACAGGTACTTATAAATGGGTGTATATTTTTTTACGGTGGCTACATACCTGTTTCACCATGTGTGAGTCTTAAATTTTCCGAATAATGACCACCCTTAAATGTGGGTTGCATTTCTGTAAAAAAATCATACAGGTAGCCAACGGAAAACCCAAATAATTAAAAAAGTCCCCTTTCCTTTTTTCCTTTTAATTGTTCACGCACATTTATTAGCGTTTATTACTTTGCTTACGCAATCATAAAAATTAAATAACCCTTTGTTTATTCCGTTTTGTTAATTATGAGAATCAAAAAAAAGAAAAAACCTTACCATAGACAAAGTTGTGCATATGTCGAGCAAATTTTTGAAATTCATACCTTTACTCAATTGCGAATAAAAGCGAAACGCGTGCATCGATTTTCATGATCTTTGTCTCATTTTGCTCATAGGTTATGTGACTTTACGTAAAAGTAATAAGATTTGACATTTTTTTTCATTTTGGATTTTTTATGGATTTTTTAAAAAAAAAAATTTTTAATTTTTAGGCAAAAAATAAGTTTTTTCCTTTATATATTCATTTTTAACTTGGAAACTGTTGCTTGTATAGGAAAACAATATATGAACAGATTAAGGGAATTGTAATTTTAAATTTTTTAAAATTTAATTCAATTAAATCGGGCTAGTGGTTCCCGAGTTATGCCGGACGAAACAAATTAACCAAAAAAAAAATTTTTAAATTTTTGAAATTCATACTTTTACTCAATTGCGAATAAAAGCGAAACGCTTGCATCGATTTTCATGATCTTTGTCTCATTTTGCTCATAGGTTATGTGACTTTACGTAAAAGTAATAAGATTTGACATTTTTTTTCATTTTGGATTTTTTATGGATTTTTTAAAAAAAAAAATTTTAAATTTTTAGGCAAAAAATAAGTTTTTTCCTTTATATATTCATTTTTAACTTGGAAACTGTTGCTTGTATAGGAAAACAATATATGAACAGATTAAGGGAATTGTAATTTTAAATTTTTTAAATTTTAATTCAATTAAATCGGGCTAGTGGTTCCCGAGTTATGCCGGACGAAACAAATTAACCAAAAAAAAATTTTTAAAATTTAAAAAAAAAATAATAAAAAAAAAACCAAACGAAAAAAAAAATTTTTATTGCGTTTTTCGAGCTCATGTCAAGGTTATCTACACAGAAAAAATTATCGCATCCCGAGTACATTTTGACTGTTGACTAGTGTAATCGAAAATTAAAGCTCGCATAAAATCATGAATCATGTTTGAGCTCAATGACTTCAAAGACAAAAAAATCGGACAAAAACATCGATGTATCACACTTTAAAATCCGTTTATAAATGCAGAAGTTATATAGAAAAATGTAAAAGCGCGACCCCTACGTTCGGCATAAAAAAATAAAAAAAATTTTTTTGAAACTACCTTTCAATAATACTTCATATTCGAAGGTGTACGGCGAACTTTTTTTTGAGGTACGCCCTAGTGTACATTCCTCTAATTGAGTAGATACATAATATAAAAGTATTTTTTCCAAATTCGTACTTTTAAGGGGTAAAATGGGATTAGAGGGATAAAAATGGTACCAACCAAACGGCTGCACCTAAAATAATGAAATTCGGTGTATACATTCCTGATTGCGTAGACACGTAAATTAAAGGGATTTTTTTCTAAATTTTAAATTTTTAAAATGGAAAAAGGGGATAAAAATAGTACCAACCAAATGACCGCTAGAGTCATGAAATTCGTAGTATACATTCCCCTGACTGTATAGACACGAAAAAAAAATGATTTTTCCAAATTAGTGCTTTCAAGGGATATAATGGTAACAGAGGGATACAAATAGTACCAACTAAATGGCTACAGCTAGAATGATGACATTCGGTGTGTACATCCCCCTAATTGCGTAGACACGTAAAATAAAGAGATTTTAGAAAGTCAAACTCTTAATTAAAATAGGAAAAAAGGGATAAAAATGGCACCAACAAAATGGCCGCAGCTAGAAACATGTAATTCGGTGCATACATTCCTTTGACTGCATAGACAAGCAAAATCAAAAGATTTTTCATGTTTTTTACTTCTACGGCAAAAATTGGTTGAATCATGAAGATAGGATACTTTGCACTATGTACGTGAGATAATGGATTTTCAAAATTTGTACTTTTGGAATTAAAATGGAATGGAAATACAACCAACTGTAGCACCCACTGTCTGCCAATATTAATGGTAATTACGCTTTTTTGAAAATATAAATATAAGAATATTTTACTTGAAGTAAAAAATCGACAGCCTCTGTGGAATGCTTGTTACTTGTTTTTTGTTATTATATAGATAATGAGCTATGTGATAAGTGGGAAAATATAAATGGTTAAAAGGGCACAGAAATATTAAAAATTATTTAAAATACGAGATGTACAGAAATTAGAAAACGGGATAAAATGGTCAGCAAAAGGTACAACTTTGGAAAATTGGCTTTTTACTTAACCCCGATGGAATGAATTGTGTACAAATTCGATTTTGGAATAAAAGGGAAAACCTCGGACCAATAAGGGTAAAATAGAAAATTGGTGAAAATATGGAAGGAGAGAGATATCTAAAATAGATAAATTTCGCTCTGACTGAAATTGGTGAAAATTGTCCGCATTACTTATACTTTTCTCATAATCAGCAGATATTAATAATGATGCAAAACACGTTTGATGGGACTCATCATTGTATGGGATAGCTACGAGAGAACACGTTAAATATTTAGAACATTAGGACGTTTCCCTTATTATAACTCAACACATAATACTGTTGCTGCCTACCAATAAGAATATCACAAAAACGGAAGTTACTTAAGGCTAATGGGAAATTATTACCGAACAAAGAGATATTTATTATTTCATAAATTTGAACGTTTTTACACAAATTCCTAATAAAAAAGAACATCCACATCACGTGTGACTTTTTTCCACATCATTTGCATTTCACGTTCGTTTTCCTTCTTTTTTGTTGTTGTTGAACGCATTCATCCTCCCCAAATGTTTTAATGGCATCATCAACATTTGCCAGCCGTAGGCAAGTAGTGGCGGTGAGACGGACGCTAGCCATGGCAGTGGCAGTGGCATTAGCATCAATATCGGCATCGGCATCGACATACGAATCAGAGGCATCAATAGCAGTGGGTTAATATTAATATCCCAAACAAATGTCAAGTACAATCGATAAACACATCCTTTGATACCCAACTAATGCCAAATACTTTGGAAGTTGCACGTACCAACAATTGAAATAAAAATAAAACAGATGAACGAACACAAATACAAGACGACCGTGTTTTCCCACTTTCCATGGGTGTATGGACACATTCAGGCAGACACAGGGACAGACGGACGGACGGACATGTGTATGTTGGATATGTAAATGTATCCAAATGTAAGATGCGCTAGAGTCCCCTTCCGCCCAATCTCGAATCTTTGCTCGCCTGTCTGTGTTCATGTGACACACAAACAGCCGCCACTTGGGCTAGAGTATGTCAGTCACAGCGAAGACTCTCGTTCGTTCACAGTCCAACATCCGCCCATTCGTTGGCTGTGGGGAACCTATTTTTATGTGACAAAATTCACAGGTCGTTCTTCTCTCAGTGTGTTGGAGTGTATCTGCTGGCGTAGTTGTAGCACATCCAAAGGTGTTCTTCGGCAAGTCACATTCGATCGATTGTGGATTTGAATAAACTTACAGACCGAGGGGAATATTTAGATGCAGGCGTAGTTGGCCTCCTAGTGAAACCACAATTACAATAACAACGTCATACTGTCTGTCTTTGAAACGTCTTTTTGACCAACGTGGCTCACTGGAATTTGCCAGAAATTCCCAACCTGTATCACTATGTAAACACAATTAGTACTAACACAATAGCGAATTTAAAACTATTTAAAAATACGTAAACACGCCATAAATTAAAATTTGTAAATGTATAAAGTCCTTGAAGTAGTTTCATTGATGAGTACAATGACTTATCTTTGTTGTTATAACGCAAATGTTTCGTTGCTGCATCAAAAGAGATTAATAGAAAATGTGGCTTATTTGGCTATCAGGCTTGCCAGATGATTTTTTTCCTTGTCCCCAAAATTGTCATGAAAAATCCCCATTTATCCCCAAACATATTTTAAAGAATTCGACCAAAAAATTATGAAGGACTTGCTGATACGTCAACAGTCAGGGATTATTTTGATCATCTTATGCCGTAAACAAGCCCCTTATTTAAAATTGCAGTACATTACATGATCACATAAAATACTTGGTTTCTATAGCGAAAACTCAAACAGGGAGCTGTATAATCGACCTGGCCCTTTCTCACCGTAGATATTTCTAGTTCAAATGCGGGTGGCGCAGAATGATCTATATGGTTTAAATGGTTTATAACTTTTTATACACTCCACGAGAGTATTATGTCTTTGTGCTTTTGTTTGTAACACCGAAAAGGAAGCGAAGAATCACTTTTTGAATCGATTTAGAAATGTCCGTCCATCTATTCTTGTAATCAAACTACAGGTCGCAATTGTAGCCAGAACCAAATGAAACTTTGCACAATCAAGTTTTTCGTGGTAAGGACGAACGCTATTTAATTTACAGAAAATCGGTTCAGATTTAGATATAGCCCCCATACGAATTTCACTCCCGATTTGGCTCTTTTCAGTCTAGACACCACATATTTTAACAGATTTTCCTCAAAATTGGCAAAACATCTTATATTCCCACTAGAAACACCTGTGGCGAAAATGTGTTAGATCGGTTCACATATATATATATATAGCTACCATACAAATTTCGCTCTCAATTTTACTTGTTCCGCCCTTGAAACCACATATTTTATTGGATTGTCTTCAAAGTTAGTAACACATCTTATATTTAAACTCGGAATACCTGTGGTGAAAGTGCAAAATATCTTATATTTTAACTAGAAACAGCCATGGTGAAAATATCGGTTCATCGGTTCAGATTTATATATAGCTCCCATAAAAATTTCTCTCCCAGCTTGAATTTTTTTCGCCCCAGAAACCAAATATTTTCAGAGAATTTCTTCAAATTGGGCATAACACGTTATACCTGAACTGGAAGAACCTCATTCATTCATTTCATCATTCCATGTTTGGATACAAATATTCTACTCGATTTGACATATTGGCCCAGGTCATATTAGCCTATGATTAGGAAGCATACAAAAATACTTCCCTTTTTCAATTTGTTACCGAATTGAATTGTATTCAGATTGAAAGTGGAGTATCTCATACAGTCGGCCCGCCCGACTTTATCCTTTCCTTACTTGTTTATTTGTGTGATTATTATATTTTTTAACACAGTAACAGGTATTTTTTGCATTTAGCTTTGAAATATGATATCCTGTAAGTGATGTCCATTTTCTGCTTCGCACATACGCGCATATTTTTCATAACTTTACGCAAAATTAAAAGAAAATCAAATATTCGGAGGATACACCGCTCAAAACAGTGCACATAAGTGGATGTGATTGTCGCTGATGAACTGCTCTTGGATTTTCCGTAGCCCAAATCCTGCAGTTTTGCTTGTTGACATACCCATTTAATAGGAAATTGGCTTCATCGCTGATTACCAAATTGTGAATATTGTGAATTGTGACTATTGGTTTGAAAAACAAAAATTTGTGTACGCTGTTCGATCGTGTAATGATTCATAATTAATTCCCCAAGTCTCCTTCACAAAATGCTGAAAAAAACCAAGAAAGAATAATAACACTGTCCAACAGCATTTTTGGAACAGACTAGCGGCCCTATAATTCTGAAAGGTCCAGCTGGTCTGAGTTTTTTATATCGCGGGTCAAAGTTTTATTTTTTTGGTTGAAGGGAGCATTGTGCTAAGCGAAAAAAATGTTGCAAGTTAATGTCTGTGCGAATTCTTGTTGTCAGAACTATATTGTGGAATTTTATGGGGATCATTTTTGTGGAAGATCCCAACCCTCCAGCTCCTCTCTTTATGGGTCACTTTGACCCTTATTTCAAGGAAATCAAAAAAGTCTTTTCAAAAACGACATTCAAGGATTAAAATGTTCTACGAAAAAATTTGCCGGAAAATTTCCGTGGGAATCACCATTGACACCAAAGTTGTAAATAATGATCTTCCCGCTTAACCCGAATAGCGCTGTAATTACTTTTTTTAGAATTTTATTTAGAAATTAGAGCTAAAACTTCCATATTATCTGTGGTCCACATCAGAAGCTTTGGTGAACGTCTTTTGTGTGTGATCATATGGTCACGCTAGCATCATTCGGGTTAAATAGCAAAAGTACACGCCAGCTTATACAAAACAAGTAAAAACGACGTTAAATTCGGCCGGGCCGAACTTTATATACCCTCCACCATGAATTGCATTCCACAGAGGTTGTCGGTTTTCGTAGAAGTGCAGTAATATTACTTAATAAAATATATTTTTTTTAATATAACCAAGCCAAAACAAATACAAATATTGAAAAAATAATTTTATAAATAAATGTAATATTTTAATTATTATATTTATTATTTATTTCAAATCAAAAAATAAATATTCTTATATTTATATTTTCAAAAAGCTTAAATACCATAAATATTGGTAGATAGTGGGTGCTACAGTTGGTTATATTTCCATTCTATTTTAATTTCAAAAGTACATATTTTGAAAATCTATTATCAGACGTACATAGTGCAAAATAAACTAACTTCATGATTCAACAAATTTTTGCCGTAAAACAAAAGTTTCGAATTTGGAAAAAACTTTTTATTTTGCGTGTCTATGCAGTCCGAGGAATGTATACACCGAATTCCATGATTCCAGCTGCGCCCATTTGGTTGGTACCATTTTTACCCCCTTGACGTTTCTATGCAATTCGAATTTCATCATTCTAGCTGTAGTCGTTTAGTTGGTACTATTTTTATCCCTCTGTACCATTGTATACCTTGAAAGTACGAATTTCGAAAAATTCGTTTATTTTCCGTGTCTGCGCAGTCAGAGGAATGTATACTCCGAATTTTATGACTCTAGCTGCGGTCATTTGACTGCTACTATTTTTATCCCCTTTTTTCATTTTAACCCCAAAAAGTATGAATTTTGAAAAATCCGTATATTTTACTAGTCTATGCAATCAGATGAATGTATACACCGAATTTCATTATTCCAGGTGTAGCCGTTTGGTTGGTACCATTTTTATCCCTCCGTACCCATTGTATACCTTGAAAGTACGAATTTGGAAAAAACCTTTTATTTTTCATGTCTACGTAGGCAAAGGAATGTATACTCCGAATTTCATGACTCTAGCTGCGGTCATTTGTTTGGTACTATTTTTATCCCCTTTTTCTATCTTGACCCCAAAAAGTACGAATTTCGAAAAATCAGTTTATTTTCCGCGTCTACACAGTCAGAGGAATGTATACTCCGAATTTCATGACTCTAGCTGCGGTCATTTAATTGGTACTATTTGTATCCCCTTTTTTCCTTTTAACCCCAAAAAGTATGAATTTTGAAAAATCCGTATATTTTACTAGTCTATGCAATCAGATGAATGTATACACCGAATTTCATTATTCTAGGTACAGCCGTTTGGTTGGTACCATTTTTATCCCTCTATTCCCATTTTACCCTTTAAAAGTACGAATTTGGAAAAAATATTTTTATATTATAGATCTACTCAATTAGAGGAATGTACACACCGAATTTCGTGTTTCTAGCTGTTGTCGTTTAATATGTACCATTTTTATCCCTTTTTTGCCCAATTTCACCCTCTACAAATAAGAATCACTTTATGGTGCACGCTATAAGGGGAATGCGCATACCAAATATCAAGCAAATATAAACAGACATATTGAAAAAAAAACATGCTTAAATACGCTAAAATATAAGGGATTATTATGGGTATTTTTAGTCCTTGTGAGGGAAAAATGTTTCCCTTTGGGCCGATTTCGCCCCCATTTCAATCCCAACCGATCTACGTCTATTAGACACATTTATGGAAAATTTTAACGTTCTAGCTCCTTTCGTTTACGACGATCAAGAATATATATACTTTATAGGGTCTCAGGTCGATATTTCAAGGTGTTACAAACGGAATGAGAAAGTTAGTATACCCCATCCTGGAGGTGGAGGGTATAAAAATAACTGGGGTTAAAATTGGTCCATGGTTTTTGAGTTTGAGTATTTGAGTATTTCGGTAGAACATGGTAAACAAAAAATACAAATTTTATATTTTTGCAAAAATTTTATTTTTGCGGTAGATATGGCTGAAATGATTTTGTATGCATGAGTTTTTTGTTGTGTAATTTTCTCGCGATCTATCCAACGGATCCGGCTGACGTTTTCCATGTGTATTTAGAACCACACTCAGAAAAAAGTGAACCCTATAATGAGTTAAAATGAACTAAAATTTACGAAAATTGAACTTCGTATAGCGCTAAAGCAATATTTCCTCATATCAAGTTCAAATTTTTTGTTGAAAGTAGTACATGCTTTGAACTTGATTATAGTTCAATTTTCCTCAAACCAAGTAAATATGTACCCAAACTGAGTAAAATTGTAGTTAGTTTTTCCTAAAACCAAGTACATTTTTACTAAATCTAAGCAAAATTTTTCTAAATCTAAGTTAATTTTTACTAAATTTTCCTAAAACTAAGTAAATTTTTACTAAATCTAAGTAAAATTTTGCTGAAAATTTCCTAAAAGTAAGTAAACATTTAATCAAATCAAGTAAATATTTACTTAAACTGAGGACAAATTTGCTGATTTGTTCCTCAAAACAAGTAATTTTTTAGTTAAACTGAGGAAAATTTGACTTGATACAATGAAAAAAGTGAACTAGAAATAAGTTCAATTTAATCAAAAAAATGCAAACAAATGGTTTTGCTTCAGAGTATGCAAAACTAATACAAAAAAATCCTTTTTCACTCTTATTTTAGCCGTTTTTAAAAAGTTTTCTAGATTTAGAGTATATCGTGTTATCAAATTCCACCATTTTGCCGTTTAGAACATTTTTCTTCTAAATTGAGGCTAAAATTAGAGTGAAAAAGGATAAATGTTGACCGTAAAATCAAAAATTGTAAAAAGCGCCTTTAGAAAAACCCGCGTAACTTTTTATCATATAGACAATGCTAGGATTTTTTTGGTATATGATTGCTGACTAAATAGGGAATATTTGTGATAGAATTGTTTCAGAAACCCAGATAGAGAAAGTGGAAATAAATGCAATTGCAACCGCGAAGTTTGGATTTTTGCAACAATCGCAGCTGTTTTCGCGACTTACTACATATATGTTACAAGCGATATGGTTCTTAATACACATGCAAAACATCAGCCGGATCCGTTGGATAGATCGCGAGAAAATTACAAAACAATAAAGTCATGCATACAATACAATTTTAGCTGTATCTCCCGCGAAAATGAAAATTTTGCAGAAATATACAATTTGTATTTTTTGTTAACCATGTTCTACCGAAATTCCCAAATTTTTTGTCGAAAAAGATCGATCTTCCAAAAAACCATGGACCAATTTTAACCCCAGTAATTTTGTTGTATAAGCTGGCGTGTACTTTCGCTATTTAAGCGGGAAGATCATTATTTACAACTTTGGTGTCAATGGTGAGCCCCACTGAAATTTTTTCGTAGAACATTTTAATCCTTAAATGTCCTTTTTGAAAAGTCTCTTTATGGATCAAATTGACCCATAAAGATAGTAGCCAGAAAAATAATCCCCGTAAAATAAAGAATTTGCACAGACATTAACTTACAACACGCTTAGTATAATGCTCCCTTCGACCTAAAAATAAAAACTTTGACCAGCGATAAAAAAAAGCTCAGTTCGACTACAAGTTTATTCTACAAAAATTATCTCATCTCATCCACAACCCCTTTCAGAAATATAGGGTTGCTATCCTGTTCCATTCAAAGAAAGAAGTTATAAAGAATTCAAACCATATAGCACATTCTGCGCCACACTGTAAATGTGTTATACCAAATTGAAAGAAAATCGGTTAAGCTATGCGGTTTCTAAAGCGTAAAAATTTAAATCAGGAGCAAAATTTCTATCAGAGCAATAATAAATCTGAACCGATCTGGCCCATTTTCAACATAGATGTTTTTAGTTGAAATACTAGGCGTTTTACCAAATTTGAAGAAAATCGTTTAAAATATGTAAAAAGTCAAATTATATATATAAATCAGAACCTATCAACATAGATGTTTTTAGTCGAGATGTAAAGATTTGTACCAAATTCGAAGAAAATCGGACAAATATGTGGTTTCTATAACGTAAAACGTCAAATCGGGATCGAAATTTGTATGGGAGCTATATACAAATTTGAGCCGATCTAGCCCATTTTCACTATAGATGTTCTTAGTTGAAATATAAAGTATTGTGCCTAATTTGAAGAATCTGTTAAAATAAGTGATTTCTAGAGCGGAAAGAGTAAAAAAGCAGGAGACATTTGTAGGGGAGCTAAATATAAATCTGACCCACTTTCGCCATAGATGTTAATAGTTGAAATATGATTTGCTATGCCGAATTTAACGAAAATCTATTCAAATATGAGGTTTCTAGAGTTAAATCAGAGGAGACATTTGAATGGGAGCTATATCTGAACCAATCTGCTCCACTTTTGCAAGAGCTGTGTGTTTTGCCAAATTAAACGAAAATCTCTTTAAAATATGTCATTTTTTAAAGAGAAAATAATCAAATCGGTGCCGAAATTTGTATGGGAGCTATATCTATTTCTGAACCGATTAAACAGCGTTCGCCCTTATCCCGAAAAACCATTCATACCAGGAGTTTTCCAAGAGTAGAAGTATCAACCAGGAATATGGAGTTGTTCCCGAAGAATACCAATTACAGAAAAATAGTTGGTTTTTGACCAACTAATGTTTGCCTCAGAAGACAAAATCACCTGAATTACATCCCCTTCGAAACAAATCAGTATTTCTATAGATCTACGCATTAGTCAAAGTGCATAATCAGAAAGCGAAGAGTGTAAAGAAGTCGCAAAGAACTTACAGATAAGAGAACTTTCCATTAAATGACCAGTTAGTTAGTTTCTCACCAAATGTTTATAACACTAAGAAATATTCGAGTTAGACCCACCTTTTAGTGGGCATAAACCGATGCCACGTCATGTTATATTTCAACTGACCACGCCATGTTATATTTCAACTAGAAACATCTTGTTTTTATGTAGACCGCAGTCAAATAGGCCTCCGATACGATATTTGACATATTTCCCACATTACGCAAAGACATAGCCACCGATCATATGTTCCTTCCGATTTGTTTACATAGCAATCTTGATGAAAATGGTTTTTATATTTGTTCTCAAGACGCAACTACAATGATGGAGGATCACATCCAATGTGCATTATAGTACACTATATAATTTATATGACCTCTTTAAATATAATTTTTGATTCTTGTCTTAAAGTTACTTATTAGTCGAATTATTGGACCTTTAAAGTAATTTTTGTGTTCTTCATAGTGGCAACTATTTTTTAAAATATAAATAGCGACAGGCAATGCCTTTCGAATGCTGAATATCGGAAGAAAATGACGCTGTGCCCATTTTTGTAAAAAGAGTTTGAAAATTTTGGCTCTGAAAAATTGATCGTCATAAAATTCTAAGACGTCATTAAAAAGTCGCCAAAGAAATTGTATGAAACATGATTCATAAAGCACAAATCAATGAAAATTGTCATAGAATTTATGAAACATTTCTTAGAAAGTATGAAAGCAGTTCTTCATTCGATGAACTTTTGTCATACAAGTTCATTAAAAAATTTAAATTTCCCGGGAATGCGGGAAATATTAAAAATATTTTATTGATTACTAGCTGACCCGACAAAAATTTTCCAGTCCATATTTCGTCGTGTGAATTTTTGAAAATCTATTTCAGTTGTTTAAGCAATCCTGGAATGAGAAATATTTTGTTCTCAGTGATATCGATTAACGTTTGCTGGCATATAGATATTCAATTTAATTATACGATATAATTCAGATTGCGCCAATGGAAGTGTCTCCTCGTTCGCTTAAGTGGATTTTGAACAACGTTTAGGAAGTGAAGTGAAAAAAATGATGGGAATATAATACAGAAGGTCGACATTTCAACGGCGATTTTGCCATTGACACTTTCATGCAAGTGTTTTGAATATAATTGTGCAGATTAGTCGTTCTGCAACTCGAAACGCTTGATAGTACCTAATTTATATGTCGTAATGTTTCCCAGAAAAAGGACGTATTCGAATTCATTTAGTTTATTGGGTGGAGTAAGCCGTGGAATCACTGGTGGTGTTCGGTAAAAATCACCAAAAAATCATTAATAGCAGCGGATTTTTATGCAAATTATATTTTTTATCTTTGCATTTTCAATATATGCAACATATGCTAATATAATATTGTTTATATATTTTTTTAAATATTGTGATCATTATAATCATCCTCTCAAAATATTCTTTTGCATAAAAATCGGTCTTGTCATTATTCGGTCTTATTTCTCCAACAAAATTATGTGAGACATCGTATATTCATACCGGGCGATCAATTTACGTTACTGCACAACCATGATCACCGACACAGCTCTTCGACAGTTTGCACGATGGAAGTTGCTGAATGAGCTGTTCGACCTTGTTCAACAACTTCACTGCAATTTCAGATGAAGCCGGTAAAATTACATTCTGCGAGAGAATCGCAGCCAAAATCTACACGATCAAAATAGTCATATGGTTTCAAACTGATCGTCCAGAGTATAATCACTACAATTTCATCGTTCATGAGTGTCGTACGTTAATTGCCGATTTAACATTTTCGTGCTTTCTTCAAAATGATATTCCCAGTATCATTTCACTGTACTAATCTAGTATTAACTGAAGATTCTGAGGCGACAGCCTGAGGTTGTCAATATAATTTTCTCTAGAAACAGAATCCTCAAATTCAATGTTTTTTGCAGCCAAATATACCATTTTCGCTCAACGACACACGATTTGGAGCAACGTGTGGGAGCACGAACTGAAAACATTTAAATATCAACATTCGCAATATCACCAGAAATTTTCTAGTGAAAATGTCCAGCAATTGTTTTGAAAATACTCCAGATTGGCCGTTCCACAACATATGATTCTGTTCGTCAGCTGGAGATTGCCGCAGAATCGCCCGTAATGTAAATCGAAAATTAACTCCGAACAGAATCATTGATCCAACAGTGCGCCATAGTACACTCGTCCGGACCGATCAAAACGTTGGCCACCGCATATCTTTGCAAGGTTGCTCGGTGGAGTTTCGTTAATTTCCATATTCATTGCAACTTGAGTGCATTTCGGCAGTCTTCAAAGAACGCATCTGAAATTCCTGATGAAGCAAGCATCGCTTTAATTTTTAATTTAATTTTTGCCAAAAATGGTACAATCAAAACGGATTTCTGGTTTCGCATTCGGTGTCCAAGAAGAAAATCACCATAGTTCAATCGTTCATAAGCCGTGTGTGCCATAAGCATCTTATTCTCGCAATGCATCGTATTCACATGGCTTTGCATTGATTAAATGCTTAGTTCATTGGATAGTGTGGCGCTGTCATTCCTAGTTGGGCTAATATCAATTGCATGTCTTCATTCAAAGCCTCATTGTGAATTTTCAGAAATGTCTTCAGGTTCACAAATCGGTGAAAATACATGAAATACGTGTAACTGGATTCCCCTGTTTATTTGATGACTGATTACGAACTGATGACTGCTTGGAACTATGAACAAAATAAAAATGAATCAACAAAATATGTCAGTTCTGACAAAAGTGCATAAAATATAAAGATTTTTTGTATTTCATCCGAATTTTCTGACTTTTCTTTATAATTTTCTGAATTGTTCTAATTCTATCTAATCTAATTTTTTTTAGATTATTATTATTTTTTTCTTCTCCATTACCTGTGCCATATCGTTAATAATCAGGGATTGCATTCATGTTAAAAATTATCAAACAAAAAAGTATGAAAACCTTGAAATAGTGTACACGGACGTGGACGGTGGGCGTTAATAGGTTAAAAAAGCACACCAGTTACTAAATGCTGATATTTTAAACATTATGGGACATACCTACAATAACTTATTTTCCCCCGGAAAACGGGAATGAAATGTTTCATTCCAGAGAATCCCGGGAAATGAAATAAGTCTGGGAAACCCCAAACACTAGTTATGTCATATTTCTTAATCTTTAAGAATTGTTTCATAAATACAATGAAATCTTTCTTTGATCTTATGAAACTAAGTTTCACTAATTTAACAATGAAATATGAAATACGAATGTTTATAAAAAATTGTATGAAACATTTCATTTTATTTATGAATTTTTCATACATATTAAGAAAAAAATTCAGTAAATTTATGAAAATACTTTTATGAAATCGCTTCATAAATATTATGAAGAAAAATTCTTTCTACCCTCACATCGACTGAAAATACCTCTATTAACCCCTAAGATGTTGCATGTTGATTGAATTACACTTTACCAAAGTATAGACTAAATTACTATAAATATAAATAATCGGAAATGTTCCCTTAGAACTAGAGCCAAAATTTAGAAGAGGTGTAATTACTTAAATATTTCAGAAATTGTGGACTTTTGTCGCTTACCAACAAAATTTAAAGTTCCAATTTTTAATCGGAAACGTACCAAAAATAATGTAAAGAGAAAAAGCGGGATGGAAAATTTAAGCGGGATTTGGTATCAAAAAGCGAGATAGTCCCGCGAAAAGCGGATGGATGGTCACCTTAAGCATAATGTATATAAAAATAAACGGCAAATTAGTCGTAAAGAAACATCCCAAAAAATTGATAACATATTAATATTCCGTTATATTTATTTATATGAATGCGAATGAATTTTTTATATAGTCACTGTTATAAACATGCACTTTGAATCTCGGATTCTAATCGTGGCTTGGCATTGGTTTCAATCACTTTTTTAAGTAAACACTGTTTATATTGAATTATTATATTTATTTAATTAATTTTGGTTTAAATTTGTAAAAATTCACTTTTTAAATAATATATTATTTAATTTAATACTAATTTGATATAATATTTATTTGTATTATAATAATTTAATACAGTGTATTTTTGTTATTAAGTAGTCAAACTCGATGCCAAGAAGAAATCACTGTAAAAATTAAAGGTTGAATATAAAAACATATATGAACACAACAATAAGTTAATATTAAATAAATATGTTGTTAAGTTGTTATTGCCAATTCTGACTATTAAGTTGTTTGCACGCAAACAACAGTTGCTAAAATTGTAAGCATCCCGCTTATGACAACTCCATGTTAAATTTATTTGTGATGATCGAAATTTTCACAAATTCAGAATCACAAGCTGAAGATCTTTAGCGCTTCAGCGGATGCTCTCTTTTGCTGCGTACATTCATACGGATGTACTTCTTTGATTCTTTAGTTCTAAAGTTCAAAAAACACTTTATGTTCGTGCGATGATTGTGTGTCTTAACGAAGCATAAACGAATGCAAACAGCCACTCATGCTCACGCACACAAACATACCTAAGTGTAAGCACACACATGCAGGCACACGGATTCACACTCAACGACACACAGCCTCATGTACGCGCAGTTCACTAATCCATGCATAATCCCCGAACATGACGAAATGAAATACGACGTCTCTAAAATTCTTCCAGTTTCTTCCGCTCCGAATTGAAAATGGTTGAGTGTGTGTGTGCGTGTGAGTGTCTGGCCATGAGTTTTCACTTCGCGTGTGCGTTTCATTTGTCGTTCTGAAGGAATTTTGTTGGAAATGTCATCTCATTTCCGAGGGGGAAACACCCGGACACAGCATCAGCAGCCTGAAGTGCAGCAGCATTGCATCTGTGGATATTTTTACACCACACTGTGGTGGTATCGGGCCTACCAAGTTCAGGATGATGTTTGTGACATCGTAAGATCTGGCGACTTATTGCCATGTGTAGTGACTCTTCAGGGGTCATGGAAATAAATCGACTCGTCAGCAAATCCCTCAGATATCCGAAAAAGAAGACACGGAATTGAAATAGTCCCAAAGAATACCAAATAATGAGGTTTGTCTAATTTTCAAGACATAAAATATTTAATTTATAATTGCAAGATTTCAACTGAATGTTTTCAATTGTCAATTGTTTCATTCTATGCGGCTCGGCGAAAAGAGAGATACCCAAAATAGATATGTATTATTTAAATCCCAAATATATATAGAAACATTTTTTAATTACGTGTATGTGAAAACTAACATTTACTTTTAAATTAAACAAATCAGAAGGGATTAACATTTGTTATGACATATTCATAATATGTAAGAATTGTTTCTTTAATACTATGAAATCTTTCTTTGATCTTATGAAACTAAGCTTCCCTAATTTAACAATTATGTTTTATGAAATATGAAATGTTTATGAAGAAATTGTATGAAACATTTCATTTTATTTATGTATTCATTTTTATTTTCATAGATATTATATTATATATCAGTAGATTTATGAAAAACCTTTTATGAAATCGCTTCATACCCTCCACCATACATTGCATTCCACAAAGGCTGTCGATTTTACGTTTTTTTGTTTTTTTTTAGCATTTTGTGAAGGAGACTTGGGGAATTAATTATGAATCCTTACACGATCGAACAACGTACAAAACCAATTAACCCGAATGGTCACACACAAAAGACGTTCACCAAAGCCTCTGGTGTGGACCACTGATAATATGAAAGTTGTGTCTGAAAATTCGAAAAAAATAATTACAGCACTATTCGGGTTAAATTTTATTTTGCAAACCAATAATTCACAATATTCACAATTTGGTAATGAGCGATGAAGCCCATTTCCTATTAAATGGGTGACATACAAGTAAAACTGCTGGATTTGGGCTACGGAAAATCCAAGAGCAGTTCATCAGCTACAACCACACCCAAGTAAGTGTACTGTTTGGTGCGGTGTATCCTCCGAAAGGATAATTGGCCCATATTTGTTTGAAAATGAAAGTGGTGTCTCAATCTCTGTTATGGAAAATATGCTAAAAATAACACGTATGTGCGAAGCAGAAAATGGACATCACTTACAGGATATCATTTTCAAAACTAATTGCAAATATACTGTATTTAAAAAAATATATAATAACCGCAAAATAAAAAAGTTATAAACCATTTAAACCGTATAGTTCATTCTGCGCCACCCTGTAGCTGCGGCGATTTGGTTGGTAAAATTTGTATCCCCTTTTCCCATTTAATGGAGTAGTTTTTAGCTCTGCTAAATAATTTCTGTGTATGAATTTCTTTAATTTATTAAATACATAATCTAAGATCTTTATTTAGTTTTTTTTTTAGTTATACTAATGTATACATTATGGTTTTGAATTGCAAGTTGAAATAAATAAATCAAATCAAAAGTACGAAGTTCGAAAAATTGCTTTATTTTACGGGTCTACGCAATCAGAGGAATGTATACACCGAATTTCATTATTGTAGGTGAAGCTGATTGGTTGGTACCATTTTTGTCCCCCTATTCCCATTTTACCAATT
This sequence comes from Polietes domitor, assembly GCA_947397865.1. Classification (NCBI taxonomy): domain Eukaryota; kingdom Metazoa; phylum Arthropoda; class Insecta; order Diptera; family Muscidae; genus Polietes; species Polietes domitor. The sequence goes on along the minus strand of OX377618.1, from coordinate 124,102,090 downwards.
AAAAGTACGAATTTGGAAAATGTACTTATATACTATGTATCCACTCAATTAGAGGAATGTACACATTGAATATATTGTTTCCAGCTGTTGTCGTTTGATAGGTACCATCGTTATCCCGTTTGCCCCATTTCAGCCCTTCAAATAAAAATCACTTTATTGTACAGGTGTTTGCTATACGGGGAATGCGCTATAAGGGGAACATCAAAAAAATATAAGCAAACAATATTCAAAAAATCATGCTTAAATACTCTAAATAGTAGGCGTTATTAGGGGTATTTTAAGTCCTTGTGAGAGAACATTTCGCCCACTTTCACTCCCAACCGATCTACAACTATTAGACGTATTCTTGGAAAATTTGGAAGTCCTGACTCCTTTTGTTCGTGCTTTCCACAGACGGACGAACGGGCATGGCTAGATGGCCTTAGCATTTTATGATGATCAAGAATATATCTACTTTATAGGGTCCCATGTCGATATTTCATGGTGTTACAAACACAATAAACAAATAAAGGAAAACACGATTTTTAATAACACCATTAGCTAAACTATGATTATAAAGATGTATACAAAATACAAAACTAACTTTAATATTCAATAATCGTGCAATCGTACGAAAACAAATAGAAGTATTACCAGATACTACACTGAAAGAATCTTTCATCATAATATTTATGAAGCGATTTCATAAAAGGTTTTTCATAAATTTAGTGAATTTTTTCTTAATATGTATGAAAAATTCATAAATAACATGAAATGTTTCATTCATAAACATTTCATATTTCATAAAACAAAATTGTTAAATTATTGAAATTTAGTTTCATAAGATCTAAGAAAGATTTCATAGTATTAAAGAAACAATTCTTAAATATTATTAAATATGTCATAACCAATACATTTGTGTTGTGTAATGTCTTCATAAATATAATGAAAGATTTCCTAGTTTTTATGAAATGTTTCATAACTTACAACTACATTTTAGTGTGTCGACTTTATTTTTTGAATGCTAGCAATTCTCATTTGCACTCTGTTAACTCTGACATAAGTATAAACCCTGATCCTAAACATTAAGTATTGAATTATCAAATATTATTCCAAAACACTTTACTCTCGAAATGTTAAGTAGAAAGGCGTTAAGTTCGGTCGGGCCGAATCTAATATACTCTCCACCACGGATTCCATTCCACAGTATTACCGACAGATTAGCAACCGTTTCCTTAGTACCAGTTTCACTCGCCTTTCAATTTTGATCCAAGTGAGACGAGTGCAAACACTGAATATCATAATTCTATCCCATGTAGATCCCGAAGGTACGAATATAGAAATACATCTTTATTTTTCGCGACTACGCAGTCAAAGAAATGTAGACACAGAATTTCATTATTATAGCTGCAGCCGTTTGGTTGGTATTATTTTTAACCCCATTTGCCCCATTTTCATCTTCACAGTCAGATGAATGTATACACCGATTTTCACGATTTCAACTTCAGCGATTTGGCTTGTACCATTTTTATCCCTCTTTTCCAATTGTTTCCCTTAAAAGTCCGAATTTTGAAAATCCCTTTATTTTACGCATCTACGCGGAATCGCGATCTACGCGATTCCAAATTTCATATTTCTAGCTGTTGTCATATCATTGGTATCATTGGTACCATTTTTATCCCTTTTTGTCCATTTTGCCCTCTATAACTTTTATTTACTTTTTGGTGATTTTAGACTACAAGAGAAGTGTACGCAACAAATTTCAAGTGCATATAAAGCTGAAATTAAAAAAATGCAAGACTAAATATTAGAGGGTATTTTCAGTCCTTGTTAGGGAAAATTTTTTCCCTCTGGGCCGATTTCGCCGACCTGCAACCATAAGACACATTTGCGGAAATTTTGAACCTTTTAGCCAATTTCGTGCTTTTAACAGACAGACAGGCGAACAGACGGCCGTCGTCTTAGAATTATACCACGACTCAGAATATATATACTTTATGAAGTTTCCGATGAATATTTCAAGGTGTTACAAACGGAATGACAAAGTGTTTTTTAAAATGCAACTCAATGAGATGCTTGTAAGATGGCATGTGTGCTTTATTACTTGGTGCGATTTTTTAAACGCAAATTCGGCAAGTGAGTTGTGCTTCTCGTTCGTTTGTGAGAATCATCTCCTCATAGAGGCCGGGTTTGATGTTTAAAAGTCGCTGCGAAGCCACTTGAAAAGACTTTTGACATGGTCGAAATCATGATCGTGGTAGTCTGCAGCCAAGTAATAAATGTCACCATGCCATTTGTAAATAAATTTGCATTCTATTGAATATAGAAGCAAAATGGTTCAAAAACATAAATTTAGTTTTATCACCATTAATATTGAGGACATTATCATTCACCCACTATCCAACATCCTCCAATGTCAAATTAACCTCAGATTTCAATGTCCGAAGGGACTCACTACGAAAATATAGATCTGTAAATTGCGATAGATGAGAAGTATAATTTTATAAAACGCGAGTATTATAAATTTTGTGTGTAATTTGTTTTTGTACCAAAGAATGTATCAAAACATATAAGAATTAAATTAAAATCAAACGACTATATACATACGTACATGCCCACGCACACACATATACATACATGTATATTACATAAATTTCTGTGGTATATTATTTCAGATTTAACCCCTACCCAACAAAACGTACGCAAAAGAAAATCTCTTTGAAAACCCACTTTCCAAATGGAGTCAATAAACTAAATCATTGTATTGTCGTACATTCATACATCTGTACATGAGGGTGGATCGAAAAATAATGCAACAAAAAGTTATAAAAGAAGAACAAAGTTTTTAATACTTGTTGGCACCGTATGACACCGGAGTATATGCCAAATCAAAGAAGAGAATACGTGATAAAAATTACATTTAATTTCAAGCTTATATATGTATTAGTTTAGTATTAACAACGATTTAAAGTTTTGTCTCTTAAAAAGCAAGATTGGAATAAACTAGAAAAACTAAGTGGAAAACTTGGAATAGATGATAATGCTGAACTGATACAGATAGAAGCATGATGTTTGAAGTATTTTTAACAGCTATTCTCCTTTTCAATTTGACAATAATGCCGTTATCATAGGGTGAGAACAAGTATTTAAAATAATATTTTGAAAATTTGTATTCTTTGCAACTTGGTAGTTCTGTGAAAGAAAATGAGAAACTAAAAACGCCAATTAACTCCATTTTGCATAGAGTTTCATACGTATATCATCCAGTTCAAGTGTAACGACTTTTTTACAATTTGTGGTACGAGTTATAGTTCAGGTTGTAGGCGACTGCCATTTTTAACAGAGGTTGGCAAAAGAACACATTTTTATATAAACTAGGAGGGTATATATCATTTGGAACTGAGAACAAATTTAATGCATTGAAGAAGTCACTTAATATACTAGGTATGCCATGCCATTCTAAAAAGTTTGAGCCATGCCCGTCTTGCTAATTGCTGTGCACGATATTGCTAGCCGTTCGAAATACATTCAAACTTAGTTTAAGTACGGTTGCTGACTTTTGCCACGCTCCTTCTAGTACCTTACCCACAAATTACCCTGATCTAGGTATATTTATTTTTGATAACATTTCCATGGTCGCTTTATATGCTTTCCCTACAATGGACGATGTTTCCCTCACAAGGACTGAAAATACCCACTAATATTTAAACTATTTAAGCATTTTTTTGGAAAATATCTGCTTTACATTTGTTGCGTACATTCCGATTGTAGCGTGAAAGCACCAAAATGTAAATAAAGTTTATAAGTTAAAGGCTGAAATGAAACAAAAAGGGATAAAAATGTACATCCCTATAATGTACATCCCTATAATTGCATAGAAAGTTAAAATAGAGGGATTTTTCAAAATTGGAAAAGAGGGCTAATTTCATCATTCTATCTGTAGTTGTTTATTTGGTACCATTTTTATCCCTCTGTTCCCATTGTATCCTTTGAAAGTACGATTATGGAAAAACCTTTTTATTTTTCAGAGGAATGTATACTCCGAATTTCATGACTCTAGCTGCGGCTATTTAGTTGGTACATTCCCCCCCTTTTATCATTTTATGCCCATTAGAGTACGAATTTCGAAAAATCGCTTTATTTTACGTGTCTATACAATCAGAGGAATGTATATACCGAAATTCATTATTCTAGGTGTAGCCGTTTGGTTGGTACCATCTATTCCCATTTTACCCCTTAAAAGTACGAATTTTGGAAATTAATTTTATATTATGTATGTACTCATTTAGGGAATGTACACACCGAATTTCGTGTTTCGAATAAGAATCACCAGACATATTAAAAAAATGCTTAAATACTCTAAAATATTAGAGGTTATTATGGGTATTTTCAGTTCTTGTGAGGGAAACACTTTTCCTTTTGGGCCGATTTCGCCCAGTTCCAATTCCAACCGATCTACGACTATAATACGCATTTATGGAAAATTTGGACCTCCTATCTCCTTTCGTTTAGATGCCAGCGTGCTTTCAGCAGACGGACAGACGGACATTGCTAGTATACCTCCATCCTGGAGGTGGAGGATATAATAAATAAAACTGGTACCAAGCAAACCGCTGTAGCTAGAATAATGGATGTGTACATTTCACTGTGTCAAGAAATTGCAGCTAATATAATAGGAGTAATCGACACTGAGGGAAGGAATGAATAATGAAGCATCACAATTTAATTAAAACAGTGCTAATAAATATGGCTCATTAGAGTGGCTTCAAAATAAAAGTTGTGGATGTTCCCGACTAAAATGAAAGATTGGTTTGTTTTATGTGTTCGCCCAAAATATTTCGCTTCTATCAGTGTCCGTTCGTGAGCTGGACGCGTTCAACATAACCTCTATAAATCTGGGTTTTCTTGAATAAAATTCACGGTGAGAATGGTATTTAGATAAAACCTGTTAGAAATTAAAATCTGGTCCGAGCCTTATCAAACCATATCAAAAACTTGAATTTTAACCCAGAATAGAGGGTGGAATTTTATCGTTTTTGTGCAATTTTTGTTGCATTTTTTATAAAAACCGGAATAACTTCCATATTTTTAGTTCGATTTGTGTTTTTGTTGGATCGTTGAAGAGGTATTGATGACCAATTGCAATTTTTAGAACTTCCTAACCCATTAAGGGCCGACAATTTTTTTCTTACTTTTGGTTCTCAGTGGGTTAAACGTGATGTAAAAACTGAAATATGGGGTTATTTGCATCGTAAACACATTCTAGTCTTACAAAAAGCTATTTAAAAAAATCATCTGAAATTTTGGTCTTTCTATGGATAAACTGGGAGGAAAACTTCACATAAGATGTTACAATAAAACCGTGCGACATGATTTCCCTCCCAAGGACGAGATTATATGGAAATGAAACTATAGGTCACTAATAGGAAAACTCATACTCAGTTTTTTATTTCGTGGTCGTTTGTCTTTTTTACAGGACTTTTAATTTCCAAAGGATGTAAATGTTTCAATAATTTAGTTTCGTACTTTGGCGATATAAATATCAAATGAAAGAGAAGAAAATCTTCTAATAAATATATTTCATGTATCTATCTATGTTAATTTTACATAAACAACCATTTCAATTTTTCCCCTTTAAACAGTTATTATTCATGTTTTAATTTTTAAGGGGGGAATTTGAAATGGTTGAATTTCTTTCCAAAAATTAGCTTTATATAAGACTAGAATGTGTTTACGATGCAAATAATCCCATATTTCAGTTTTTACTTCACATTTAACCCACTGAGTATTAACAGTATGAACAAAATTCTAAAAATTGCAATTGGTTATCATGACCTCTCCAACGAGCCCTTAAAAACATAAATCGAACTACAAATATTGAAGTTATTGCGGCTTTTATAAAAAATTCATCAAAAATTGCACTAAAATAGTATAAATCTGTCCTTTATACTGGGTCATATTGCAAGTTTATAATATGGTTTGATAAGATTCGGGTCGGATTTTAATTTCTAGCGGTTTTTTTAATACCATCCTCATCTGAATTTTATTAAAGAAAACCCTGATTTATAGATGTTATTTTGAACGCGTCCAGCTCACGAACGGACACTGATAAAAGCGAAATATTTTGGGAAAACACATAAAACAAACCAATTTTTAATTTTAGTCGGTAACATCAACAACATTTTTTCCTTCCTCACAAAAGAAGCCACTCTAATGCCTCATAGATTGAAATAGTAAACAAATATCGTAATGTGCATAAAAAATATTACAACTTTCCTAATATGTTAACGCACTTTTATATAATCTCCTCTAATCTGCATTCCGTTAGTGAAATATCAACCTGAGGCCCTAAGGTATATAGATTATCGATCGCCCTAAAATTCTGAGATCGTCTGTTGTAGGAGGTGAAATGGTACCTATAAAACGACAGCATCTAATAAACGAAAATCGGTTTGGACATTCCTCCAATTGAGTAGATACATAATATAAAAGTATTTTTCAAAATCGTACTTTTAACCCTTTGACTGTCCCCATACAAATTTTTTTTTTATACCATACGTCCACAGTAATAATTTGGTAATAATAATGTGCATCACATGTGATACACGGAGCAATATTTATACTTTTTATTTTTCAAACGTTCTGTGCATCACATATGATTAATGTAATTTTTATTCGTTACTTTTTATTTATTTTGCCGTATCACATATGATGCACAAGCGTATCAATCATAACGTCTGTGCATCATATGTGATACATGGGACAGTCAAAGGGTTAAGGGGTAAAATGGGAATAGAGGGATAAAAATAACACCAATCAAACGGCTGCACCTAGAATAATGAAATTCGGTGTATATATTTCTCTGATTGCGTATTCATACCCTTAAGGGGGTAAAATGGAAAATGGGATACAAATTGTACCAACCAAATGACGTAATTGATGTTTCGAATTTCTTTTCGACCCAATCTAATGTACAACTCTAAGTATGTACGAAACATTGTGTATGTATGTTTTATCTTTTCCACACAGCTTCATTGTTGTTTATATCCCTTTCATCTATCTGGTCGTATCCTTCTTTTGTCGCATTTTTCTTGTTTCCCATTTTTTTGTTTGATGTCCTCAACTGACATTGTACAGAAACGTAATCGACTTATTTGCCACAAGTCCAAAAGATTTCTGAATTTAATCAATGAAAAAAGTCGATAAACAAAATGTTAAAAAATGTTGTTATGGTTTGGATTAAAGGGAGAGCACCTCCGAAACTTCGGTCAGAACGCAGACGTATTCGATGTATTTGTTAAAAGTAATAAGTAACCAAGCTTCAGTCGGCTAAACCGACTTATATACACCTTCACTCTCAGAGAACACATGTATGGAAGTTATAAGGATTATTTGTGTGGAAGGTACTAGGTACTTTTAACACATTTGTAAAATAGTTGTAAAACATGATCAAGTATCAAGTCATAGTGGATTCCATGCACCAGTATAGAAGTTGTGAAAGATTTAATATTACTTAGGGTAGAGACAATTACATAGATAGAGACTTGATGGGGCGTGACTAAATATCAAATTGCAAACGATTTTGTCAACTCGGATTTTATATCGGTTTTATTCAAACAAAGCTTATGTCACATTGTGTGGGAGGTACCAGGAGTGGTGTGACAATAGCCCATATTTCACACGAATGCCTCCTCTGTAAAAGCATTGCGAAATATCAAATTTCACAGTATTCCGATCATCCCTATATAAGTTAGAACAGCTGTAATTTTACGTAGTTTAGGGTGATTTGTGTGGGAGGTACTGGAGAGGGCGTGGCAAAACTCGTCAGATCTTATACACTTAAAGAGATTATGATAACTTTGTCAAATACTAAAATATAGCTGATATCCGATAACATAGGAATATGGATCATTTGTGTGGGAGGTAACAGAAGGGGTGTTGCAATTTCGCCCATCTTTGATAAACATAAATTAAGTTAGGGAAAAATATTACCATGTGAAAAGTTTGAATTGATACCTTAATTCCTTTCGAGAGTCATCGTGTACACCAGCCAGCAAAACAGACGGACGGACAGACTAGTAGGACTACAGTGACCGTGTTTTGTAAAGGGTGGTTAAATTTTAAGGGCCGATGTTGATTTTGAATAAATAAAATAAAACACAAATTATTGTCATTTCTTTTTATTATGATAATATTGATAGGGTTCAATATGTATGGGACAAAATATCGGCCAAATGGCCGCCGCGAACTCGGCGAAACACCTCCATCCGATGGTCAAAATTTTCGATGACGCTGACGCATAATTGAGGTTCTATGTCGTTAATGTGCCGAATTATCTCATCCTTTAGCTCTTGAATTGTTGCTGGCTTATCGACGTACACCTTTTCTTTCAACGGTGTCAAATCACATGATCTTGGCAGAAAATTGACATCGCCATCACATGAGATAACACGGCCATTGAATTTGTCGCGCAAAAGAGCCTGTTGAAACCGCATATCGTCCACACCCATAACTTCCAATTCGGGCCATAAGAAGTTCGTAATTATCTCACGATAGCGAAGACCATTCAAAGTAACTGCCTGACCGGCCTCATTTTGGAAAAAAACGGCCCGATGATGCCGCCAGCCCATAAACCGCACCAAACAGTCACTCTTTGTGGGTGCATTGGTTTTTCGACAATAACTCTTGGATTATCATTCGCCCAAATGCGGCAATTCTGTTTATTGACGAATCCACTGAGGTGAAAATGTGCCTCATGTTTGTGTGCCACAAAATTTGAAATCAATTTTTGAAAGCTTTTTTCTCAACCAATTTTGCTCAAATTTTGCACACTTAATCATTTTCGATGACAATACAAGGAAATGGAAAAATTTGACCAATTGGACAAAGGGGCGTGGCACCTCCCATACAAAGTTAAAACCTATTATTGAATATTGTCAGTTCTATGACACCTAGAGTGCTGAAATTTTGTGTAAGTGCATCTAGCATCAATGTGCATAGCTGTGCCAAAAATGGGCGGTATTGGAAAAGTGGGCGTGGCACCTCCCATACGAAGTTAAAACCTATTATTGAATATTGTCAGTTCTATGACACCTAGAATGCTGAAATTTTGTGTAAGTGCATCTAGCATCAATTCGCATAGTTGTGCCAAAAATGGGCGGTATTGGAAAAGTGGGCGTGGCATCTCCCATACGAAGTTAAAACCTATTATTGAATATTGTCAGTTCTATGACACCTAGAGTGCTGAAATTTTGTGTAAGTGCATCTAGCATCAATTCGCATAGTTGTGCCAAAAAGGGGCGGTATTGGAAAAGTGGGCGTGGCACCTCCCATACGAAGTTAAAACCTATTATCGAATATTGTCAGTTCTATGACTCCTAGAGTGCTGTAATTTTGTGTAAGTGCATCTAGCATCAATGTGCATAGTTGTGCCAAAAATGGGCGGTATTGGAAAAGTGGGCGTGGAACCTCCCATACGAAGTTAAAACCTATTATTGAATATTGTCAGTTCTATGACACCTAGAGTGCTGAAATTTTGTGTAAGTGCATCTAGCATCAATTCGCATAGTTGTGCCAAAAATGGGCGGTATTGTCAGTTCTATGACACCTAGAGTGCTGTAATTTTGTGTAAGTGCATCTAGCATCAATGTGCATAGTTGTGCCAAAAATGGGCGGTATTGGAAAAGTGGGCGTGGCACCTCCCATACGAAGTTAAAACCTATTATTGAATATTGTCAGTTCTATGACACCTAGAGTGCTGAAATTTTGTGTAAGTGCATCTACTATCAATGTGCGTAGTTCTGCCAAAAATGGGCGGTATTGGAATAGTGGGCGTACCACCTCCCATACGAAGTTAAAACATATTATCGAATAGTGTCAGTTCTATGACACGTATAGTGCTCAAATTTTGTGTGATTGTACAAAGGGGCGTGGTACCTCCCATACAAACCACAAATTAAAAATCTATTATTTCTGCTCCTGATAACGGTATTTGAACAAAATTTGGTACGTCGGTTTGGTGTGCATTTTTTAAGTGCTGCTGCAAATATGAGCGGGAATGGACAAAGGGGCGTGGTACCTCCCATACAAACCACAAATTAAAAATCTGTTATTTCTGCTCCTGATAACGCAGTAATTTTTCCTTCTACAAAAGATAACTAAAAAAGAATTTCTAGGCCCAATAGAATTATGCTTGCATAAAGCATGGATTTGAAAAAAATTTTTTTTTTTTGATTTACTAGTTAAATTTAAAGTTTACCATAGTGCAAAAAATATCTACATGCTTGCTATTATTTGTTGGCAAAGCCACAAATCACAAATGTCTGGAAATCATATGCTTTTTAAGATTAGTAATTGTAGTCCTACATGAGATTTCTGTTTTGCAAGTCTTGCATCTTGCATAAAAGTTTTCAGTAGGCTCGAAAAACTGCCATAATTCCTTGTTTTCTCTTTACTAAGATCAAAAGCCATGTTTTTAATAATGACAAAAGTCGGCGGTTTTCCAATATTGATGAAAAATTGAAAGAAAGTGGAGAACGAAAAATAGCAATTAAAATTAAAGACCCAAGCAGACAGAAAAAGTTCCACATTATTATATGCAATAGAGAGTGACAGAAATATTATTATTTTGTTATATCTCTTTCTAATGATTCTAGTCTTTCTAATGATTCTAGCAGCTAGAGAAAATTATGTCAGTGATTTTCTGCAAATAGTGAAATATAAAATTGAGTGGTAACAACATTGAAAAAACTACATTGCAAATAACCGTTACTTGTCATATCCATTCACTGCAGTTACCCGTGATTTTTCAATCACGGTGATTGAGTCACCGGTACGAGAATATCGCCCATCTCACGAACGGACATGGCTCAAAAAACTTAAAAGGTCGGATTTGGTACAAACATACTCAGGATCTTAAGTCACTTCTTCATTGTGTTACACTTATCTGCTGTTCCAGATGGCATTTAATATTTTTTTTTCTTTGGTACATTGCCACAAGAAATATACTACCTTCAATTGTCCAACTATGAAACTACGAAGTCTAAAACGTAGCGCAAAAATATAATTTAAAATGTGGTTACTTTCCGCTATTATCCTGCAGAAATCAACCAAATGAAGCATAACATGTAGGTCATATGTAGACTTTTGTCAATGCCTTTTTTAATTTTACGTGAATATTTTTCTAAGTTAGTCGTGAAAAACCGAAAAACCTGTAGTTTAGGGACAGTCTCCAAAAATTGAGAATAAATTTATTTTTGTACTCTACACCACTTCATGGAATAAAAGTGAAAAGTTCTACGTCGTTTAATAAATGTCATGAGTACACTGAAAACTTACTCAGGAGGTGAGTTCTCATTTTAGCCACGATTGTTAATTTCTCCAACATTAAAAGCAAATATCACTGACACTTTTTCTTTACATTTGTGAAGTCTTTTTAAAAATCATAAATTTTGCGTCCCATGGGAAGTATCATAATCATAATTAAAATTACCCCACTGTGCGCCCCTGTCCATGTGTTCACTGTGTGTGCTTATTGGATTGTTTAACCTTTTCTTTAGCTCTTTTTGCAATCTTTTTCTGTTGAACTTGGCGGCCAATTTAAAATCCCCAAAAGATTCCCAAAATCCAGTTTCTTTCATTCACCACAACGCACACTCACTCACACACACACACAAATAGAAAGAGAATGAATGAGAAAAGAAAATACAATCATTCGTTATTTTCGCAACACAAAAAAATGTCATTTACTTTTTGAAATTGGCATTTGGTTTCATTATTTGCTTTAACTGGTTTACAAAACTCTCCATCCGTCTGTCTCTCTGGCTTGTTCGTTTTTCCCATTTTCTTCTTTGTGTGTTATATCCCTCAATGGAATGGAGTGTGTGTATATGTGTGAGTGTGTACATGAGCTTGTGCTGCAGGATACTTTTTTGGCAGTGATTTCATCAACAAATCCTGTAAGTGACTTTTAAATCCATATGTGTTAGTTCATGCTCGCATACATACATCCATACATACATACTTGGACGTAAATATGTATGTAAGGATGAGTATGAACACCCACAACGAAATTATTATGTAAAAATAGATTTTTTTCTCTGGTCCATTGGCTACTTTTCGACCGTAAAATTCCTTTTAAAATCGAAATATTTTATATCTGTAGTCGGCAGCCAAGTCGGCGACTTACGTTGATGTTGGCCAAATATTCATCGCTTATCTGTGGCACGACTGAATTTGAAAATTTAGTTAAAATGTTCAATGGATTTCTTTATTTTATTCGAACAAAGTCATAATTAAAGTATAAGCCTGACAACTGATGCAAATGGACCTTTCACGTAAAAACAGTGGTTTAGTTAGCGATCGTTAAAGAAAATCGAAAAAGGTGTTTTTTAATCGTGTTTCTTTTGACGTTATCGAGCTAAACTAAATTTTATCACAAAAATAAAATTATTAAAAATGTTTTCACTACACGTTCTTGAAAATGAAAAATGGTCTAAAATCAACACACCCTAACAGATAACTCAAAATTTGTTACATATTTTCGTTATTTTAAAAGAAATCGGGGCCATTTTCCTGCAAAATTTGGAATTAATTTTCCCCGTTAGGAATTGAGGGATTTTTATATGAGGTATCTCAAAAGTGTTTTTCAAAAGTAACTCGATTCAAAATTCTTGAATTGCTTTAAATTGATAATTGACACCACCTCCCTATTGTGGACAACCTAGAATATTATCTGGCATTCCACGGTTCTATAACATCGTGTTTATTTTCCTATAGTGTCAGATTAATGATGGCTTGGCTGACCATAAAGCTTTCTCTATTCCTGTAGCGAACCTATTTCTAGGCAAGTCATCTGCTATCTCATTTCCCTCTACATTAAAGTGCCCTCGCACCCTGTATAGACTGACTACTTGATGTTCCATTACCCAATTAAAGCAAGTCTGCATTCCTACATAAGAAAAAATATTATTGAAAATTGATAAGAGTTTTACTTTTCTATTGTTTTGAATATACACAAATGAAATAAATTACAAATAGGGTTTCTCCCCCGGGAACAATTTCTCGGGAATCCCGGCCATTTTTCACTACCGAGTTCCCGGGAATTCCCCAATGAAATTCTCGTCAATTGCTCGTCATTGAATTTTCCCATTACGGGAAAAGTTTTTTTTATAATTTCGCTTAGTTTCCCGTGTTTCTGTGTGGTCATATCAGAGTAGTGTCTGTAATATGTATGTATGTACTATTTCGTCGCTCCGAAGTTATCCTCACGTATATGACAAAATCGACAAAAAAATGAGATAAGACTATTTCCTTGGATAAAAGACCTATCAATCTGTTAAATCGCCGAGTCCCTACCTTCTGAGATATTATGTAGCCATTTTGTTGTATATCTACTTTTGTTAAAAAAATAATGTGTTATCTTACCGTTTGAACCATTGTTGTGGATATACGCCAAAAATATATATATTAAATTTTTGAATTAAAAAAATAATGGTTTATCTTCACGTATGTGCACTGTAAAAGAAAAATTATCATACTATTGTAGTGGATACACTAGTATTAATGAACAAATTATTTAATGTTTATTGAACAAAAGTTTTATATCGAATGACAATTATTGGAAAATTATTTATAAACGAATATTATATTATATTTTGATGTGTTAAATTTGTACATGTATTTCAAAAAAGGAAATTTAAAATTCACACATTTTCAGACATAAGTATCTTTCCGCTAGAACTTGTTTTCAATTAAGATTCAGTTTTGTTTTTTTACAAGAAGATCATGTTCTATGGCGTAGTAGGAGAGTATAAAATAAAACAAGTAAGAAGGCGTTAAGTTCGGCCGGGCCGAATCTTATATACCCTCCACCACGGAGTGCATTCCACAGTATTATCAGCAGATTAAAGGATGTCGACTTTACATAGAAGCACAGTACCATATTACGAAAATTGTAATATTTTTATGCAGATTACTATAGTTGTTTACTATTTCAAACTATAATGTATACTTATGCGCACTGTTTAAAATCGACTACTATATATAAATAAAATGCTGAAATTGTGAAAGTGAACATGCCTAAATATTAGGCGATTGTCAGTCGCCATTAGAAAGAAGCATTTTCAGATACAGACAAAGTGATAAGAAAAGTATAAATTTTAAAGATATCCCCACTCGCCCCATTCTCCGCCCAAATGTACAAATTTCGAAAAAAAACCTTTTTCGAGTCCAGTCAGTTGTATACACCGAATTTCATGATTTCAACTTCAACGGTTTGGTAGGTCCCATTTTGATCCCTCTTTTTAATTATATCCCTTAAAAGTACGAATTTCGAAAAATCCTTCTATTTTACGTGTTTATGCAATTAGAGGGATGTACACACCGAATTTCATGATTCTAGCTGTTGTCATCATTGGTACCATATTTTATCCCTTTTTGTCCCATTTCGCCCGCTAAAACTTTTATTTTCTTTGTGGTGCTTCCAAGCTACAAGATGAATGTCCGCAACAAATTTTAACTGTACGAAAATAAGAAATTTAATTAATAAGCCAAGGCTACCAATATTTGTATACTATATATATATAATGGATATAATACTTCAATTCATAAAGTAAATATAAGGGAGCAATCATAAATACCCTAAATATTGGGGGATTTATAGCTACAGTCGTTTGGTTGGTTGTATTTCCATCCTATTTTAATTTCAAAAGTATAAATTTTGAAAATACCTTATCTCTCACGTACACAGTATAAGACAACTTCATGATTCTACCATTTTTTGTCGTAAAAGCAACAAAATAAAGTACGAATTTGGGAAAAAAATTTTTACGTGGCTATACAGTCAGAGGAATGTATACACCGAATTCCACGATTCTATCAGCGGCCATTTTGTTGGTACCATTTTTATCCCCTTTCTCCAATTTTGCCCCCTCACGAGTACGACTATCTAAAATCTCTTTATTTTACGTATCTACACAATTAGAGGGATGAACACACTGAATTTCACCATTCTAGCTGTATTCGTTTAGTTGGTACTATTTTTATCCCCTGTAGCCATTGTATCCCTTAAAAGTGCGAATTGGGAAAAAGCGTTTTATTTTTCGTGTCTACGCAGTCGGAGGAATGTATACTCCGAATTTCATGATTCTAGCTGCCGTCATTTGGTAGGTACTATTTTTATCCCCTTTTTCCATTTGAACCCGTGTCTACGTGTCTACGCAATCAGAGGGATGTATATATCGAAATTCATTATCCTTGTTGCAGACGTTAGGTTGGTACTATTTTTATCCCTCTATCCCCATTTGACCCCTTAAAAGTGCGAATTTAGAAAAAATACTTTTATATTATGAATCTACTCTATTAGAGGAATGTACACGCCAAATTTCGTGTATCTATCTGTTGTCGTTTGATAGGTACCATTTTTATCCCTTTTTGTCCATTTCGCCCCCTACAAATAAAAATCACTCTATGGTGCCCTTTTATGCTATAGAGGGAATGCGCATTGCAAATATCAACTAAATACAAGCTAATATGTTCAAAAAACATGCTGAAGTACTCTAAATATTAGGGGTATTTTCAGTCCTTGTGAGGGAAAAATTTTTCCCTCTGGGCCGATTTCGTCCACTTTCAATCCCAACCGATCTACAACCATAAGACACATTTAGGAAAAATTTGAACCTCCCAGCTCATTTCGTTCGGCCGCTATCGTGCTTTCAACAGACAGACAGACGGACAGACCGACATGGCTAAATCGTCTTAGAATTTTACCACGACCCAGAATATATATACTTTATGGGGTCTCCGATGAATATTTCAAGGTGTTACAAACGGAATGACAAAGTGAATATACCCCCATCCTGGAGGTGGAGGGTATAAAAATAGTATATGGGCATTTCTCCAGAATGGAAAATAAAAATATATGCAGAAGTAAAAATAATTTTAATTTTTTTTCTTTTTTCTCACTCATTTGAAACTCATTCAGACTCATTTGAAATGAATGAATGTGTCTAAAGAAATGTTCGTGTATTTATATATTTACAATTTCGAATTTTTCGTAAAATGTTAACAGGTTTTTTAAGGCTTCTAGCTGTCCTTCTGAGGGAAACCTCACACCTCCGGACCGATTTCACCCAACCGATATTTTGTTCGATAGACAATAGGACTAGATCGTCTTAGAATGCTACCACGACCCAGAATATAGTAATAATTTAGTATATTCTTTCTGGGGTTTACGATTAATATCTTAAGGTGTTGAAAAAGGAATTCAAAAGTAAATATACTCTCCATCCGATGGTGGAGGGTATAAAAACAATTGTACATACCTATATATTAGAATTTGAGTAAAATTTTGTTCACGTAGGTTAAGTGCTGATCATACTGCATTTATAGTGGATATACGTGAAGATTACTTCGGATAATAATGGGTGCAGTTTTTTCACCTTATGTTCACATATGCGCCTTAAGCAAAAAAATATGTCCTAAAAGGTGGCGTATACAAAAAAATGTGAAAATTTCCTTGAGGATAAAAAAGACTCGGAAAATTTCATCAATGACCTTGGATATTTTTAAACTAATCAATGTAGAATTACCAGCACTTTTTTGATATGAACTGCTGAAACTTAAAAGTCAATTATAAAAAAAATTGCCAGATACGTGAAGATAACTTCGGAACGACGATTTGTTTTCAATATGTACTGAAGAAAATATCTACAATTCCATCTTTAAAAAAAACTTTCACAAATGAATCTGATATTTCATCCTATACATATTTCATCCTTTATCTATTATTCGAAATCAACTGCTAACATCTATTAGACAAATATAAATTACAGTAGTTGTAACGGAGATTAGACAGACGACATTAACTGAACTGATTGTCCAAAAAGTCAATATCTCTATTTTTTGTTTGTTTTAATAATATAGAAAATATAAAATATTTACAGATTTCTCTCTGTAAATTTTCAGATTTATGACATGAATAATTGCTATAGATATAGGTATTCTTATATTTTTATATTCATCGGGAATTCCCGGGAAATGATGAACTGTTTGCTGTGAATTCCAAAAGTCCGAGAAAATGAAACTCTAATTACGAAGCATAAACCACGAATCTGCAAACATGAGTTCAAGTATACTCGATCAAGGGCGAATGAATAATTTAATTCCCTGTTTACCCTAATGTAGCATTTCTTAATGTTCCTTGGTATTACGCAATGGTGTCCTGCATAGAGATTTGAGAGTGGAATCAGTCGTGGAAGAAATATCATTCTATGCTCAGATGCATGATAGAAAACATCAGGCACATATACACTCTGAACTGAATCAAATAGCTATGTAAAGAGTGATTTTTTTGAGGTTAGGATTTTCATGCATTAGTATTTGACAGATCACGTGGGATTTCAGACATGGTGTCAAAGAGAAAGATGCTCAGTATGCTTTGACATTTCATCATGAATCGTCTTACAAACGAACAACGCTTGCAAATTATTGAATTTTATTATCAAAATGCGTGCTCTGTTAAGAAAGTTCATTGCGCGCTTCCATTTTATGGTCAGTTTAATCGACCCACTGAAGCGGCTATTCGGGCTATTGTGACTAAATTTCGCACCAAATTTACATTGTTGGACATTAAACCACCAACACGCTTACGTAGAGTGCGAACTGAAGAAAAAATCGCAGCTGTATCGGCCAGTGTTAATGATGACCACCAATTTTCGATTCGTCGCCGTTCGCACCAATTGGGTCTCTGTTACTCAAAAACGTGGAAATGCCAAAATTGGACTAAGCGGATGGACCACCTAAGACGCAGCCGCGGTCAACATTTAAATGAAATTATCTTCAAAAAGTAAATGTCATGGACCAATCTAACGTTTCAAATAAAGAACCGATGAGATTTTGCAAATTTTATGCGTTTTTTTTTAAAAAAAAGTTATCAAGCTCTTAAAAAATCACCCTTTACAACAACTTCAAAAGACAATTCCAATGAACTACACTTCATTAATTTTGGTTGCACGGAAATAACTTCCGCGGACATTATCACAAAAACGATTTTGGGGGTTATTCTAAGCGGATTTCCCGCTTTGCAGTATTTGTTCGATAAATTGCCAGAGTTTTAGAATTTTCAAAAAATGTTTTGATTGCAAATAAGGGCTAACTACACAGAAAAAATATTAGGCTTCAAATTTCAATCACAAATGTAATTGATGAAAATATCAAAACTGGTTAAAACAATGACTGGATCAATTATCATATTAATTAGATTTATCTTTTCAGTAATGTATACACATATTCGAGTATATCTACATGCATGTCGATCATTCCATGTCAAACCGAACACCTTTTTTACATCACCATTTCCGATTTCGTTGAAACTTTGTATGATAGCTAAACTTTATAAAATATTTGATTCGTAGAAGACGAAAAAACCAAAATTTTTTTTTCAAAATATATGACCAATTGAAAATTGGGAAGATCAAGAAAATCGTGCTGAGGTATGAATATTGAAAATGGTGTAGTGATTCAATTCAAAGAATGAAGGCTTATTTTAAAGGTAATTATAAGTACTTTTCGCTGGAGTTCTTGGCTATTGACTGCTACTGACAACAATTTTGTGTATTTATTATTTTTCTTCTTCTTTTGTATTTTCCACTATGAAAACACCAACCTAAAAACTCAGAAAAAATATAGGCATATTCCCTGATCGATTCTAAATAAACCCTGAAAATTTCAGCTTGGAGAAATAACGAGTTGTATTTAAAAAAAAAACATTTACTAAATATAGTCGCCCGAAAAAATATTTTCCTGGTGATGATGATGATGAGAGAGAAGCCAATCGACGCCTAATGTGAGGTACAATGTCTTTCATAAATAACGAAATTGGTGTAAATAATATGTTGAATTTTCTTTGCTGAGTTCATTACATCTGTGTGCTTAAAAGCTGAGATTTTATAGAATTAAGTAATTAAGTACCATATTATATACCACCTATGTATCAATGTCTATAGTGGTTAGTTTAGTGAATAACAATAAATAACGTTCAATATACTTTTAATAAATCCATGAATCAAATATTTTCCAACAATGGAATTTTCGTAATAGCAAGAAAACTGAATAAAAGTTTATCAAATATGTGTTTTTTAATTAAAATCGAATTTTATCTAACAAATACTGTTAAGCAGAAAATCCGCATGTTTGTAAATAAAACACGTTCGTATATTAATGTGAATTTCATTAATTCAATGCTAACTAATCATACTTCAGTGACTGTGAATTTAATAAAACAGTTAGAATGATGTAAGTCAAAAATCCAAATTATGTCAATTTCTCTCTTTACTTTGTTCAGATCCCTAATTTAAGTACTCTTATTTGTGACATTTTATGCACACCAAAATTGTCTTTAGTGTTAGTTTGAAAGTGGCAAAAGTCACACTATATCCACTGACATTGATGTGTGGTGCTCTAAACAAACATATTTATTATTTATAATGTCCACTTTAAATGATTCAAATAATTTGAATTAAATTATTTCGAAATAAAATATTTTGTGCTTTCTTCAGTTTTGGTAAGGAAATATTACTTTTTCGAATTAAAATCAAACATTTTTTGTTAAATTTTTCGATTTTGAGAATAATGAAAGTAGTCCTCTGTGCATCCTCTGAAAGTGGTGGTACCCTTAGAGATAGCACCGTTGTCGATTTTTTTATAAAAGTTCGATATAGTAGTGCTTCGGTGGAAAAATATTTTTCAATTGACTCAAACATAAACCATTGCATATATCAAATCGAATAAAATGTGATTTAGACCACTGTCATACTAACTGGCACATATGGCCTCACAAAGTTTTAATTTGTTTTAATTGATCACTATTTATATTCTCCAAGCTATTTCTATATTTTTTGTTAACATTTCAGGTTTTAAGTTTTATGACTTTTGGCCAGTGAAATGGGTTCATAATGTGCAATCGTGGAAGAAATATCATTATATACTTAGATGCATGTTAGCAAACATCAGGCACATCTACAAGAAACAACTACGAGCTTTAAAATAATTATTAATTATTATTATAATTATCGTGCAACTAATGACTTACTTCGTCTGAAGCGAACGATCAAAAATAATTCAATTATTACGAGAAATCTATAAACCAAAGCATTCTATAACTCGTCGTATATATAAAAAAGCACACAAAATATTTTGTTGGTAAAATATTTCTTATACACATTTTATAGAATTCGCTTAGATTTATTCTAAAAATAGTTAAGCTGCACAATATTGCTACGCAAATGGAATGAAGCATTGGTGGAATAAAGCAGTTTCTTTCAGCGACTACAACAATTTACCTCACAAATGTGATGAAATTTAAGTATTGCGAAAATTTTGGGGCACACTTTTTTCAAAATAAATTAAGTTTTATGGACGGAAACAAGATTTTTATTAATTTCACGATTTCCTTAATTCTGTTACCATAGTTCTGTGAATTGGATAACAATATCATTTTAATCCATTTTATTTCGCAACAAATATAAATAGTATTTTTATCTTATTTAAAGTTCAACTGGAAAATAAATCGTGTCTACTGCATATTATGTCTGTAAGAGAGTGAGTAATGTTTATGTGCATGTGTGTGTGTGGCTGCATGTCCCCAATCTAATTTGAAACATTCCTGTGACAAGGATACTAATTAATAAATTTGTAACAAGATGTTGCCGCACACTCACCGAACGATGTTTCACGAAAAGCGGTCGCAAACCATAAGAAATCGTCTGTTTTTATGTTGCCAGCGCCATAGAAAAATTATAAATGGCAGTGCCGGGAGAACAAAAGAGAAGCCGGAATGAATAAATGCAAAAGATACACAATATCGATTTAAATTAATTTTTGTTAGAGGATGCTCAAGCGAAAATCCCCCATTACCGTAAAGTACTCACTAGCTTTGGATGGTTGGCTGGCTGGCTGGCTGGATGCAGCACTCAAGTCCTCCAGCCAAGCAGGCGGTGGGGGTGCAAGAATAATTGGCAGTGGGTGGGTTGCTTGTATGTTCCACGAACGTGGTTAACACAAAACACCAAAGTCGAACGACCAAATATTCTACCAAAAAAAAAAATGAAAAAACGAAACTGGCAAAGCACAAAGAATGAAAAAACTTCTCTGTGAATGGGTGTGTGTATATTTTGAAAACATAATGCGACATGTTGCAAGACAAACAAATTAAGAGTGGCTACGACAGTGCTTTAAGCAACCGACGCTAAACAGGAGATGTCGGAAAAAAGACCAGCATTTGCCGGCCACAAGCAGCAGCAACAACAGCAAAATAAATAAAATGAACGAACGTAACGAAACGAAACGTGAGGAGAGGAGCAGCAGCAACAATGACTAAACGGAGTCCTCGAAACCGAAAAAATATGATCTAAAAGTCTACAGCCACAGCCAGCTCACAAAGGACCTCTCTACACTGCTGAAGTTGCAAGGATTCTTGGACGAGTTTGTGTGTGGGTGAGTGTGAGCATACAAGTGTATGCGAAACATAAGTTTGCTTGCGTTACGATTTATGCGCGGCACGTGGAAACTGAAAGACACAAATGAACCGAAAACAAGAAAATGAAGAAGAAGAAGAACGTACGAATCCATTTGTGTGTCTCGCACAAATGTTAAGTTCATCAATTTCAAAGCACGCACGCACACTCACCCGCACACACACGCACTCACTCATTCATGCACTCAGTGGCAAAACATACACACAGAGCTACACACCCACGAGGTATGCCCGCTTCCATTGAAACGAATGTAAACACCACGAACTGAAGCATTCACTCGCTACTCGTTGCTAATAAGCAACGCCCCTAACACAAACACCGCCAGCCGACAAACAAGAGGTGTGGCTTCGTGGCACACATACAAGAAACAACGAACGTTTGCTCTTTTGTCCGGCACTCTTGTGGCCCATCTCTTTGCCAAGTACTCTGAACGGAAACTCTCTGTGAAACATAAACACAACTGCGCATGACCATCCTTGTTGGAATGCAATACTTCCCCTTTGCCGAATACACAACACACACACACACTCAACAAGGGGTTTTCAATTCACTCGCGCTCTCTCTCTCTCACACACTCCAACCATTCTCTCACTCTATCACACTCTCCCGGTAAGGACGAAGTTCGCCTTTCTCTGTCTATGTTTGAAATGCAGTTTGCAGTTGTGTTGGCCTCTTAATTTTCCCCTGTTGCACTGTCCAACTTTTGGGACTTGTCCCATTGTATTTTGGGACATTCTTTGATATGTGCGAGTGTGTGCCAGTGCGAGACGTTGTGTGCATTCAAACATCTGTTTTAGATTTTTATGTCACCATATTCTTTTGGTTCGTTGTGTGTTCGTTCCTCTGTTTGTGTCCATATGTTTTGCTGCCACCACATCTTCACGTTCGTTTGTTTGTTGTTGCTGCCGTGTCGTGCCACGCCGCGCCGCTTCCTTGTGTGTTTGGTTGTATGTATTTGTTTTAAGGATAAATTCTATAATTTATGATGGCAAATGATTCAAAAACAAAAGGTACAACAAATGTGGGTTAAATGTTGTGCATTATTATCTTCGGTGTGACTCTATTTGCCACAATTATGTGTGTGCATCCTGAATTGCTACCGTGAAATTGATTTGAGTAGATGAAAAACGGAAAATGGACAATAATTGAAATATATCTCATTTAAGAAAGAGAGTTTAATGATTGAAAATTATTTACCATAACTGAGAAACTCTAAATTGATCTACAATCAGTCTTATCGGATATAATTCAGCCTACTTCAAAAGTAGCCAAGAAAATTCCCAAAATGCCATTGAAATAAAAAACGTTTATTTTTTCAAAAAATAAAACAAAAATCAAAAATTAACTATTACTTCTAATATTAGTTTGTACTCACACAGATTCCTTTTGATTACACTATTTTACAGCAATTTTGTCAAAAGGCTGAGAGTAAAATTTTCTGATGTATTTTGGTGTCCTAAACTCGACAAAATGTTTTTGTTTTAATATTTTATTAAAATTTCCGAAAGCATTTTTGTTCCTAATAAATAAGAAGAATAACAAAAAATGTATGCACTGATTTGCATTTGGTTGCGGACATACCGGATGGTTGCTTCCAATCTGCCAAGATTCTTACCAATGATTTTGCAACGATTACTCCAACCAATTCAAAGTTCTTATACACTCAAAGGAATTTGTCAGTAAAAGAAAGCAGAAAGACTGCTTTAAGAGCAGATTTTCTGCTGAAAAAGAAATAGCAGACTTGTAACTGCTGAAATAACAAACAGCTGTTTTTTAGCAATAAAGAAAAAACGCTTTCTTGAAACTTTACGCATATGCACAGAACAATATAGCCCATTTAACAATTTTATTAGCAACACTTTTTAGAATAAAGTTTATTGTAAGGTAATTTATTACCACTGTAAGATATTATGGTTGTCTTTTTAATGATACGCATATTGCCCGAAGCTAATATAAAACTAAATTCGTTTTCGCCGTCAATCTGAAAGGCTTTTTTATAATTTAATTAACAGCAGCCATTTTTAGCAGACTGCGAACACTTCAGCAACTGCTGTAATAGCAGAAAATTGCATGCTGATAGGCAGCAGACAATCGCTGCTGCGATTTTTTAAACGCATATTCGTCAAGTGAGTTGTGCTTCTCATTCGTTTGTGGAAATCATTTACTTAAAGAGGCCGGGTATGATGGAACGGACGGACGGACGGTGGAAATCATTATAGTGTCATCTGTAAATAAATTTGCATTCTATTAAATATAGATGCAAAAAGGTCTTAAGCCACAACAATATCCTAGTTCAAATCAAAAATTAAAAAATTTAAGAATATAAATGAAATACAGGGTGGACCAAAAGTCACGCCTGCGTGTAAAAATTGAATAACTTTTTTGTTTATTAATATTTTTTATTTTTTTTTTTTCAGATTTTTTTCATCGATTCGTGTTACACCACCATGCAAAATTTAACGACTGAGCAACGAACGAAAGTGGTAGAATTTTACTTTTCCATTGGGCGCTCAATTTTACTGATTAATTTTACAATTTAATAATGAGTGATGAAGCACATTTTCATCTAAATGGATACGTAAATAAACAAAATATGCGATTTTGGGGTACTGCAAATCCCAGAGTTATTCACCAGCGCCAATTGCACCCCCTCAAGTGTACAGTATGGTGTGGAGTGACATCAGAAAGAGTTATAGGGCCCTACTTCTTCGAGGATGAAGTTGGTAATACAGTAACGGTGAATGGGGACAGATATCGCGCTATGCTTAATAATTTTGTACGCCATGAGGCAGCAAACAAGTGGTTTCAGCAGGATGGAGCAACAGCACACACGGCCCGTGCCACAATGACGCTTTTAAATGAAATTTTTGACGACCGAATTATCTCAAAAAATTCAGAATTTAATTGGCCAGCACGTTTACCGGATTTAACTGCCCCGGATTATTTTCTATGGGGTTATCTCAAAGAACGAGTGTATGTAAACAAGCCTCAAACTATAGAGCAGCTAAAGAACAACATTGAAGCTGAGATCAGGGCAATAGAGCCTGAAACCGTGCATGCAGTTATGCAAAACGCCTGTTTAAGAGCCCAATTGTGCATCGATGAAAATGGTGGTCATCTCTCTGACATTATTTTTCATAATTAAAATTTAGGTCATACAAAGATAATATTATATTTAAAAAAAAATCAATAAAAAATAATAATAAACAAAAAAGTTATTCAATTTTTACACGCAGGCGCGACTTTGGTCCACCCTGTATTATGAAAAATTGGCTCGATAAAGAAATGGACAAATCTGTAAGCCTTTTATGCATGTTTACTAGACGAAGAAATTCACATATTGACTAAAACAGTCGTAAGTTGTTTATAGACAACAAAAAATAAAATTTTCACCGAAGCGAGTTTAGAACCGGGATGTTATGTTTGTATTCGCAAACTCGGTATACGGAGAATTAATTTAAAGTTGACGATAAGTCGATGACGCGCATGTCATTGCAAGTTTTCCAATTCCATGCAGTGTCAGAAAATAATTTCCAATTAAATGTGTAATTAGAAAAGTTTGATACAAATATTTTAATTAATTGTTGTTTAGGAGTTTTTTATTTTGACTAAACTGCCCAACAATTCAAATTAATATTTAAAAACAAGTAAGTAATCTTCTTTCGTTTATGGGACGATTTTATGTAGTTCATATAAATTAAACAGTATACCATAAATTAATCTTTCGTCAAATTTAATGAAAATCTTTTGCATTATGTTAATATGAAGGTTTTAACGAAAATTGGCGGAACAGTTGTATTTGAAAACATGGACCCATAGAATTTAATTTTCCGGCTGGTACTCCGAGAGAAAATAGTAGTAATAGAGTAGTTTAAAACGTTTTCAGTACTTTCATTAGAGAGTTTGAAACCCTAAGTGACAGTGGACGTATTCCGAAATATAAATTTGGGACCATTGTCCGGGGTTTGCACTTACTTTTCAAGTTATCTCTTATTTTCCAGATATTTGCGATTTAAAATTACGTCTTCAATGACCAATTATACTATTTGTTTCCTGTATTTATAGATGATTCTACCATCAGAGTGACGACTGGTAGCTGGTAGAGTTCCTCTCGATCCCGGGCTTCCGATCATGTCCCGAGAATTATTGTTTATTGAATTTATCCACTAAGAGTTGATTGATCTTACAGCAGACATTTTTGCTATTAAAGCAATTTTTCTGCTACAATAGCAAATTGTCTGCAGTTTTGCTTCAGCAGCCATACTGCTACAAAGTTTGCTGGATGCTGACAATTTTTGCTGTTAATTAAAATTAAAAAAATGGCTCGCGCTTTTTTTTACATTTCGTTTTTTATTAATCCGAGACAATATGCTAATGCAATTTATTAGACTCCCGCAATATATTTCAGGTGATCATAAGATTATTTCTTAAAAAGCATGGTTAATATATTCAACTGGCTCCTTTTAGTAGATATTGTTTGCTGTTTTGCCAAACAATGTGCTTCTATTCAATAGCAAAAACATGCTGCTAATACAGATACAATTATCTGCTGTAACAATGGGAAAAAGTCTGCTAAAAACAGCACACATCCAAAGGCACCCCAATTTTGGATTTTCGTTTTGTTTACTGTAAAAGATAATTCACGAACATTTATATAATCTCTGGAAATGCAAAGCATTAGACGGTCCCGTTACGGATTTACAAATCCGTCAAATTATTATTTTCAATAAATTAACCAAAATAAGTGAAAAATCGATGTAAATTGGTTTCATCGATGTTCGTGAACTTTGTGAAATCAAAAGTAAAATTGATTGATTTGTATTTATTCATATTAAATGTTACTAGAAAACAACAGAAAATGTTTTCAGTGCTACAGATTATTCTTCTGTGGAATCAAAAACATATTTTTTTAACTATAGAAGCTGACGTAAAACGGGGATGTAATGCAATTTGTGATAATTCATCCTCCAATCACTCTTTCCTGTCTGCTGGCCAAATTCGCAATAGTGCTATGCTAATCACATTACTATATTTTCTTTAAAATTATATTAAGAACATAAAGTTTAATTATTTATTATCATATCAACATAAAAAAATCACGAACTCATTTCAAAGTACATTTGGATTATTTGGTAGCGCTATTCACGCGTGAATCCACTCATAATGATTTGCCAGAGTATATTGATCATAAATGTCAAAACGTGGTTTGACAGCTAGTTCTTCCGAAAGCTCTATCTAAGTTGAAGAATACATCCTTTACTATTATGTTTTCATATACACAATAGATTTTTTATTTGAAGTGAAATTTTAGCTTTATAATTAGGTTTTTGTTATCGCAGCTTAAAGAAAAACAGCCCAAACTATTTTCTCACACGCGAGAACTAAGCCAGTGGATTACAAACGTTGAAGTGAGTCGTTTTGATTTCAAATATTCTGAGACATTTTCGTTAACGAAGTTTCCCAATTACTTCTAATTTTTTATTTATGTTAACAAAATTAAACTGAACAAGTAAGAAGACGTTAAGTTCGGCCGGGCCGAATCTTATATACCCTCCACCACGGAGTGCATTCCACAGTATTACCAGCAGATTAAAGGATGTCGACTTTACATAGAAGCACAGTACCATATTACGAAAATTGTGATATTTTTATGCACATTACTATATTTGTTTACTATTTCAGACTATAATGTATACTTATGCGCA
This sequence comes from Polietes domitor, assembly GCA_947397865.1. Lineage (NCBI taxonomy): Eukaryota > Metazoa > Arthropoda > Insecta > Diptera > Muscidae > Polietes > Polietes domitor. Next base: position 124,074,873 of record OX377618.1, on the reverse strand, counting down.
CTGTTTAAAATCGACTACTATATATAAATAAAATGCTGAAATTGTGAAAGAGAACATGCCTAAATATTAGGCGATTGTCAGTCGCCATTAGAAAGAATCATTTTCAGATACAGACAAAGTGATAAGACAAGTGATTCTCAGCCGAAACGTACAAATTTTGAGTCTTCATAGTCAGAATGTATATACCGAATTTCATGATTTCAACTTCAGCGGTTTGGTAGGTCCCATTTTTATCCCTCTTTTTAATTATATCCCTTAAAAGTACGAATTTCAAAAAATCCCTCTATTTTACGTGTTTCAGAATTTCATGATTCTAGCTGTTGTCGTATCATTGGTACTATAGTTTATCCCTTTTTGTCCCATTTCTCCCGCTAAAACTTTTATTTTCTTTGTGGTGCTTCCAAGCTACAAGAGGAATGTCTGCAACAAATTTTAACTGTATGAAAATAAGAAATTTAATTAATAAGCCAAGGCTACCAATATTTGTATATTATATATATAATGGATATAATACTTCAATTCATAAAGTAAATATAAGAGAGCAATCATAAATACCCTAAATATTGGGGGATAGAGAGTGTATTTTCAGCTACAGTCGTTTGGTTGGTTGTATTTCCATCCTATTTTAATTTCAATAGTATAAATTTTGAAAATACCTTATCTCTCACGTACGCAGTATATTTTTATTTTATTTTACGTATCTACACAATTAGAGGGATGTGCACACTGTATTTCATCATTCTAGCTGTATTCGTTTAGTTGGTACTATTTTTATCCCCTGTAGCCATTGTATCCCTTGAAAGTACGAATTTGGAAAAAACGTTTTATTTTTCGTGTCTACGCAGTCAGAGGAATGTATACTCCGAATTTCATGATTCTAGCTGCTGTCATTTGGTAGGTACTATTTTTATCCCCTTTTTCCATTTGAACCCCAAAAAGTACGAATTTTGGAAAGTTCTTTTATTTTACGTGGTTACGCAATCAGAGGAATGTATATATCGAATTTCATTATTCTAGGTGCAGCCGTTAGGTTGGTACTATTTTTATCCCTCTATCCCCATTTAACCCCTTAAAGGTACGAATTTAGAAAAAATAATTTTATATTATGTATCTACTCTATTAGGGGAATGTACACGCCCAATTTCGTGTTTCTATCTGTTGTCGTTTGATAGGTACAATTTTTATACCTTTTTGTCCCATTTCGCCCCCTACAAATAAAAATCACTCTATGGTGCCCTTTTATGCTATAAAGGGAATGCGCATTGCAAATATCAAGTAAATACAAGCTAATATGTTCAAAAAACAGGCTGAAATACTCTAAATATTAGGAGTATTTTCAGACCTTGTGAGGGAAAAATTTTTCCCTCTGGGCCGATTTCGTCCACTTTCAATCCCAACCGATCTACAACCATATGACACATTTAGGAAAAATTTGAACCTCCTATCTCATTTTGTTCGGCCGCTATCGTGCTTTCAACGGACAGACAGACAGACGGACAGACGGACATGGCTAAATCGTCTTAGAATTTTACCACGACCCAGAATATATATACTTTATGGGGTCTCCGATCAATATTTCAAGGTGTTACAAACGGAATGACAAAGTGAATATACCCCCATCCTGGAGGTGGAGGGTATAAAAATCACGAACTCTATTCACGCGTGAATCCACTCATAATGATTTGCCAGAGTATACTGATCATAAATGTCAAAACGTGAGCCCTGTATAACAGTGGGTTTGACAGCTAGTTCTTCCGAAAGCTCTATCTAAGTTGAAGAATACATCCTTTACTATTATGTTTTCATATACACAATAGATTTTTTATTTGAAGTGAAATTTTAGCTTTTTAATTAGGTTTTTGTTATCGCAGCTTATTAACTCAGTCTTAAAGAAAAACAGCCCAAACTATTTTCTCACAAGCGAGAACTAAGCCAGTGGATTACAAACGTTGAAGTGAGTCGTTATGATTTCAAAGATTCTGAGATATTTTCGTTAACGAAGTTTCCCAATTACTTCTACTTTTTTATTTATGTTAACAAAATTAAACTGAAAAATAAAAATTGATTTTAATACGATTATTTAACGTAACCGTCACAACATCAGCAATAGCTGAATAGTATAATGACGAAAAAGATGTCAGCGACAAAAACTCGCGTTATATTGTAGATAAGTAAAACAAACTACTTGCATTGCATATCTTGGACAAAACAATGCGTATGTACCTTAAGTCATAGTAATACACACTCATTGACCAAAGATAATTAGTAAAAACTTTCTCCTGTATAATTTTGTTTTTGTCGCTTACATCATTTAGACAAATAAGGATCAATATATTCGATTTTTAAAGTGTAAAAAATTTAAATTATCGAAGTTGTCAATATTTGTAATACAATCTGTAATTAGCATAAATTTTTTAATATAGGGTCCGACATCTAACGTTTTTTTTTTTCAACTATTCAACCGTTGGACTATTATCTGAGGGGTGCCCTCAGCAGCCATTTGAATTAAATTATTTTCCATTATTAACCGGAAGGATTGTACTTTCAAATAAAAAATGAAATTTGAGAAAATATTCTGTAGTTGTTTTTATAGCATTTTCAACAAAAAAAGTTATTTGGCGGACCCTATATAAACTATTCAGAGTTTCGGGGGAAATTGTGGCGATACTACCGAAAGATTATGAAAGTGCACTGTTATTGGACTTTTATTTCCAAAATGAGAGTAGAAATATTACAGGTACCTCGACGAAAATTAGAATTTTAGTAGAGAATGTAAAAAATAGAAAGAATAGAAACAATTTTGTGCTGATTTTATAAATCAGTATGCCTGAATGCACACAAAAAAACTTACGTCATGGGCACAAAATTTGTTTTATTCTTCTTTACCGAAACGTTGTCAAATACCGTCAAACTTTTATTTCCCAAATTGGTAGACGCTCACAAATTAGGACCGCTTTGTTTTGAGGCAATTCTAATTTCTGATTTATTCTAATTTCTTGACGTAGTAAATTTAGTTCCAAAAACAAAAATAAAGAACCTTCTAATGATACACTTTCACTTTTTAATAAAGACTGCAAAAATGTGTAATAGAGACTGCCGTCCATAAAAATGAAAAACAAGTTCCAGTCACCCCCGAAAATAAAGTTTGGATTGTTTAATGATGATTTGCAAAATAATTCTTTCCTAGATCAAGCCATCTGTGAGTTAAACGCTCCTGAAAATAACCCTAAAAAGCAGGTTTTTCCGGTGTAGCTTTTTTGGGTTACATTTTTTCCTAATTTTTTTCTGAAATAATAGACCCTTGAAAGCACTTTAAATAAAATTTTGATTCTTGTCTTAGAGTAACTTATTGGTCGAATTATTGAACGTTTATAGTATTTTTTCTGGATTTTCACAGTGACTACTGAAAACTTTTTCGTATTTGCCGGTAGGATTTTATAAAAAATAAATAGCTGCAGTCAATACCTTTCGAGTGCTGCCTAAATGATCAACATCGGAATGAAATTGATGCCGCAGCGCTCATATTTGTAAAAAGTGAAAACCATCGCCTGCAATAAATTATTTCACAAAATCGGAGTCAGTGACGTTATTTTTCGTCGTTTTTCATTATTTTGGCATCATTCGAAAGGTATTGATACCTTCTATTTATTTTTCATTACACCTTTTACAAAATGTTTTCAAGAAATATGAGATTAGCTGTCACCTTGAAAACCCTCAAAAAATCAATATAAACGCCCAATAATTCTACCAATGAGTTATTCTAAGACAAGAATAAAAATTTTTATTTAAAGTGCTACCAAGGGTCTATTAATTCACAAAAAATTTTGGGCAAAAATGCAAAATTCCACGGGAAAAGCATGATTTTTAGAGGTGTTTTCACGAACGTTTAGTTCACAGATGGCTTGACCCAGTCACGAAATATTTTGTAGATCCTGATTAAGCAATCCAATCTTCATATCTCTGGGATGACCGCTGCAATTTATTTTCGTGACCCATCATAATGTACACGCGTATCAAATTTCACAAATAAACTAGCGACAAATATAAATAAATGCGACAAAAAAAAAACAAATAGGGAAAAACATATAAAATTTGGTTAATCCCCTCTTAAGTTTTACTATTTTCAGACAGAATAAAAAATAATTGATTTGAATTTCTTGTGTTCAAATAAAAAAAGGCTCGGAAATTAGAATTTTAAATTCGAATTTCAGATCGTTGCAAATACTGATTCTAATTTCTGGACTTTCGAATTACTGAAAGCTGTAATTTGTGAGCTTCTACTGTACAAAGATTGAAGATAACTTCTACGAAATTTGGAGTTTTAGTAAAGAATTTAAGAATTTATCATTGTGTGTTGATTTTTTGAATCAGTATGCCTCAATGTTTGTTTCTTTTCTTCTGAATAGTGTAATTATTCTTTTATTTTTATATTTACCCGGAATTCCCGTGAAATGTTGCAAAAGTCCGAGACAAAAAAGAAACAAATGCATTTCGAATTGCATGGAGGTGCTATGAACTGTACAATTATCCATATTGGTGGCGTATGAATTATATTTACTGAGAGCAATGTTACTCATACGTTCAGTTATCTCACTGATCGTATCCAGCAAAAAGTGAACATCCAAAGAAGAGAAAAAGAAGTTAATCTTGTGACTCGGAAGTAGTGAAAATTGGGATCTTTACCAATGAATTTAACATAGAGTTGTCATAGGAGGGATGTCCTTTATTTTGAAAGTTATTAAAAGATATTTTAAAGTGTATCAAAGGAACAACATCTTCCCTGGTTTCCATTTCTATTTTAAAAAATCAGCCGCTACCGGAGGTAGAACAGCGGGCATTCTGCTTGCTACTACGTCACTCGAGCCATGTATCTATCAGCTATCCTCTCTTGTGAGTGTTGAACAAGTAAAACAAATCGATTAGTTCGGAAGAACTAAACTTAACAAAATATTCATATAATATGAACTAATATATAACGCAAATAAATACTTATTTAATTTAGTATTAAATAAATTGACACCACTTAATTTTACTGATATTATGTAATATTAATCTATATACAGGGTTTTCCAACAAGAGGTGTTATTTTGGTATTCAAAGAAAAATGCAATTTTTGAGATAAATGATCGGATGTTTATTTCATAATAAAGAGGAAGGTATGCCGTTAATAATGAAAAACAACATCAGCCAAATGGCCACCACGACCACGCTTACAGGACCATATCGTTTTCATGAAATTTTCCAAATCGCAAAGTGGTCTTGAATCGATGCTGGTCTGTTGGCGTAGACCTTATCTTTCACGTAGCCCCAAAGGAAGAAGTCACAAGGTGTTAAATCACAAGATCTCGGTGGCCAATTGTGATCACCTCTTCGAGAGATAACACGGTCCGGAAACTTTTCCCGTAAAAGAGCAATGGTTTCGTTGCTTGTGTGGCACGTAGCGTCGTCTTGTTGAAAGTAAACGTTGTCCAGATCAATACCATCCAACTCCGACCATAAAAATCATTACTCATCTCTCGATGGCGCAATCCATTCACCGTAACTGTTGATCAAACCTCATTTTCGAAAAAGTAACGTCCAATGACCCCGCCGGACAATAAACCACACCAAACAGTCACACGATGAGGATGGAGAGGCTTCTCAACAATAACTCTTGGGTTTTCCGAGCCCCAGTTGCGATAATTTTGCTTGTTGACGTAGCAACCGAGGTGGAAATGGGCCTCATCAGTTAAGATGATTTTTCGATGGAATTTCAGATCATTTTCATTCATGAATTTTAATAATTTCAATGCGTTGTTGAAGCGTGTATCGTTCCATTTTTAGTAATGGCGTAGTTTCTACTTGTCAAATATCAAAGAATAAAAGCTTCAAAAGTGACATCTACCGAAATACCGGGTGATTCAAAATAACACTTCTTGTTTGAACAACCTGTATATAAATCAATGTGTGTCTGTATGCCTGTATGTTGCGTATAGCACGCCAAACCGGTGGACGATTCGCCTGAAAATTTTACTGTATCTAACTTCTGGACAGAGGATGGTTCCTGGATATGCATACGAAGTAAGGGAAAAGGATAAAATTAACCCGTGCAACGACGGGTACAAAATGCTAGTATTTAATAAAAATATGAAATATTTAGAGCTATAAATTTGTATTTTTAAAGCAAAGTTTTTTAAATTGTTAAAATTATACAAAATTAAACGTTGTTATTTGTAAAAGTAATAAAAAAAGTTGTTTCCCGAGCCACGAAATTCGAACCCGAGACCTTCTGGGTGCAAAGCGGACACCTTATCTCTGTGACCCTATACTAAAAATTCGTTCCCATTCACTAGTGAATATGCTATTCGTAAAATGTTACGGAATATTAACATATTATCGACTTTTTTTGAATTTCTTTAATAGAACTTCCTCAAAAGCGGGAAAAATGCCTAATTGGGTTTTTGAGATGCAATTAAAATGTGCCTACTACGGAAGTACTTCCAATTTTTTGCTGGGTAATTGCACGTCAAACATGTATAATAAACGAGAATAGTGCTGCCAAAAAGTGTTCGGTTTGAAAAGGAACTACCGAAATGTATAATTTGTTGTGAAACGGTTTATATTTTATGTTCGACGAAAATTTTTTTATTTGACTGATTTAAATGAAATAAATTACAAAAAATGATATTCCAGTTATACTTCGGATTTTAAATTACCTGTGTCGTGGTAAAATTTGAGGACGATCTGCCCAGCTTCCGAACGATAGTAGGATCAAACTTGGCAGATATATGTCGAGTATTGACGTTTTTCTTGATATTTCAAAACATTCTCGGTACTGGTCAAACAATTTCAAGTAATTTGCAACAAACTTTTAAATCGTAGTCAGCTGACGGCAGGCGGAGGTGGAGGGGCGAAAACGAACTTTTTCTAAACGCGACACCACAGAACAAAACAAGCCGAACAAACACAAATATGTACACTTTTACCAACATAATCCATCACCAAAAGTGTTTGGAGCGAAAAGGCGAAATGAAACCGAAAGTGTTTACACTCACTCACTCGCACGGAGGCACACCGTCAACAACGTTCGGACTCACTCACGACAGTGGTATACTGTGCTGGGCTGTGCGGTTCGGTGCGGTGAAGATGAAAGCGGACCGCTCCAATATGTCGAAAACGTTTGGTGTTGGCTTTTTTGTATGCCCAGCGATTATTGGAGGGATTACAATATCAAATTTGTTTGCTTATGATTTATATTGGCCACTGGAAACTTGTTGTGCTTCCTCAGTGTTATTATTTTTTTCGGCTGGAAAGACCGAAAAATCACTGGAGAAGAAGGGACGGAGAAGAGGAGTATGATTGTGATTATGGGCACATAAAAAGCTCGTCTGTTGTTGGGGTTGTTGTTGCTGTTGTCGCTGTTGTCAGTGACTTTGTTGGGAACATTTGTAATAATCATGGAATGGAGGCGTCGATTGACACCTCTGGTGTCTGTGGTCACCCCGATGTGTGATCATCAATTGGGCGGCACAAGAAAAGAAAACGTGAGAACCTCGGAGGGAATGGGTGCCAAAGGGATGGCGTTTGTTCTATTAAAGATGGTGGCTGGAGGGTGGAGGATGATGTTTAGAAGAGGGCGAAATCATTAACTAGTCCCTGTTTATTTACATTCATTGTATACCTACCGCCTATTCCAGTTCGTTTCTAATGACATCCGATTAAGTCGCCAATGATTAAAACGCCACATTTATTTGGAAACCAAGAAAAAAAGTACCGCTCACCGACACTCAAATCGAAGCGGCCCACAAACAAACAGACAAACTAACAAAGTGTTCGGCTATATTTTGAACACGTTGACATTGATAAATGATATCGCCGAACTACAAAGGCCCAAATCGATATTTTTCATTACTTTCACGATAAAAATAACAATTAGTAATAGAATTTTTGTTAATAGAAAATGGAAAGATATCACATGCATACCACTATGCATACATGCAGACAAACATACAGACATGCGAGTACATACATAGTTAGTAATTGCTGATAAACAAATTGAAAAGTGTCGGCCAATAGTTGGGCCTGACTAACTAATAAGCTTGATGCTGTCTGAAGTTCCATTAGGAAGAAAGGAGAACATTTCAAGTTCCAGAATAGAACCTACAACAATTCGTCAACATATGGGTCATAATACCATTTCACCCATGTACTCTATGTTCTCCACCGATACTGGGGAGGATATAAGATCCATATCATTGCCTAAAACTGGGTCTTAATGCTACAGTGATCAAAGCAGAGACCCTAAACCGCAGTGTCCTGTTTTACATTGTGAAGAATATGTTTTTTATGATATGCAAATTTTAATACTTTTTAACAAAATTCGTTCAAAATGTGGAAGTTTTTATGGATTCAAAACAATAAAAATAGCACTATAAAATGTAAGTTGGATAGGATCATCACCCATAGAATCGTTGAACTCAGGCAATTGTTCAATGGACGTTGATCTTTTTTGTAATAATCACACAGTAGACTTTTCAAGAATAAAACTTAAGAACAACAATGAAGCAGAGAGGCAACTTTTTTAAACACAAACAGGATAGACCGTCTAGAGGCGTTCTCCATTGTTTCGTTTTGAATGCACAATTATTATTATACCCTACAGGACTAACTTTGTCATTCCGTTTGTAACACCTTGAAATATCGACCGATACCCTATAAAGTATATATATTCCTGATCGTCATAAAATTCTAAGACGTTCTAGCCATGTCTAGCACGCTAGCATCCAAACGAAAGGAGCCAGGACGTCTTATAGTCGTAGATCGGTTGGGATTGAAACTGGGCGAAATCGGCCCAACGGGAAAAATTTTTCCCTCACAAGGACTAAAAATACCCATAATGTCTGCTTGTACTTACTTGATATTGGGTGTGAGCATTCCCCCTATTCTTAGGGTGTGAAAAGGGGCAAAAAGAGATAAAAATTACACCTATCAAGCGGCAACATCTAGAAACACGAAACACAAAAAAAAAACACGAAACTCAGCGTGTACATCTCTCTAATTGCATAGACTCGTAAAATGAGGAGATTTTCGAAAGTCATTCGGTGTATACTCTGAATGAATTGCCACGTAAAATATTTTTTTTTCAAATTCGTACTTTATTTTTTTGCTTTTACGACAAAAAATGGTAGAATCATGAAGTTGCGTACGTGAGAGATAAGGTATTTTCAAAATTTATACTTTTGAAATTAAAATAGGATGGAAATACATTCAACCAAACGATTGTAGCTGAAAATACTCTCTCTGTCCCCCAATATTTAGGATATTTATGATTGCTGCCTTATATTTACTTTATGATTTGAAGTATTATTTGCATTATATATACATAGTATAAAAATATTGGTAGCCTTGGTTTATTAATTATATTTCTGATTTTCATACATTTGAAATTTGTTGCGGACATTCCTCCTGTAGCTTGGAAGCACCACAAATAAATGGGACAAAATGGGATAAAATATGGTACCAATGATACGACAACAGCTTGAATCATGAAATTCGGTGTGTATATCCCTATAATTTCATAGACACGTAAACTAGAGGGATTTTTCGAAATTCGTATTTTTAAGGGATATAATTGAAAAAGAGGGGATTGAAATGGGACCTTCCAAACCGCTGAACCTTCCAAAATAATACAGTCACTTTGTCTGTATCTGAATATGCTTCTCCCTAATGGCGACTGACAATCGCCTAATATTTAGGCATGTTCACTTTCACATTTACAGCATTGTATTTATTTATAGTAGTAGATTTTAAACAGTGCGCACAAGTATACATTATAGTTTGAAATAGTAAACAATTATAGTGATGTGCATAAAATATCACAATTTTCGTAATATGGTACTGTGCTTCTATGTAAAGTCGACATCTTTTAATCTGCTGGTAATAATGTGAAATGCACTGGTGTTGGAGGGTACATAAGATTCGGCCCGGCCGAACTTAACGCCTTCTTACTTGTTTTTACTTCAAATTTATATAATAAACACAAGTAAGGAAAGACTAAAGTCGGGCGCGGCCGACTACATGATACACTCCACTTTCTATCCGAAGACAATCCAACTCGATAAAAAAGTGAAAACGGGAAGAATTTTTGTATGTTTCCTAATCATAGGCTAATATTACCTGGTCCAATTTGTCAAATCTGAAATATTTATATCGGTGCTATATCCAAACGTGGAATATAGCGACTAACTTTCACAATAAGTTCATCCAGTTCAAATATAACGTGTTAAGCTCATTTTTTGAAAATTCCTGCTTTCTGGTGCGGAAGAAGTCTATCCGAAATTTGTATGGGAAATTTTTGGGGCGAAATTTGTATGGGCGCTATATGTAAATCTGAACCGATGACCCATTTTCCAGTTGAAATATGAGATATTTTGAAAGATTAGAAGAAGATCTGTTAAAATATGTGGTTTATAGAGTGGAAAAATGATATCGAGAGTGAAATTTGTGTGGCAGCTATATATAAATCTGAACCGATCTTACCCATTTGCACCATGGCTGTTTATAGAACAAATATAAGATACTTCGCCTAATTTGATGTGGATCTGTTAAAATATGTGACTTCTAGAGCAGAAAAAGTCAAATCGGGAGCGAAATTTTAATGGGAGCTATATATAAATCTGAACCGATCTGACTTTTTCACCATAGGTGTTATTAGTTTAAATGTAAAATGTTTTGCCAAATCTGAAGACAATCTGATACAATATGTGGTTTCTAGAGCGGAAAAAGTCAAATCGGGAGCGAAATTTGTATGGGGGCTATATCTAAATCTGAACCGATTTAATCCATTTTCAACACAGATGATTCTAGTAGAATTATAAGGTAATGCAAGGTAATTTGAAGCAAATCAAGTGAAATATGTGGTCTCTAGAGCGGAAAAAGTCAAATCGGGAGCGAAATTTATATGGGAGCTATATATAAATCTGAACCGATCTAACACATTTTTACCACAGGTGTTTCTAGTCGAAATATAAGATGCCAATTTTAAAGAAAATCTGTTGTAATATGTGGTATCTAGAGTGAGAGGAGTCAAATCAGGATTGAAATTCGTATGGGGGCTATATCTAAATCTGAACCAATTTTCTTCAAATTATATTAAATAGCGTTCGTCGTTGTACCGAAAAACTTCTTTGTGCAAAGTTTCATTTGGTTCTGTATACAATTGCGTCCTGTATCGAGATTACAAGAATAGATAGCTAAATCTACTCAAAAAGTGATTCTAAGTCGATCGGTATAATTAACAATGGGTCTATCTCGTTTACTTTTGGGTGTTACAAACAAATGCACAAACACATAATACTCTCGTAGAGTGTATAATTAAATGATGTTCGTTGGTAATCGCATCACTTGAGAACGGTACCAATAGGTTGATTTTTGTTACAAACTTTTTGTAGTAGTCCGAACTAGGTTTCAAGATGAAAAAACTTTGGGAAAGTTGACCGAAAAATTGGAAAATTTGTAAAAAAATACTGAAAGTGCCTTGGATTCCTGAATCAAATTTATGCAATGGATGTACGATCTGTTATGTTCGCTATGATTCTGTGAACGTTTTTAATAGACAAAAAAAAATAGTTTACTATAAAAAAAAAACTACGAAAATTCGGATAAATTGCAAAACGTTAAAAACGACCTCTTTTGATGATTCGCTTTTTCTTGGTTCGTTTTACTAGTTTTTTAATGATATTCAGTCGAAACTCTCTATAACGAATTCCAAGGACTTCGCTACGTGGGAAATTCGTTGTATAGAACAAATGCGCTATTTAAAACTTTTCATTTATTTTCGACCCTTCTTCAATACGTCAAGAAAAGCAAGCACATTATTTGATAGTTTGAAAGCTTTTTGTTTTTATTTTATTTGTACAAATTCCATATAAATAACTTTCCTGGCCTCAGCGCCATAGTGGCATTATTGAGGCAAGCCGACAATATATTATTCTAATTTATATACAATTATATACAAATTCAAATTCAATTTAAAAAAAATATCTTACAAAATTCAAATTTTATACTGAAGGTAGAAGCGTTTCAAATGAATTATATAGAAATTTCTTACATGCAGTTTTAAAAGTTGAAATTCTGTTAACAGCACCCACATAATCAATACGTTGTTTTGTCTTTTCAAGTCTACACCGTGAAACTCTTAAATTATTTCGATTTCTAGTGTTAAAGTTTGTTTGGTTCTGAAAAAATGATATGGTGTGATGGCCAATCTTATTAATGCACTTAAACACGAACATTACAACTTGGTACTCATACAATCCATATATTGGCAGTATAGTCTTCCCCACATCCCTATACAATGAAATCGTTGGATAGGTCAATGGTAAATTATATACCGTCTTGAGAGCTTTGTTTTGCATGCATTGGAGGGATATCAAAGAGCTACTGTTCTTATTGTTGGCGTAGGCAATAGCTAAGTATTTCAAATGCGATTGTACTAACGATTGAAATATCATGAGCTTCGATTTTTCATTTAACTTGTATTTCAATTTATATAATAAACCGATTGCTGGGGCTATTTTCTTCTTGATAGCAGCAATATGTATATCCCAGTTCAAATTGTTTTGCAGTGTCACTCCCAAATATTTCACAGACTGATCCTCACTAATTGATTTACCATCGACGTACACCGAGAAATTATCATTATTACTTGCTGGGTGGGGTCTAAACCGAACTACTTTTGTCTTGGATTTAGTATTTGGATTTAGCAATAAGCGATTCAACCTTGCGAATTCGAAAATCAATGATGCATCTCTTTCCATGTGAGTTCGTAAAGCCAGATCGTGCTTGTATGGGTAAAACAAACACACGTCGTCTGCAAACATAAATAGTTTACCCGACAAATCAAGGTTCTTCATGTCATTCACATAAATCGAAAATAATAACGGGCCTAAACCACTTCCCTGTGGGACTCCATATTCTACTGCGCCAATATTACTTCGTGCATCGTTAAGCTGAACATATTGTTTTCTATTCAATAAATAATTTTTGAATAGTAGACGTTCTTTTCCCGGAATGCCGTAATATTCCAATTTTTGAATTAATATTTTATGTTCTACAAGATCAAAAGATTTTGTAAAATCAAAAAATATGCCAGCAACACCGCAGAAACCACCATCTAGTCCCTTACAAATATACTGCAAAACATTGAATACAGCATCTTCTGTACCACAACCTCTTCTGAATCCAAATTGACTATCAAACAATAAGCTGTTTTCTTCCAAATAAAATAATAGTTTATCAAAAAGTATTTTTTCAAAAATTTTGTCAACTGTGGACAGGACAGCTATTGGTCGGTATTCATTTAAGGAAACAGCATTAACTTTCTTTGGTATTGGAACAACTTTATGAAGTTTTAAGGTGTCTGGGTATATTGAATACTATTCATTTTGTTAAAAATTTCCACCAAAAGTGGAACCACTTCCTCAGCAGATTCCTTAATAAATTTTGGTGATATATTATCGTATCCTGGACTTTTCTTACCTTCCATTTCTCTTATAACTTTACTCACATCATTTATACTAACATTATCTATTTTAAAACGGTGATTTGATTGTGAAAGAGTTCCCAGCAAATTAAAATTGTCTCCAGGCTGAATTTCAATTTGGGACTTCAAATCAGATACGGAGGAAAGAAAATAATTATTAAAACAGTTTACTTTGATCTCATCACTGCATATTCTGGAACCTTGTGAACCTTTAAATGTAGAATATTGTCCATATATAGGTAAAAGCTTAGCAATATCGGCAGATTCGGTCTATTGCTTGCCACTATGACAGTTATCCTCCCTTTTCGAAAATTGTTCGTTATAATGGAAATGGGAAATTCATTATAAAGAGTTCAAAATACACTGAAAATAAAACGAAAACCCAATTTTCTTAAAATCGATTCGATTAAAAACATTGAAATCCAGTTTCAGGTAGTTTGTGTATTTTTCACCGATGTATTAGATCGACACTCATTGGAATTACACCAACGAAGATGTTTTGATTGCGACAAATGTTCATCTAATACGAAAGTAGTTCTCTGTAATTATCTCAAAATCCGAAAAACATTCAGGTGCATAATAAGCCTCGGGATAAAACTCGGTTAGGTGTTCCCAAATATTATTCAAAATAATTTTTGGTTGAGCGAACGTGCGAAAAACATTGAATCAAATATCAAGTCATAGTGGATTCCATGCACCTCTATAGAATTTATGAAGGATTTAATTTTACCTTGAAAACATTTTTAAATATTAAATTGCAAATGGTTTTGACTAACCGTATGGATGATATGTCGGTTTTATTGTAACCAAAGTTTATGCCACTTTGTGTGGGAGGTACCAGAAGGGGTGTGGCAATATCGCCCATATTCCACATGAATGCAACATATATAAAAGCATTGCTAAATATCAAATTTCATAGTATTCCAATCATCCTTATAGAAGTTAAAACAGCTTTAATTTGACGTAGGTTAAGGTGACTAGTGTGGGAGGTACTGGAAGGGGCATGGCAAAACCCGCCATATTTAGTACACTTAAAGCGATTATCAAACCATTATCAAATAACAAAATATATTTAATTCTAAATATCCGTATGGAAGTTACAGTGGTTTTAATATTAAACATAGGAATATGGGTCATTTATGTGGCAGGTACTAGAAGGGGCGTGGCAATTTCCCCCATCTTCGAACATAAACTAAGTTTGGGAAAAATATTACCATGTGCAAAGTTTGAATTGATTCCTTAACTCCTTTCGACAGTTATCGTGTACACCAGCCAGTCGGACGGACATGTCTCAAACAGCTTAAAAAGTCATGAAACGGATTTGGTCCAAACACACTTGGGGTCTTAAGACACTCCTTCAATACGTTACACTTTTTTTCTGTCCCAAATGATATATACCCTCCTACTCTGTAGAGTGAGAGCATAAAAATGCTGTTGATATGGCGACTGCTGTATTATATTTAGAGTCCTTTTGCAAAAATGACACCGAGTCCCCAAATCTTTGAGGGCCCATAAAAAAGTGCCTGACTTTGGGCAAAACTGGGAGACACGGATTTTTTGGTCTTTTATCACATAGTCGTCTCCGTATATGGTTATATTTCCATGACTTATAAAATTACACACAATGTAATAAGAAGTGCATTGGAGAAGAGACAGGTTAACTGTCGTGGATGCAAACAAACAATATGATCAGATCTGTCCATATTGCTAAGCCGCACATATGGATAACTTTCATCATCTATAAAGTGAGTTGAATTTCTTATAGAGTGGACATTAACCATAAAGTGATTCATACTAAATGGGACGAAAAGATGTAAAAACTAAACCAATCAAACGACAACAGCTAGAATCACGAAATTCGGTGTGTGCGCCCCTCTACTTGTGTTGGCACGTACAATAATTCGTACTTGTATGGGAAAGAGGGGGAAATTGGTACCTTATAAACGGCTGAAAATGAAAACATAAAAACATTTAAAAAAATTACTTTTAGGGGGAAACGGAGTGAGGGGGATAAAAGCGGTTAGTGTTATGAAATTCGATGTATATATCGCTGGTACCAACCACATGTCTATAGCTGGTATCATCGAATTAGGTTATACATTCGACTGTGAGCGCTAAAGATAATGGATTCTTTTTTGGGGCCACAGGCCAGGAAGTAAATTGATGTGGTTCCCTAGAAATAAAAGATTGGAATGTTTGATGATGATCTGCAAAATATTTCGTCGTTGGGTCAAGCCGCCACTTCTGAAAACACCCATAAAAAGCATGTATTGCCCGTGTTATTTTTTCGAAGCTCTTCAAATATAAATTTTCAATCTTCACTTAGAATAACTCATTGGTCGCTTTATTGGACGTTTGGGGATTTTCAAAGTTAAGCAGTTGAAAACTCATATAAATAGATGGAATCAATACCTTTCAAATGATGCATAAATGATGAATATAAGACGAAGAACGACGTCACTAACTCCATTTTTAAATAATTTAATACAGGAGATGGTTTTTAGAGCCAACATTTCAAAACATTTTTTTACAAAAATGTAGTTATTTATTTTTAATAAAATTCTACCACCAAATACAAAAAAGTTTTCAGTTGAATGAAAACAAGTAAAAACGGCGTTAAGTTCGGCCGGGCCGAACTTTATATACCCTCCACCATGGATTGAATTCCACAGAGGATGTCGATTTTCGTAGAAGTGCAGTAATATTACAGGAAAATATAATTTTTTTATATAGCCAAATCAAAACAAATAAAAATATAATTTTATAAATGAATATAATATTTTAATTATTTCAAACCATTATTTATTTCAAATCAAAAAATAAATATTCATCTATTTATATTTTCAAAAAGCTTAAATACCATAAATATTGGTAGATAGTGGGTGCTACAGTTGATTGTATTTCCATTCTATTTTAATTCCAAAAGTACTAATTTTGAAAATCCATTATGAGACGTACATAGTGCAAAATAACCTAACTTCATGATTCAACCAATTTTTACCGTAAAAGAAAAATTAAGATTTTGGAAAAAAATACGAATTTGTCTATGCAGTCAGAGGAATGTATACACCGAATTCCATGATTCCAGCTGAGCCCATTTGGTTGGTACCATTTTTACCCCCTTGACGTTTCTACTCAATTAGAATTTCACCATTCTAGCTGTAGTCGTTTAGTTGGTACTATTTTTCTCCCTCTGTACCATTGTATCCCTTGAAAGTAAAAATTTCGAAAATCAGTTTATTTTCCGTGTATACGCAGTCAGAGGAACGTATACTCCGAATTGCATGACTCTAGCTGCGGTCATTTTATTGGTACTATTTTTATCCCCTTTTTTCATTTTAACCCAAAAAATAGAAATTTCGAAAAATCTGTTTATTTTAAGTGTCTACGTAATCAGAGGAATGTATACACCGAATTTCGTTATTCCAGGTGTAGCCGGTTGGTTGGTACAATTTTTATCCCTCCGTACCCATTGTATCCCTTGAAAGTACGAATTTGGAAAAAACCTTTTATTTTTCATGTCTACGTAGTCAAAGGAATGTATACTCCGAATTTCATGACTCTAGCTGCGGCCATTTGGTTGGTACTATTTTTATCCCCTTTTCTATTTTGGCCCCAAAAAGTACGAAATTCGAAAAATCAGTTTATTTTCCGTGCCTACACAGTCAGAGGAATGTATACTCCGAATTTCATGACTCCAGCTGCGGTCATTTGATTGGTACTATTTTTATCCCTTTTTTCATTTTAACCCCAAAAAGTACGAATTTTGAAAAATCCGTGTATTTTACTTGTCTATGCAATCAGAGGAATGTATACACCGAATTTCATTATTCTAGGTACAGCCGTTTGGTTGGTACCATTTTTATCCCTCTATTCCCATTTTACCCCTTAAAAGTACGAATTTGGAAAAAATACTTTTATATTATGTATCTACTCAATTAGAGGAATGTACACACCGAATTTCGTGTTTCTAGCTGTTGTCGTTTAATATGTACCATTTTTATCCCTTTTTTGCCCCATTTCACCCCCTACAAATAAGAATCACTTTATGGTGCACGTTTTTTCTATAAGGGGAATGCGCATACCAAATATCAAGCAAATATAAACAGACATATTCAAAAAACATGCTTAAATACGTTAAAATATTAGGGATTATTATGGGTATTTTTAGTCCTTGTGAGGGAAAAATTTTTCCCTTTGGGCCGATTTCGCCCCATTTCAATCCCAACCGATCTACGACTATAAGACGCATTTATGGAAAATTTCAACATTCTAGCTCCTTTCGTTTAGATGCTAGCGTGCTTTCAACAGACGGACAGACGGACGGACGGACGGACGGACGGACGGACGGACATGGCTAGATCGTCTTAGAATTTTATGACGATCAAGAATATATATACTTTATAGGGTCTCAGGTCGATATTTCAAGGTGTTACAAACGGAATGACAAAGTTAGTATACCCCCATCCTGGAGGTGGAGGGTATAAAAATACAACAAAAATACTATAAATGTCCAATATGTTAGTCTAGACAAGACTCAAAATTTATATTTAAAGTGTTTTCAAGGGTCTATTAAAGAAAGAAGTATTTGACAAAAATGCAACACAAAACAAGTAAGGAAAGACTAAAGTCGGCCGGAGCCAACTATATGATACACTCCACTCTCTATCCGAATACAATTCAATTCTGTAAAAAAGTTAGAACGGGAAGGATTTTTGTATGTTTCCTAATCATAGGCTATATTCGAACATGGAATGAAGTGTCCCACTTTGACAATAGGTTCTTCCAGTTCAAGTGTAACGTGTTATGCTCATTTTAAAGAAATTCGGTAAAAATACATGGTTTCTGGGGCGTAGAAAGTCAAATCGGAAGTGAAATTTGTGTGGGAGCTATATATAAATTTGAACCGATATGACCTATTTTCACCATGGTTATTTCTAGAAATATAAGAAATTTTGTTAAATTTGAAGAAGATCTGTTAAAATATGTGGTTTGTGGAGCAGAAAATGTCAATTCGGGAGCTAAATTTTAATGGGAGCTATATATAAATTTGAACCGATTGTCCTATTTTCACCATGGTTATTTCTAGTTCAAATATAAGATGATTTGCCAAATATGAAGACAATCTAATAAAAATATGTGGTTTCTAGAGCGGAAAAATATAAGATGATTAGCCAAATATGAAGACAATCTAATAAAAATATGTGGTTTCTAGAGCGGAAAAAGTCAAATTGGGAGCGAAATTAATCTAACAAATTTTCACCACAGGGGCACCTAGTTGAAATATAAGACGTTTTGCAAATTTTGAAGAAGTCTGTTAAAATGAAAGTTAAAGTAAAAAGAGTCAAATCAGGAGTGAAGTTCGAATTGGAGCTATATCTAAATCTGAACCGATTTTCAAATTAAATAACGTTCGTCCTTATACCGAAAAACTTCGTTGTGCAAAGTTTTATATGTATTCAGACTACAATTACGACATGTACTTTGATTACAAGAATATATGGACAGACAGACAGAAGGACATTGCTAAGTCGATTCAAAAAGTGATTCTAAGTCGATCAGTATAATTAACAATGGACCTATCTCGCTTGCTTTTGGGTGTTACAAACAAATGCACAAAGACATAATACTCTCGTGGAGTGTATACAAATTACACGGAAAAACATGAATTTTAGAGGGGTTTTCAGGAGCGTTTAGCTCACAGACGACTTGAATAAGGAACAAAATATTTTGCAAATGATCGTTAAATAATCCAAACATTATTTTCGACTGAAAATAATGTTTTCATTTGTATAGACAACAAACCAGCCTAATGTGCACTTACCGCGCCGGAAAACAAATTGCAAATTTTCGCAACATGATTTTTATAGCGAAAGATATTTTGGCTATATACCTTCATAAACAAACCAAACTTTAATTTTAAGTACGGAAACACACAACCTATAAAAGAAGACATAACTTGTCGAACCAATAAACATATTCATTCATGAGAGAGGTGTTCTAAAAACTAATATTTTCCGAGATAATCTAAAAAATAACAACAACAAATTAAATATAACAAATTCAGTAAACGCAGCACCCAAATTTGTACAGAGATTGTGAGACGTTGATGATTTTATTGCGACGAAACCAAATATGTTTGCGAGTCTGGTGAATTTTGAATGTACGAACGAATATCAAGTCCATTAAACAATACCTCGATGTCCTGGACCCATAAAGCATTCATATCTTCTGGAATGGAACTTGCATTAACGAAATTACCCCATATACACGCATATGCATGTAGATATGGACATAAAAGAAAGTGTCTTCTGTTTGTGCAAAATATTGCAATATTGCAACCAACTGACGAAAACGAAATGTATGTAAACATCATAAACTCGCTTCACCGAGCTGAGCTGAACCGAACTGAACTGAATTGTACGGAAGGCAATGATAACGCGAGCGTTGTTGATGGCTACGTATGGTATGGAGCAGAGTAGAGTAAGTATCGTAGCGTTGAGTTGCGTTTTAAATGTTGTGTTTGCTGTTTGTGGCAGATAAAGAAAGAAATCAAAATGATTTACAACCCGCCAAGAGCAGATACCGTTCCTACTGCTACCAACAGCCCAAGAAAACATTTGCACAGTCAAAGTAATCAAAAAATAAAATATAAATAAAAATAAAAATAGCAGTTGTATTCTATTTGGTATCACCGAATGGTAGCAATACCCTCCTCCGTAGGTTGTTTCAATATTTGTTGATTCGCCTTGTCCGGTTCTAGGGTATTTCGCCTATACAAATTGATTTTGAAAGAATAAACCAGAATGAAAGAATAAAACTTAATTAAGCGACATTTTGCATAGGTTAATATAGAAAAGGTAAGGAAATGCTAAACTGGTTCACCGATTAATATATTGGATATAATTTTAGAGAAAAAACTTGAAGCGAACGTGCTATAAATCCAACAAAATTCTCGATTTCCATTCCAATTTGTAAGGCGCAAATGCGTGACCGATCAGTTCAAACAATATGAATTTCATCCACTGACATTACTACTACTATTAAAATATTTAATATTTTCTTTTGATCCGTGGTTCTTCGAAATGAAGGAAAACAAGTAAAAACGGCGTTAAGTTCGGCCGGGTAGAGCTTTATATACCCTTCACAATGGATCGAATTCCACAGATGATTTCAATTTTTGTAGAAGTGCAGTAACATTACAGGCAAATGTTAATTTTTCTTAATATAGTCAAATAAAAATGTTGAAAAAATAATTTTATAGATAAATATAAGGCACCAATCTTCAACAAATCTTAAACACCTGAAATATTGGGTGATAGTGGGTGCATTTTCAGCTACAGCCATTTGGTTATTTGTATTTTAAATCCAAAATTACAAATTTTGATAATCAATGATTCTAGCTGCGGCCATTTGGTTGGTACCATTTTTATCCCCTTTTTCCTATTTTACCCCCTTAAAAGTATGACTTTCGACAATCTCCCCATTTTACTAGTCTATGCAATTAGAGAGATGTACAAGCTGAGTTTCATAATTTTAGCTGTAGCCGTTTAGTTGGTGCCATTTTTAACCCACAGTTCCCATTGTATCCCCTGAAAGTACGAATTTGGAAAAAACTTTTTATTTTTCATGTCTACGCTGTCAGAGGAATGTATACTCCGAGTTTCATGACCCCAAAAATACGAATTTCAAAAAATCCCTTTTTACGTGTCTACGCAGTCAGAGGCATGTATACACCGAATTTCATTATGTAAGGTGCAGCCGTTTTGTTGGTACCATTTTAATCCATATATTCCCATTTTATCCCTTAAAAGTACGTAGTGGGAAAAATACTTTTATATTATGTATCTAGTCAATTACAGGAAAGAATTCCATTTGGGAAATTTTAACTAAAAAATGTGTTTTTTCTTAAAATTAAGTTAATGCGTATGCTGAAATTTATGCCGAGTTCTTCATACATTTAAGCATTAATGAACTTATAAAAAATCACTTGAAATTGTTTAGAAAATTTTTGAATATTAATCTAAGAAGCAATTCTCGTTCGTTTGCAGAGACTTATTTCTTATATAATTAAATTATTTTTCTAAACAACCACTGCGAAGGCGCCTATCTTGTCTTCGCAGCAATCATGGTGTAATACCTCAAGCCCTGAAGCAAAATCATTTGTTTGCATTTTTTAGTTAAATTGAACTTATCTTAAGTTCACTTTTTTCTTGTATCAAGTAGAATTTTTCTCAGTTTAAGTAAAAATTTACTTGTTCTGAGGAAAGAATCAGCAAAATTGTCCTCAGTTCAAGTAAATATGAAGGAAAACTTAGGCAAATGAACCAAATACATTTTTACTTAGATTAGTAAAAATTATTTATTTCGAGGAAAAATTTACTTAATTTTAGGAAAATTTTACTTAAATTTAGTAAAAATTTACTTAGATATTGGAAAATTTAGGTTAAATTTTACTTCGATTTTGTAGGAAAATTTTACTTGAATTTAGTAAAAATTTACTTGGTTTTAAAAAAAATTTACTTAGATTTAGGAAAATTTCAGCAAAATTTTACTTAGATTTAGTAACAATGTACTTGGTTTGAGGAAAAACTTACTGGATTTTTCCTCAGTTTGAGTAAATATTTACTTGGTTTGAGGAAAATTGAGCTAGAATCAAGTTCAAAGCATGTACTATTTTCAATGAAAAGTTTGAACTTGATATGAGGAAATCTTCCTTTAGCGCTATACCAAGTTCAATTTTCTTAAACTTTAGTACTTGGTTTGAGGAAAATTGAGGTAGAATCAAGTTCAAAGCATGTACTATTTTCAAGGAAAAGTTTGAACTTGATATGAGGAAATATTGCTTTAGCGCTATACGAAGTTCAATTTTCCTATATTTTAGTTCATTTGAACTCATTATAGGGTTCACTTTTTTCTGAGTGTAGAATCCACATATTTCAACCGATTTTCTTCAAATTACAACTAGAAACAGACATACAAAGGTATAGCTTCCACACAAATGTCGCTGCTGATTTGACTGCTTCTGCTCTTTGAACCACATATTTTAACCGATTTCAACTAGAGGCACCTATAGTTAAGGTGGGTCACATCGTTCCATGTTTTGATATATCCCTGGATCAAATGTCCTCCTTGATTTGATTTCGTTCCGGAAGCCACAGCGAATTGAATTGTAATGAGACTTTAGCTTTTCCTTACTTGTTTTTAAATAAATTATACCCTCAAAACAAGTGGCACATGCAAATATATGTGAAAGTAGGTTAATGATAACTTAAAGCGTAATAAAACCAATCGCTAGTTGATCTATTCCCTTTATTTCTTTAAGTTTTAGATAATTTCTTCACTTTACTAATATTTGTATAATTTCCCGTTAACTTGATATGACACTACTGAATCGCGGGAAACAAATCTAAATTATAAAAAAACAACCGCATGGCTACACAGTTTTCAAAAAATATTTTAAATACTTATTCGCACCAGTATTGGTGGTAAATTAAAAATAATTCAAATATCATGATTCTATCTGTATTAGTTCAGCTTCAACAACCATTTCAAGTTTAGTTTATTCATATTTTACTTTTTAATGGGGAGACTTTCATTTGAATTGATGTATGGTACACTGAAAAAATTCTTTCATAATATTTACGAAGGACTAGCTGACCCGACAAAAATTTTCCTGTCCATATTTCAATTAGTTTATTTGTGATCGTCGTGTGAATTTTTGAAAAGCCATTTCAAATGTTTAAGCAAACCTCGAATGAGAAAATTTTTGTTCTCAGTGATTATTGTATCGTTTGCTGGCATAGATATTCAAATTAATTATACGATCTAATTCAGATTACGCCAGTGGAAGTGTCTACACGTTCGCTTAAGTGGATTTTGAACAATGTTTAGGGACACCTTTCGCATGAGTTTGATTTTTCATACGGTGAACTGGAAATATCGACTGGGAATATAATACAGGTCGACATTTCAACGGTGATTTTGCCATTAACACTTTCAAGCAAGTGTTTTGAATTTAATTGAACAGATTCGTCGTTCTGCAACTCGAAACGGAATCACTGGAATCACTTGGAATCACTGGTAGTGTTTGGTAAAAATCAACAAAATAATGATTAATAGACATCGGATTTGTATGCCAATTATATTTGTTGAACAGATTTCCACCAGGATGATGGCACTGTTGGTCTCCCCTAGACGTAGTCTAGAGGAGACAATTTATTAAAACAACACAAATTTGGTTTTTTAATATTTTAATTTGAGCAAGTGTGTTCGCGTACACGTTCGGTGTACACAAAAACTACTGATTTGACAGCCATAAAATAACCGCTAACGCCGCTTTGGATGTTACAGCGTTGACATACGCACATCAGGTGATGTCGATCATATGGTCGTTTTCCAACCGGCCAGCATCAGCTGATGTCGATCATATGGTCGATCTTCAACATTTGTTATCTTTGCATTTTTAATATAAGCACCACATGCTGACATGAGAATCATTTGTGTGAAGTCGTCATTCAATTATAATCATCCTCTCAAAATATACTGTTGCATAAAAATTGCCTGTCTAGTCATTATTCCGTCTAATTTCTCCAAAGACTTTATTTAAGACATCGTATACTCATACCATCATTTGTTAGTTGGAAGATATTTAATACTCTTTAATAATATACGTATTCAACGGCAATTTGATTGCTGAATTAGCTGTTCGACTTTTTTCAACAATTTAGCTGCAATTTCAGATGAAGGCGGTAAATTTAAATTCTGCGAGAGAATCGTAGCCAAAATCTACACGTATGGTACCAATGTGATCGTCCAGAGGATAATCACTACAATTCCATCTTTCAAAACTTTCATGAGTGTGCTCTCCAAATGTCTCCATCGTCGTGCTTTCCTTTAAGAAGCGTTTCTTCAATATGCTATTCGTTAATTTCTCCACTCCCAGTGTCATTGCAAAAACTGAACTGAAGATTCTGAGTCGGTAGTCTGCGGTAGTCAAAGTCATTTTCTCCAGAAACAGAATCCTCCAATCAAGTGTTTCTCGCGGCCAATGTAGCATGTTTGCTCAACGACACACGGTTTGGAGCAACGAATGGGAACACAAACTGAAAAAGTCTAAATATCAACATTCGCAATATGAACAGAATTTTCTAATGCAAATGTCCAACAATTGTTTTGAAAATACTCCAGATTGGCCGTTCCACAACACATGATTCTGTTCGTCAGCTGGAGATTGCACTGGAATCGCCCGTAATGTAAATCAAAAATCACCTTCCAGCAGAATCATTGAATCAACAGAGCGCCATAGTACACTCCTCCGGACCGATCAAAACGTTGGCCACATCAGATCTTTGAAAGGTTGAACGATGGATTTTCGTTAATTTCCATATTCATCGCAACTTGAGTGCATTTCGGCAGTCTTGAAAGGACGCAACTGAAATTCCCGATGAAGCAAGCATCGCTTTAATTTTGCGAGCGAAATTTTGCCAACATTAATACTATCAAAAAAGATTTTCCAGTTTCACCGAGAGCGTCCAAGAAGAAGTTCAATCAATCGTTCAAAAGCCATATTGGCAATGCATCGTATTCACATTGTTTTTGCATTGCATTCCAACTTTTGATTAAATGCTTAGTGCATCGGATAGTGTAGCGCTGTCATTCCTAGTTGAGCAAATTAATCACATGTCTTCATTCAATCGGTGAAAATATAGGGTCCGCCATATAACGTTTTTTTTCAACTATTCAACCGTTGGACTATTATTTGTGGGGTGCCCGAGGCAGCCATTTGATCCGGAAGGATTCCATTATTAACCGGAAGGATTGTACTTTCAAATAAAAAAAGAAATTTGAGAAAATATTCAGTAGTTTTTTTATAGCATTTTCAAAATAAAAAGTTATTTGGCGGACCCTATACATGAAGTACGTATAACTGGATTTCCCTATTTATTTGATGACTGATTAACCCAACAAAATATGCAGTTCCTATCGTCAGTTCTGACAAAAAGTGCATAAAATATAAAGATTTGTTGCATTTTAGACGATTTTTTTTGACTTTTCTTTATAATTATCTGAATTTTTGTGTTCCGAAAACTTTCGCAGAATCATAACGAACATAACATAAAGGAATTTCGCATATCCATTGCTTGAATTGGGACTTATAGCCCTGAATTCATTCAAAAATGCTATAGAAAAAGGCACATTCAGTTTTTTACAAATATTTCTGTTTTGCGGTCAACTATCCAAAAGTTTTTTCAATTTAAAACCCAGTTCGGACTACCACGAACAGTTTGTAACAAAGATCAGCCAAATCTGTTCAGCCGTTCTCAAGTGATGCGATTACCAACGAACATCATTTCATTTTTCTTATGTAGATTTCATAAAAGGTTTTTCATAAATTTAGTGCATTTTTTCTTAATATGTATGAAAAATTCATAAATAACATGAAATGTTTCATACAATTTTCATTTCATATTATTGAAGAATATTATGAAATATGTCATAACCAATAAAAAAATTGTCTTATGAAATGTCTTCATAAATATAATAAAGGATTTCATAGTTTTTATGAAATGTTTCATAACTTTCAACCACATTTTTAGTGTGTCGACGTTATTCATTGAATGCTAGCAATTCTCATTTGTACTCTGTTACCTCTGACATAAGTATGAACCCTGATTTAGACCAAAGACATATTCATTGCAAAATCTCTCACAATGCTGGTGGTGATTGGTTAGTCAACGAGACAGACATTTTTTCTCTTTTTTTATTGTAAACTTCAGTATAAATTATTACTACTTATGAAACTCTTTCATAAAATTAATGAAGTTTCTTCATAAAATCTATGAAAATTTGCATAAATCATATTATGAAAAATAATGAATTTTTATGACAAAAGTTCTTCGAATGAAGAACTGCATTTCATAGTTTCTAAGAAATGTTTCATAAATTCTATGACACTTTTCATTGATTTGTGCTTTATGAAACATGTTTCATAAAGGTTTCTTTGGTACCTTTTTTATGAAAATGTTTACTGAGTTTAAGACAAAATCATAAATATTATGAAGGTAATTCTTTCAGTGTATGCACATATAACAAAAATGTGCACAATAAAGTGATTTTTATTTGTAG
Organism: Polietes domitor; assembly: GCA_947397865.1. Taxonomy (NCBI): domain Eukaryota; kingdom Metazoa; phylum Arthropoda; class Insecta; order Diptera; family Muscidae; genus Polietes; species Polietes domitor. Next base: position 124,048,223 of record OX377618.1, on the reverse strand, counting down.
GAAGTACAATGGGACAAAAAAGGGATAAAAATGGTACCTATCACACGCGAACAACTAGAAACACAATAATCGGTGTGTACATTAGGGCGTACCTCAAAAAAAAAGTTCGCCGTACACCTTCGAATATGAAGTATTATTGAAAGGTAGTTTCAAAAAAAAAAAATTTATTTTTTTATGCCGAACGTAGGGGTCGCGCTTTTACATTTTTCTATATAACTTCTGCATTTATAAACGGATTTTAAAGTGTGATGCATCGATGTTTTTGTCTCGACTAGGCCGATTTTTTTGTCTTTGAAGTCATTGAGCTCAAGCACCCACTTCTGGAACTTACCCATCATATCTCAGTTGCTACTACCCTAATGTACTACTCTAATATCAGAAAATTAAAGCTCGCAAAAATTCATGAATCATGCTTGAGCTTTTTTTATGTAAATATAAATATTGTGATATTTTTTGATTGTTAATACTTGTAACTTGTAATTGAATAATTTCTGTTTTTTTGTAATAGACCCTTGAAGATGACCAACGGTGTTGGTCGAAATATTGCGAAATAAAAAACAAGAAAATAATAAAATAGTAATTTTTGTTTTATTATTTGAAAACAAAACTGACCTCAAGCCGAACAAAAGACAAAACGAAACACATCAAAAGGTCAACCATACATACCACTAACATTTTTCCAAATTCTAATTTTATGTTGTTGCTTTTACAACAAAAATGGGTTGAATCATGAAGTTAGGTTATCGTGCACTGTGTACGCGAGGAATAATGTATTTCAAAATTTGTACTTTGTCTTATATTTATTTTTTTGAATTGACTTGACGTACTATTTCGATATACATATATAGTATAAATATATTGGTTGCCTTGCCTTATAAGCGTGGTTTAAAATAATAAAAGTTTTAATTTTTTTATAAAATTAAAAAAATATTTTTTTGGTTTGGCTATATTAAAACAAGTAAAAACGGAGTTAAGTTCGGCCGGGACGAACTTTATATACCCTCCTCCTTCGTTGAAGTGCAGTAATATTGCAGGAAAATATAATTTGTTTAATATAGCCAAACCAAAACAAAAACAAATATTGAAAAAATAATTTTATAAATAAATATAATATTTTTATTACTCCAAACCACGCTTATAAGGCAAGGCTATCAATGTATTTAGATATCGAAAGTCGAATCAAAAAAGCGTAAATACCATAAATATTGGTTGATAGTGGGTGTTACAGTTGGTTGTATGTCCATTCTATTTTAATCCCAAAGTGCGAAATTAACCTAACTTCATGATTCAACCAATTTTTGTCGTAAAAGTAAAAAGCACGAATTTGGAAAAATCATTTTGTTTTGCGTGTCTATGCAGTCAGAGGAATGTATACTCCGAATTTCATGACTCTAGCTGCGCTCATTTGGTTGGTACCATTTTTCCTATTTTACCCGCTTAAGAGTACGTCATTCTAAAATCTTTTTATTTTAAGTGTCTACGCAATTAGAGTGATGTACACACAGAATTTCATCATTCTAGCTGTAGCCGTTTAACTGGTACTATTTTTATCCCTCTGTACCCATTGTATCTCTTGAAAGTACGAATTTGGAAAGAACTTTTTTATTTTTAAGTCGAGGAAGTATACTCCGAATTTCATGACTCTAGCTGCGGTCATTTGGTTGGTACTATTTTTATCCCTTTCATTTTAACACCAAAAAGTACGAATTTCGAAAAATGCGTTTATTTTACGTGCCTACGCAGTCAGAAGAATGTATATTCCGAATTTTATGACTCTAGCTGCGGTCATTTGGTTGGTACTATTTTATCCCTTTTTCCATTTTAACCCCAAAAAGTAAGAATTTCGAAAAATCCGTTTATTTTATTTGTCTACGCAATCAGAGGACCGTTTGGTTGGTACCATTTTTATCCCTCTATTCCCATTTTACCCCATAAAATTACGAATTTGGAAAAAACACCTTTATAATATTTATCTAATCAATTAGAGGAATGTACACACCGAATTTCGTGTTTCTAGCTGCTGTCGTGTACTAGGTACCATTTGTTATCCCTTTTCATCCATTTCACCTCCTACGAATAAAAATCACTTTTAGTTGCACGTTTTTGTTATAGGGGGAATGCGTATATCCAATATCAAGTAAGTACAAACAGACATATTGAAAAAATATTTTTAGTCCTTTTGAGGGAAAAATTTTTCCCTGTGGGCCGATTTCGCCGATTTTCCAATTTTCAATCCCAACCTATTCTACGACTATAAGACGCATTTATGGCAAATTTGGACGTCCTAGCTCCTTTCGTTGATGCTAGCGTGCTTTCAACAGTCAGATGGACGGACGGACATGGCTAGATCGTCTTAGAATTTTATGACGATCAAGAATATATATACTTTATATGGCCTCAGGTCGATATTTCAAGGTGTTACAAACGGAATGACAAAGTTAGTATACCCCCATCCTGGAGGTGGAGGGTATAAAAAATAACATTTTCCTGTACTGTTATTGCACTTCTAGGAAAATCGACAGCCTCTGTAGAATTCTAGTCATGATGGAGAGTAAATAAAGTTCGGCCCGGCCGAACTTAACGTTTTTGTTCACTCTGAAGCAAAATAATTTATTTGAAATATTGGGTAACATTTTCCTTAAATTTCATTAGATTTAGTAAAAAATTACTTGGTTTGAAGAAAAAAATTGCTCAGTCTGAGTAAATTTTCCTTAGTATGAGGAAAAACTTAACTAGAATCAAGTTCAAAGCATGCCATACTTTCAAGGAAAAGTTTGTACGATGTTAAATTTTCCTCAGTTATAATACACTTAACTCTAAAAGTGAACTGCGGTCGACTTTTTGTCCTTCAAAAGTCGATTAGTCGCGTCAATTGAATATTCCTCCTAAACCTCCAAAACTCGTAGTGTTATTTTTGAATCTTTTCCAATTACCCTTTAAATAACACCAGAACAGTTCGTTACCAATGGGAACAACCTTTTTCGTTAACCACTCTAACGTACACACATACATACACATGTATCTTTCGGTGACAGCCAACATCGAGAAATCGCGATTGTTATTTTAGAATAAAATTTTTGAAACGCTGACATATTTATTTAAAACGCCATCAGACATCGCAGACAAATAGGGGTGACAGGGCGAAATCAGTTATGACACACACGTTAACACTCTTCACTCAAAACTTATCTCGAATAATATTTTCATTTAAAAAAAACAACACACCAGCCCACCAGTCAGGGGATGCAATTCAGGGAATCACGAGCAAAACATACGTTCTCTCTTTGTTCCCTCGGGTAAACAACACGGGTCGTTGTTTTGTTTCATTTCGACATGTAAATATTTTCATTTTTACAATCGCCAAAAGCTGTAAACTTTCAAAAAAGAAGCGTGCGAATTGAAAATCTTTTAAGCAAGAAATTCCCACGCCATTTGATGGCGTATCACTTGGAATCACAATGACAATGGCGTACTCGCTGCACTACTCGGCACTCGTATATCAAATGGATTTATACTTTGTTGTGACGTGGTCTTTTCGAAAAAGTTAATTGTAATTCACGTTAATACAACAAAATTACAACAGATCTTAACTTTATGTATTTGTGGCAATTAAACGCTTAAGTTTTATAAACTCTGCTAAGCCAGCTGGCATTATGACCGAGCTTCTGTTCAGCAAATACGCCTCGCACTTACTCACTTACATACTAACGGCGACTAGGCGCACAAAAAGTACAAGAAAAAATGATCATAATTTTTATTTTACTTGCATTTCTGCCTCCACAGAATGACTGAATGTCTGGGTGTCGAGCGATGGTGCAGTCAGTCACTCCTTAGTCGTATAATAATTACGACGCCAGTTGTAAATTGCCCGTGATGGCGGTCGAAAGGGGCTGAGCGGGTGGCAGGTGGTCAAACTATGCCACAGTGGAATATGTTGACGCAGGAATATCGATGTTGTGATGTTTTTATGGCCATAAATATTTAAAAATTTATAATTTTATTTATTGCACATACAGACATACATACCTACGTACGTACGTACGTACCATAAACACGACAATAACGGGTTGTTGTTACAACACTTGAACTCTAAGTCAGTGAATATTTGGATCATAAATCTACCATTCACCATCTACACAACATCAACTGCAATAAAATCGAGTTATCTCTCTTTGAATGGCGCGCAGAAATGGCCAATCTTCGCTGAGAAGTGGTCCGCCGCCTGTTGCAACTGCAACGATTTAATTCGATAGAATCGGTGAGAGAAATCGTATGATTCCTATTTCACACTTATTACGCAATTATATTGGAAAATAAAAAAAAATAATAAAAACAAGTGAAAAAGGCCGGGCCGAACTTTATATAACCACCACCATGGATTGCATTCCACAGAGGTTGTCGGTTTTCGTAGAAGTGCAGTAATATTACAGGAAAATGTTAAAGTTTTATAATATAGCCAAAACAAAACAAATAAAAATATTGAAAAAAACAATTTTATAAATAAATAAAAAATTAATTTATTTTAAACCGCACTTATAAGGCAAGGCTACCAATATATTTATACTATATATATTGAAATTATACTTCAAGTCAATTCAAAAAGTTAATAAAAGGCATCAATCTTCAAAAAAACGTAGGTACCCTAAATATTGAGGGATAGCGGTTGCATTTTCAGTTACAGTCTTTTGGTTGGTCGTATTTTTAATTTAAAACTACAAATTTTGAAAATTTATTATCTCACACTGCAAGATAACATTACTTCATGATTATACCCATTTTTGCGTAAAATGTATAAACATACGAATGTGGAAAAATCTTTTTATTTTGCCAGTCTATGCAGTCAGGTGAATGTATACACCGGATTCCATGATTCTAGGTGCATTCGTGTAGTTGGTACCATTTTCATCCTCTTTTTTTCCATTTCCATTTTACCCCTTAAAAGTACGATTTTCGAAAATCTCTTTATTTTACGTGTCTACGCAAGTAGAGGGATGTACACACCAAATTTCATCATTCTAGATCCGGGCGTTTAGTTGGTACTATTTTTATCCCTCTGTACCTATTGTATCCCTTGAAAGTACGAATTTGAAAAAAAAACCTTTTATTTTTCTTGTCTACGCAGACAGAGGAATATATATTACGAATTTCATGACTCTAGCAAAATACTTTTATATTATATATTTGGAAAATATTATATTATATTATTTGGAAAATACTTTTATATTATGTATCTACTCAATTAGAGTAATGTACACATCAAATTTCGTGTTTCTAGCTGTTGCCGTTTGAAACGTACCATTTTTATCCCTTTTGCCTCATTTCACCCCCAGCGAATAAAAATCACTTTATGGTGCACGTTTTTGTTATAGGGGGAATGCGCATACCCAATATCAAATAAGTAAACGCAGACATATTGAAAAAATGTGCTTAAATACACTAAAATATTAGGGAATATTGTGGGTATTTTTAGTCCTTGTGAGGGAAACATGTTTCCCTTTGGGCCGATTTCCCCCAGTTTAAATCCCAACCGATCTACGACTATAAGACACATTTATGTAAAATTTGGACGTCTTAGTTCCTTTCGTTTAGATGTTAGCGTGCTTTCAACAGATGGACGGACATGGCTTGATCGTCTTACAATTTTATAGACGATGAAGAATATATACTTTATAGTGTCTCAGGTCGATATTCCAAGGTGTTACAAACGGAATGACAAAGTTAGTATACCCCCATCCTGGAGGAGGAGGGTATACAAATTGTGATATTTTCTATGCACAATACGATATTTGTTTGGCATACTTTTGCAAAAATCTCTCTCACTTTCGTGCTCGGCTATCAGCGTGGGGGTTGTGGGTTCGATTCCCACCAGAGGCTCTAGTCTGTCGCTGCAACAACTAGCTACAATGGTCTTAGTCACCCCGGCTCAATCTCTGGACCAAAATTATAATATAAATTTACTTTGTATTGTAATTCATCTATATAATAAAAACGAAATGATGTTCGTTGGTAATCGCATCACTTGAGAACAGCTGAACAGATTTGGCTAATTTTTATTAAAAACTGTTCGTGGTAGTCCGAACTAGGTTTTAAGATGAAAAACTTTTGGATATTTGACCGCAAAATAGGAAAATGTTTAAAAAAGTGAAAGTTCCTTTTTCTATAGAATTTTTGAATGAAATCAAGGCTATAAGTCTCAATTCAAGCAATGGATATGCGAAATTCTTTTATGTTATTTTCGTTATGATTCTTTGAAAATTTTGAATTCTGAGCACAAAAATTCATATAATTTCAATTAAAACGTCAAAAAAATCAGACAAAATGCAAAAAATCTTTATATTTTATGCGCTTTTTGTCAGAACTGATAGGACGGTATATGTTATGTTGATTAATTATTGTTTGGTTCATAATTCCAATTTGTAATCAGTCATCAAATAAACAGGGAATCCAGATAGACGTATTTCATGTAGTTCATCCGATTCGTGAACCAAATACAAAGAGGTCATTTCTGAAAATGCACAATGAGACATTGAATTAATGCATGCGATTAATATTAGCTCAGCTAGGAATGACAGTGCCACACTATCCAAGTTAGAATGCAATGCAAAAATAATGGGAATACGATGCATTTCGAGAATAAGATGCTTACGGAACACACGGCTTATGAACAAAACAATTGCTGGACATTCGCTATATGAAAAGGGCTGTTGATATTGCGAATGTTGACATTTGTTTCTTCTCAGTTCGTGTTCCCATACGTTGCTCAAAATTGTGTGTCGTTTAGCGAACATGCTATATTGGCTTTGAAAAACAATCAGTTGGAGGATTCTGTTTCTACCGAAAATTACGAATTTTTAAATTCACTGTACTTGCGCAGACTGTCGCCTTAGAATCGTCAGTTAATATCAGATTATTTTTTGCAATGATGGTTATAATTGAATGACGACTGCACACAAATGATTCTCATGATTAAAATAAAAAAATGATATAACCAATATTATGTTGCATAGATTAAAAAAGCAAATATTACAAATAGAAGTTTCATAAAGTAGACAGCGTCTACTAATAAAATAAAACAATCAAAATGGTCAGGTGGTGCAATAATTCTTTTGGTGATTTTTACCAAACACTACCAGTGATTCCACGGCCTACTCCACCCAATAAACTAAACGAATGCATCCTTTTTGTCAAAAACATCACGACATTTAAAAAAAGTACTATCATGCATTTCGAGTTGCAGAACGACGAATCTGCACAATTATATTCAAAACACTTGCTTGAAAGTGTTAATGGCAAAATCGCCGTTGATATGTCGACCTTCTGTATTATTAAAGAAGGATAAAACTAAAAGAAGGATAATTTGTGATCAGCCAGAATTAGTTGAAATCTGAAGAAATCTTTAATTGGCCATAACTTCTTAAATATAGCCACTGGAGCTAAAAAAAGTCCATAACTTCTTAAATATAGATCCTGGAGGTAAAAGAAGGCCATAACTTCTTAAATATAGCCCCCTGAAGCTAGAAGAAGGCCATAACTTCTTATATAGCCCCTGGACCTAAAGAATGATCATTTGTAATCAGCGAAAATTAGTTGGAAATCATAAATCGGCCATAACTTCTTTAATATGTCGATTTTTCCAGTTCACCGTATGAAATATCAAACACATGCGAAAGGTGTTCCTTAACATTGTTCAAAATCCACTTAAGCGAACATGCATACACTACCATTGGCGTAATCTGAATTAGATGTGCTAGACCGTATCATTAAATTTAATATCACACGACTACCACAAACAAAATAATTGAAATATAGACAGGAAAATTTTTGTCGGGTCAACTAGTAATAAATAAATAAAAAAAATCTTTTTGATTCGCATCTTCGCAGACTGCTGAAACTATACACCGAAATCCATGATTTCAACTACAGCGGTTTGGTTGGTATCATTTTTATCATATAATTTTTAAAAGTAAAAATTTTGAAAAAATCCCTCTATTTTACGTTTCTACGCAATTAGAGGGATGTACATTAGGGCGTACCTCAAAAAAAAAGTTCGCCGTACACCTTCGAATATGAAGTATTATTGAAAGGTAGTTTCAAAAAAAAAAATTTTATTTTTTTATGCCGAACGTAGGGGTCGCGCTTTTACATTTTTCTATATAACTTGTATTTATAAACGGATTTTAAAGTGTGATACATCGATGTTTTTGTCTCGACGAGGCCGATTTTTTTGTATTTGAAGTCATTGAGCTCAAGCACCCCCTTCTGGTACTTACCCATCATTTCTCAGTTGCTACTACCCTAATGTACCACTCTAATAATCGAAAATTAAAGCTCGCATAAAATCATGAATCATGTTTGAGCTCAATGACTTCAAAGACAAAAAAATCGGACAAAAACATCGATGTATCACACTTTAAAATCCGTTTATAAATGCAGAAGTTATATAGAAAAATGTAAAAGCGCGACCCCTACGTTCGGCATAAAAAAATAAAAAAAAATTTTTTGAAACTACCTTTCAATAATACTTCATATTCGAAGGTGTACGGCGAACTTTTTTTTTTTTACTTGTAACCTGGTACGCTCTAATGTACATTCCAAATTTCATACTTCTAACTACTGTCGTAACATTTGTTTTTTTATCTCGTTTTGTCCCATTTCGCCTGCTAAAACTTTTATTCACTTTTTGGTTTTTTTACGCTTCAAGAGAAAAGTACGCAACAAATTTCAAATGCATATAAAACAGAAATTAAAAAAAATTGTCTAAATATTAGGGTGTATTTTCAGTACTTGTTAATCCCAACTAATCTGCAACCATGAGACACATTTAGGGAATATTTGAATACCTAGCTCATTTCGATCGGCGGTGGGACAGACCAAGAGAGACAGACGGATATGGCTAGATCGTCTTAGAATTTTATCACGACCCGTATATACTTTATGAAGTCTCCGATGAATATTTCGAAGTGTTACACACGGAATGACATATTGAATATACCCTCATCCTTACACGGAAAGAAATTGTACGTTTCTGCAACGAATTTGGTCATTGAAAGTCAACCAACGTCGGCTTTCGTTGCTGCAACGAACAAAATTTCCTTGATGTTATGAATCTTGATTTAATGGAAATTATAGTTCCGCAACGAATATGCTCGATGCTGCAACAACTTCTTTCGTTGCTGCAACAATGCTGTTTTATTGCTGCAACAATGCTATTTCGTTGCTGCAACAACTCTAATTCATTGGTGCAACAACTCCGATTCGTTGCTACAACAACGCGGTTTCCCTGCTGTAACAATGTGGTTTCGAAAATATTCGTGGCATTTAAACGTTAGTTGATTTTCAATAGAAAATTCAACCCGGCCTCAAACGATTTTCTTTCAGTAATTATCTATACTTAGTTATAGTTCCATGATGACCACCGGCAGTGGACTTCGAATTGATTATTTTAAACAGCATCTCAACTACTTAAGACAGAATTCCAACAACGTGAATGCGAATTACTATCGAATACGTCCCAAAACCACACACACACTAGAAAAACACATAATTTGTGTGTCTCCGATTGTTATACTAACGAAAAAATTGTTGCTGCAACGATATCAGTTTCGTTGCTGCAACGAATGAGTTGTTGAGGCAAAGTGTTCTTTTACAAACTCCATTACTTTTAATAAATGTTGACAAAATAATATGGATTTGTATAAAAACAGTGATTAAAATCAGAAATTTATAGATTTTTTGTATTAATGAAAGAGAGTATTTTCGTTGCATCAACGAATATTGAATTGTTACAGGAACGAAACTACGAAAAGTACGAAAAATCGGTTTGATACCACAAAGTTCACATCGTTGCAGCAACGTGTCGGATTGTTGTGGGAACGTAATATTTCGTTGCTGCAACGAAATGTCAATAACGAATCTGATTCGTTGATGCAACGACCGATTTTTCCTTCAGTGTAGGTGGCGGGTATAAAAGGGGGAAATCTTGCTTTGGGTGTGTTTTCAGGAGGCTGGACCTAGGGACGAAATATTTTGCAAATCATTATTATTCAGTTTTGGGTGGTGACCACATCATTCTATTCTCACGTATTACTAGCAGTACCCGCTGCTTCGCACTATTCTTGCTATAATAATTTAGTTAGTACTATTTTTATCCCTTTTTGTCAGGTTCACCTCTTATAAGTACAAATTTCGGAAAATCTAATTTTACTGCGCTTCTACATGGTCAGAAGAACTTACATATCAAATGTCAAGATTCTAGCTGTGATTCTTTAGTTGGTACCATTTTTATCCCTATTTGTCCATCGCAACCCTTAAAAGTACAAATTTCGAAAAATCCAATTTTAACGCGCTTCTACATGGTCAGAGGAATTTACATACCAAATTTCACGATTCTAGCTGCAATACTTTAGTTGGTACCATTTTTATCCCTTTTTGTCCCGCTCATCCCATATAAGTACAAATTTCGAAAAATCAGTTTATATTGCAAGTCTACGTTATCAGAGAAATGTAAATACCGATTTTCACGCTGCAGTTCTTAAATTGGTAATGGTATCCCTTTTTGTCTCTATCGAAAAATCCGAAAAAATCGAGCTACAAGCTCGTCTGCATGGTCATTGCAAGGAACACACCGAATTTCATGTTTATAGCTACTGCCGTTTAGTCAGGACGAAGGTTCGATGTTTATCCCTTTTTGTCCTATTTTTCCCCCTAAAAGTACGAATTTCGTAAAACCCTTTCTTAGTGGACGTCTACGTCATATTTGAGAACTACCCTGAAAATTTCACGACACTGGCTTCAGCCGTTTGATCTGGGGGCTGGTCAATGATAAGTCAGTCAGTCAGTAACGCAACTCTTTTATATATATAGATTCAGATGTTTTTGAATAATATCCACATGTTGTGTGAAGTAGATCACATCGATCCATATTTGGATTTAGCTTTCAAATGCCCTTCACGGTTAGACTTTTCACCCTCCAGAAGTCTCTTAGTACAACCGATTTTAAAATACGTTATAATTTGCCTAGAAACATCTGTAATTAAAGTGAACACGGTCTACGCTTTGATATATGTCCCATAGATTTTAATTTTTATATTTGACGTAGAAACATCGGTGGTGGAATATGTCGATCTATGTTTTGATATAGCCCCAGACAATTGTCGCAACAGTTTTTAATTGTTGGGTTTCCGGTTTTTTTAATGACAAGGTACGCCATTCCTGAAGCCTTTTCATTTATGAATTCCAATGCATTCTGGTGATACTAATCGTAATTGAGCAAATACTGCGAGTGCCATCATAAAAAATGCAACAAAACCTGGAAATAAACCAACACTTCTTCGGTGTTCTGCTGCCTGTGACTGTTTTCACTTCTTATCATCCATCGCCAAAGTCATAAAATTAGCAAACTCTACCGCTTGTCGTTTAGCGTTACTCGTAAATAATAAACGGCAGTGATAGAGTAGTAGGTGCTTCCCTGGTTCCCTTAATAGTTCGACGCATGTCCGTACGCGGTTTGACTTTCTGGTACATACGAGGGTAGTACGACAACACCATTCAGATGTGAAAAAGACACAATTTTTTAATAAGCAAAATATATTTTAACATTATGTACTTAGTTCGTGCAATGATGTACGTTCTTGTTTCAGGAAAAATTAAATTAAATTTTGAGTTATTACCCTTTTGTGGAGATGGTGCGAAATGTTTATTAATTTGGTGATGCAGAATATAAAAATCTCTTTTAAATATATTTTCGAAACCACTAGAATTTCAAATAGGAGAAGGAGGAGCAATTCCAGAAGTGTTCGTACTCTGAATTTCATGATTCCAGCAAAAGCCGTTTAGTTAGTGCCATTCTCTCAGTGAACATTATTTATACATCACTATGACCGTTCTGATGATTTGCCTTGCAGACTCCTGCCGACGACTTCCTGTCGGTGAAAGGTGAAAAATATTTGAAAAAGTACTCCTGTCTTTTTGTCTTTTTGTTAGCAAAATATCAATTTTCATTAAGTTGTGGCGTCATGTGACATTCGGTTGTGTTGTCTCAAATTAGCGTGTGATTGTCCATCAAACAAAGCAGTGAACGACACATTGATTTAGTGTATCAACTGTCCAAAAGACACTGGACAACTACTATTAGTCATGAGGGGGGTTTTTAGTGACAAATCAGAACTTGGCAACAATGTAAATGGAAATGTAGACGAGTGTGAGTGAACGAATACGGGTATATATAAATCATCACTTTGTTGAAATAAATTTCGAGCCATCTCAATATTGTTTATACATATTATTGCTTGTTTGGCCTAAATGGTCCAACCAATTTCATTGATATGTGCTAAACCATCCATGTAGTTGGATGTATATTGAAGAATAGCTGTTACAAAGTTTGAGTTTCAGTGCAGAGAAGGCTTGGCCAATATGGATTTTTGTCAATACTTTCCGGAACTTTGGCTACTACTATTTTGACTTGGAAATAGACTCAAATTGCACTTTTCATGAGAGTGCGCCAAGCGAAGTCATGTTTCGGGTCGTGAACCAAGTAGACTTGATATAAATGATTACTCCCACGGCGCACAGTGGAATATTTGCATACAAGTTGCGGCAAAAATTAGAAGGAATTGAACTAGGACCTTATATCCCCAAATTAGAGCAAAAACAAGTTTTTGTTTAAATCCGCCCACAACCAAGCCTACCTCCCATGTTAAAATAAAAAAATGTCATAAGTTTATTATTTTAATATTTATGTTAATATTTACATGTTTATGAAAAAATTGTATGAAACATTTCGATTTATGTATGAAGATTTCATACATATTAAGAAAAAATTCACGAAATTTATGAAAACTCTTTAATGAATTCGCTTCATAAATTTTATGAAGGAATATTCTTTCAGGTAGGAGGGATATTTGTATGGACGCTATATCTGAATCTGAACCGATTTCCTCCAAATTCAATACCGATCGTCGTTGGGCGAAAAAGATTACCTTTCCCAAATTTTATGGCAATTGGACCACAATTGCGACCTGACATCGATAAACCGATTCAGCTGGTAATTCTAAGTCGATCGGTATACCAGTTGTTACAAACATTGGGCGAGATCCTGCCAGGATGGTGGACTCGTTAGGTTCTCAAAGACGGAATCTTGTGAGAAGCCTGTGTAGTTGTGGTTGTTGTTGCACGAAAATGCAAGCAACGAAAACACAATATAACACAAATATAAAGTAAGTAAATGTCGTTTACTTACGTGATGGTTCCTTGAAATAAAACATTGACGGTTTCGATATAAGGGAATTATTATTTATTGATTGTTGACACGGTGGTCTTGGGAGAAATCACTTGCACTTTTTGCGAAAACAAAAGCAAAGTGAACATCACAAACATATTAAGTTGGCTGCAATCCTGGCCTACCAGTGTCAGGGATGACACTTAGTCGTTGAGATCGATCAAGTCGATGTCATCATCGACAGGACCTGATCGATCGTCAACATGCCGGCCCCCTTGCACGGGTGCAACATTATGGACCCCAGCTGGACGAACCGTTGAGCGTCTGGATTGGGACTCTACACTCCAGCAACATTTGCTCCTGCCTCTCCTGCTTTGGCTTACGTTGGGGCTGGGGCTTTGGACGTTGAGACTGAGACGGTTGCTGCGGACGAAGACGCATGCGTTGCCTCGGGTTCGGCCGCTTCTGCTGTTGGCGCTGATTTTGTTGACGTTGCGGCTGTGAGCGTTGGGGTTGTTGACGTTGTAATTGTTGTCGTTTATGTGGTGGTCGCTGCGGTCGGTATACGGACCTACTCCTCGGTCCTGACATTAGACACTTCGGCCGGTCCCTTCTTCCTATAAATATGGTGAAAGTAGCTAGGAAGACGTAAGACGATAAACTTGAGCAAGCTTCTAGATCTACTGCTTTTGACGCGAAGCATACAAATATACATGCATATGATTTCTAGTACGGGGAGTTTCCCAACATACCAGCCTTAATCTGAAATGGTCCAGCAAAGTGGACACCAGAATATGTGAATGGTAATGAAAACGATGACCATTCCAATGGTAAAGCAGACATAATCTGGGTCCGTATCCTTTGCTTATACCGAACACATATTAAACATCCGTGGACACACTTCTTAATTAACCGTTTCAGACTGGGAATATAAAATTGATTTCGAACAGTACTCATCGTAAGGGACACATCTGCATTGACGAGTACTTTATGGACGAATCCAAAAAATATTTGACAAAGTTGAGATGAATTCAGAATTATTATCGGAAATCTCTCATCGTATGTTATTGATAAATTGGCGAGTCGCCCATTAACTCGAATCACACTATGACCATCTAGGACGGGATTCAGGGCGCGCAGAGTACTCTGTCTCGACAAGGTCTTTGAGGTACTCAGTTCATCATATTCTTGGGTAAAATGGGTGCATTGTGTGATCAACACCAAGACCATCTTCGCGTGAATAAGTTCCGCTTGAGACAGCGGAATACCAGCGGCCTTAATACCAGTTTTTTTGCATGCCGCACTAATAAATCTATACATATAAGTAATGACAGATAAAGCTCGGGGATAGGATGAAAATCGATTTATTTGTGTGGAGAAATGAATCCATTGTTCTGGTGCAGTCGGAGACGGTGGACTTAATGTTGGCCAATTATCCTGCGACTTTAGAAGCCAGGCTGGAACGTGCCACCATCTTGAATTTTGCGATAAATATAGAGAATAACATCCCCGAGTGAAAAGATTTTTCCTATACATAATTCTTTGATATGGGCGATCGGCTTTATTCACCACGATTTGGCGGTACATTTTCTCGATGTCACCATTGAAGACATATCTGTACAAACGCCAGTTTAAAATCACAGCCATCAGGTCTGTTTGCAATGTTGGTCCTATGTGTAAAACATCGTTTAACGAAAAGGAACTTTTTGTTTTACGAGAACCATTAAATACCACCCTTACTTTTGTGCTCGCACTTTCTGGTCGAAAAACCGCATGATGCGGCAAGTAATATGAAAAAAACTTTCCATTCCTACAAACTTCTACAGAATTGGTACTTTTCATATGACCTAAAATCGAGTACTCATCCAGGACATTATTATATATTTCTGCAAGGTCCTTATCTCTCTGCAATTCGACCTCCATATGTTCGTACTGTTTCTTTGCTATGAACCTTGAGGAGTCCAAGAATACAGTATCTGGAAACTCCTTTTTAAAGGGTAACCTCACAACATATCGGCCGTCCGATCGTCGGTACGTTGTCTTTTTATACATTTCCTCACAGTATAAATCAAACTCGGACGAAATTAGAGTACGTGAGAACTTCTCCTGTTCCCAAAATTCTCTTATCAATGATCCTATATCTTCATCACTTCTTGAAACAACGTCCACTGTGGTAAGTGGCACTTCCTTTTGCCTAATGGGACCATATATATACCATCCATAAATAGAATTCTGCGCTACCATATTTCCCAGCACATGCTTCCTGGTTCCTTCCAACACGATATATGGAATAATATCACTGCCCAAGAGCATATCAACTTGTGCTGAAATGAGGAAACCCGGGTCTGCCAAATTTAAATCACTCACATCGGTGAGCTCTGAGATGGGAATCGTTCGCGTAGGTAATGAACTTGTTAGATTCCTGACTACTAAAACTTGGGTACTCAGATGAAAATCTGATTATCTGATTATCCGAATTTGCAACTACTGTACCGCCCAGACCACTAACCCTATAGTTCGCATTCTGAGTCCTGATCCCGAATCTCTCAACTATCCTGCTTGTCAAAAAGGATTTTTTTGACGCAGAATCTATGAGTGCTCGTACGGTAAACGTTTTACCTGCATATCGAATCTGGACCAACGCGGTCGGTAACATTATGTCATCATGAACTACGGACAAATGGGTTTGAACATTGTTTAAATGGCTCGATGAGATTGAATTAGATGGCCCTTCTATAGAATTATTTGCACCGACATGATTCGTCTCCGTCCGGACGGGATTACTACCGTTATTCCGGTTTCCATTAGAATTAGAATTCCTTGGCTGAGATCCATTCCTGCCTAAATGTAGTGTACTGTGATGTTTTCTCCTACAATACGTACACGTATTCATACTTCTGCACTCTTGACTATTATGTCCAACCATTAAACAGTTGTCGCAGTAACCGTTATCGCGAACAAGATCTATCCTCTGTTTTACCGAAAGTCCTAAGAACTGAGGACAATTCCTCAATAAATGCATGTTATCACATAGGGGACAAAACTTGTGCGAATTATTCTGAGCCTGACCATGATTCCTAGACACTTGATTTATTTGTTGACGTCGAAGACTGTCAACTCTCTCCAGAACATGATATCTATTTATCAAAAATTCCTCCATTTGAGACCAAAGGGGCAAATCCGAATGGGATTCAAGGGACTGTTCCCATAATGCAATTGTGTCGACGGGTAATTTTGTCGAACATAAATGGATAAGGATAGGATCCCATTGTCCTACTTCGACATCGTGTGTTGTCAGAATCGCTAGGCAGTCACTTATCGTTGACTGAATTCTGTTTATATCCTGACCACTTTCAGTTTGTGCTGCTGGAATGTTAAAAAGTATTTCCAGTTGTTTATCGACTAAAACTCTCTTATTCTCATAGCGGGCCCGAAGTGCTTCCCAAGCCAATGAGTAATTCTGGTCAGACAGAGGATATTTATTAACGATCCTTCCAGCTTCTCCTTTCGTCTTATTACGCAAATGATATAATTTCTGAGCCTGCGTCAGACGAGGATGATTCCCATATATTGCCGTGAACATTAGGGCGTACCTCAAAAAAAAAGTTCGCCGTACACCTTCGAATATGAAGTATTATTGAAAGGTAGTTTCAAAAAAAAAAAATTTTATTTTTTATGCCGAACGTAGGGGTCGCGCTTTTACATTTTTCTATATAACTTGTATTTATAAACGGATTTTAAAGTGTGATACATCGATGTTTTTGTCTCGACGAGGCCGATTTTTTTGTCTTTGAAGTCATTGAGCTCAAGCACCCCCTTCTGGTACTTACCCATCATTTCTCAGTTGCTACTACCCTAATGTACCACTCTAATAATCGAAAATTAAAGCTCGCATAAAATCATGAATCATGTTTGAGCTCAATGACTTCAAAGACAAAAAAATCGGACAAAAACATCGATGTATCACACTTTAAAATCCGTTTATAAATGCAGAAGTTATATAGAAAAATGTAAAAGCGCGACCCCTACGTTCGGCATAAAAAAATAAAAAAAAATTTTTTGAAACTACCTTTCAATAATACTTCATATTCGAAGGTGTACGGCGAACTTTTTTTTTTTACTTGTAACCTGGTACGCTCTAGTGAACATATCCCTAAACGCGGGCCATTCCTCATAACTTCCATGGAAATCCTGGGTATCGCAAGGTGGCACCTTAATACAAATTTCTGAAGTATCAAAAGTCGTATTCACAGGATAAATAGCGGAACTATGAAATAGTGACGCGCTCGTGGCATCAGTCCTCTGTTGGGTACTCGTATGACCTCTCTTACCCTTCAACATGTCTATCATACTGGCCTTTGTTTTCTGATACATGTCCCTAGTCGACTCATATGTTTCTTTAGCTATTTGCTTAAGCATTGCGGACACCATGCCAGTCTTCTTCTAATGCTTCTAGTTTAGTTTCTAGAAGGGAATCTGAGAGTTCTTTTTCAGGGATCTTTGCGAATGTTGTGCACACTCTTAGCAAATTATCCGATTCATATTCGAATTTAGTACAAATGGCTGAACCCATGTTGCCGAGTACTTTTTAAAAAAAAACATATATATATTTTTGATGCACTGATATGCGCTTGCCGGGAATCGAACCTGGCACCTTCTGCTTACAAGACGCACTCACTTGCACTCACTACGAAGGCTTGTTTGCTTAGCAGTCAGTATGTGTATATGAGCTTATATTTGTTGTCTCAATACAAAATTGTTTCTTCTGCTGACACAATTAACAATAGAATATTTATATAATCAAATTTTATTGAAAAAAATTTATTTGAGATATATGCGCCAGCTGGGAATCGAACCCACGAACACCAGTTTACAAGCCGCACACACTTGCACTAGACTACGAAGGCTTAATTGCTGTGTGGTCAGTTTGTTTATATACGTATGTATGTTCTTGTATCCCACTACAAAATTTTTTGACAACGCAATTAGAAGTATAATGAAATTAAACAGTATAAAATTAAATTTTATGGAAAAAATTTATTTGAAATTTTTGCGCCAGCCGGGAATCGAACCCACGACCTTCAGTCTGCAAATCCCACAAACTTGCACTACACCACGAGGGCTTACTTCTGCTTGTGGTCAGTATGCGTATATGGAGTTTGTATTTGTCGTTTTTTACTACAAAATTATTCGCGTTTTCTGTTTACACGAATAACAGAATAAACTATTAAGAAAATTTAAAGACAAAAAAACTTTTTTTTTTCAAACTTCGCGGCAGCTGGGATTCGAACCAAGGTACCTTCTGATTGCAAGCTGTACACGATTGCACTAGACTACGCAGGCTTATTTGCAAACTGAGCTTTATGCGTATAGGAGTATGTCCACCACCAATTTGTAGTGAGTGAACAGAAAAAGGTATTTGTTAGCTGCGCACAAAAGGAATAAACAAAACAGTATTGTATTTTTTTGTATTGTTTGGTACAAAAGTGTGACCGAAGTACCCAAACTATCAACAATGTGTGTAAAAAACAAAGCAATTGCGAAAACTGATTGACTTTATCTAAACGCCACAATGTAAATAAATTAAATAATAATTATTTGAATGTACAGTGGTTTCTTTTAGTGGTTTTCGAAGGACCATGAACGAGATCCTGCCAGGATGGTGGACTCGTTAGGTTCTCAAAGACGGAATCTTGTGAGAAGCCTGTGTAGTTGTGGTTGTTGTTGCACGAAAATGCAAGCAACGAAAACACAATATAACACAAATATAAAGTAAGTAAATGTCGTTTACTTACGTGATGGTTCCTTGAAATAAAACATTGACGGTTTCGATATAAGGGAATTATTATTTATTGATTGTTGACACGGTGGTCTTGGGAGAAATCACTTGCACTTTTTGCGAAAACAAAAGCAAAGTGAACATCACAAACATATTAAGTTGGCTGCAATCCTGGCCTACCAGTGTCAGGGATGACACTTAGTCGTTGAGATCGATCAAGTCGATGTCATCATCGACAGGACCTGATCGATCGTCAACAAATACCCTATTCCACGAAGTGTTGTGTGGTATAAAAATGCTTAAATAGTCTAAATATTAGGTGGGTGTTTTCAGTCCTTGTTAGGAAACATTTTCCCCTTGCTATTTAATTTGAAGAAAATCGGTTCAGATTTGGATATAGCCCCCATACGAATTTCACTCCCGATTTGACTCTTTTCACTCTAGATACCACATATTAAAACAGATTTTCCTCAAACTTGGCAAAACATCTTACATTTCAACTAGAAACACCTATGGTGAAAATTGGTCAGATCGGTTCAGATTTAGATATAGCCCCCATACGAATTTCACTCCCGATTTGATTTTTTCTGCTGTAGAAACCACATATTTTAACAGATGTGCTTCAAAATTGGCAAAACATCTTATATTTCAACTAGAAACACCCACGGAGAAAATGAGCCAGATCGGTTCAGATTTAGATATAGCCCCCATACGAATTTCACTCCCGATTTGTCTCTTTTCACTCTAGATACCA